>JASVER010000057.1:1791236-1889935 GCA_030449065.1 Oceanodroma leucorhoa | reverse complement strand
GMRGCATCAGAGAGATGCCTTGTTACGTATGTCTCACAGTCCCGCAGCAAAAAATACAACATAGACACCCTTTYGGTATGCAGAATCGACCTTCTTATAAAGTCTGAGTCAAGATTTCAAAGGGAGCCATGAGGTCTCCTTTGGCGGAGCCATGGGAGCAACCGAGCTTTTGGCAAGGTCGTGGTGTCTCTGTACACATACTCCTCGGACATTTCCTTGTGGTCTGTGTCTCAGGCTGAGGGCTCCCAAGTGTCTTATCCATAGATCCTTGGCTGGTGGTTGATGGGAACCTGTGTGATTATCTCACCARGTTTGACCCAAACTCAGACCACAGRGACTTGTGTCTTCCAAAAACAGTGGTCCAAAGGTTCTGGAGCTGCTGGCAGTGTAGGCTGGGGGCATATATTTAAAGTGAAAAGTACAAAGACTGCAATTTTAAAAAATATCCTATTAGATGTTCATGAGTTCAAAATTRGCTGAAAAACTGTCCTAGTTAAAAGAATACAGAGGGTTACGATAATATGGCAAAGGAAATAAATTAAAAKGTTGAAAAGGGAAGCGACTGGCTGGGGAAGCTAAGTTAGCAATGAGATSGAAATCCCTAACAAGATTAAAGTTAATAAACAGTCTTTAAAAAAATTAGGAAAAAAATCCTCCAGGCCAGATTTTGCATATAAATCATTGCTACATACAGACTGTAACCCTTTAAGTGGTGTCCTGGTKTTGGCTGGGATAGAGTTAAATTTCTTCCTAGTGCTGTGTTTTGGATTTAGTATGGGCAGAATGTTGATAACACACYRATGGTTTTAGTTGTTGCTAAGTAGTCTACTAGTCAAGGACTTTTCRGCTTCCCACACTCTGCCAGGTGCACAAGAAGTTGGGAGGGAGCACAGCCAGSACAGCTAACCCAACTGGCCAATGGGGTATTCCATACCATRTGACRTCATGCTCAGTATATAAATAGGGGGCGTGGTCCAGGAGGTAGCAATYGCTGTTTGGGCATCAGTCAGTGGGTGGTGAGCAGTTGCATTGTGCATCACTCATTTTGTATATTCTATCATTATTGTTGTTGTTGTTGTTATTATTATTTTCCCTTCCATTTCTGTTCTATTAAACTGTCTTTAYCTCAATCCATGAATTTTACTTTTTTTCTGATTCTCTCCCCCATCCCACTGCGGGGTGGGGGGGAGTGAGCRAGCGGCTGTGTGGTGTTTGGCTGCCTGCTGGGTTAAAMCACAACAGGGGYGATGTAGARGAGTAAGAATTGTTCAGYAGATATTTCCTTTTTCCATTTTAGCATTGATAAGGTAGGAGTTAGCAAAGGAAAATTAAACATTTTCATAGCACATCGAGTCTTAAAGGAACTAGCTGAGACTCACTTTCAAACTTCTCCATTTTTCAGACACAGCACCAGCAGGTGTGGGGTGCCCTTGGATGGCTGGCCATAGACAAAAGGTCAAAGTGATGTTCCTAGGAAGAATTTTACCTGTGCCAGTTGTGTTCATAGTGGGTTTTGCCTTCCTTTAAGTGTAGCTCCTAGATCTCCTCATATCTCTTAATCATGTCTCCTCCAGAGTCTTCAGTACTGGTACACCMCAGTGTCTCTTGTTTAGTCTCAGGAGAACAAAAATGGTATGGTTTTCAAGACTTTTCTGGGCTCTGCATAGGGGTATCTGGGTGAAATCTAAAGGTCTATAATATACAGGAGGTGAAAGGAGATCTGACCATGGACAGGGACCGTGTAAAACACAAAGTGCCTCTATGTGACAATCCTTTTTGAACATTCATGCCAGACTGAGCGTGTCTGTTTCCACGTACTCTAAGACTATAAACTGAAAACAGAATATGGGACGTCATAGGACAAAAAAGAATCCTGAAATGACACACCCTTACCAGAAATATTATTTCCTTTTCTGTTCAAAAAGTACTGCTATTGCTGTTCTGTGTCCTCGGCCGGGTGGTGATTTTCTCTCTTACAGGTTATTGAAGGGAAGTAACGGTCCTACCCTTCGGCATCCATGGAGAGGGGAGTCCCGGGCTGTTACCTCGAACTCACACCCAGCCCCATGCAAGTACTGACAGCAAATCGCAGMCACCGAGGGACAAGGGCTGTTTGAGAGTGTTCTTGGTGTTTACTTGGCTGTCCGGAAAAAAGATGGACACAATTGGGTGTCTGCCCTTCATAATTGCTTAATAGCCCTTTCTTGTCTGTGTGTCTAGCATGGTGTTACTTCTGCGGTCTTTGCTACCATCAGAATAATTTCATGTACTCCCTGGGGATCCCTGCACTGGAATCTGGTACAGCTGTTTGGAGTAAACCTTTTATTCCAATATAACTCCTTTCCATGTTATGATGAATGCAGAAATGGAGGCTAAACTAAGGATTCAGGAGACAGCATTGAAACTAAAAAAAAATCAAGAAACGTCATTTGAGCAACTCTCAGACTGATGTGCATAGGAGATAGTTACTTGGCAAGATAAAATCTGAAATTCAGTAATATATAAAATAGTACTAGAATATAAATCTTGACAAAACAATTAGTCTTGTTTTAGTATGAAATGYGGTTTGCAACATATTAAAATTCTGACAAGCTCCATCTGCTTAAACTATGCTTCCTTATAATTTAATTACACAAGGTATCTGTGCCTGAGTCATTAACAGCATTATGAATAATGTGATTCATTAGCAGTGTCCTACATGTTCTGTTTGTTTCTTTTTTCCCTGAGATATACATCAGTAACTTACAAAGATTTATATTTTGACAATCTCCATCTGGGCTATTATAATACAATTTTCCAGGACATATTTGTTCTATTTCAGTAAGTGAGGCATGTTGCAATCTTTCGCTGAGGTATGGGAACAGCTTTATAAATGCTCAGACAGATGTGTAGTTCCACAGTGTTAGCAGAGTTGCATTTTCTCCAAATAAAACTGTCTTTTCACAACCACAAGCAATATTCTCTGTGTTTCTGTTAGGACTGTTTCAGTCAATGTTTTGACTCTGTCTTTTCCTGAGTTGGGATTGTATCTTTGCAGAGAGGCAGCAAAATAAACAAACAAATAAATAAATAAATAGGCTTTTTTGGGCAGGCAGTATCAAAAAATAGGAAAAATTAGAAATTTCCTAAAAATCTTTAATGCCAGACATCTGGATAAAGCAGGTAAACAAGTTAATGGTTTCAAGAAAATTTTACATAGTTCAAAACATGACCTGTCCCAGTGGCATTAAGTTTGTATGGTAGGTTGTTTCTTTTTAGAGTTATCTTTTCAGGTAATATAAATGTAATCATGTTAAGACCTCAAGGGCTTTTACAGGAGAGCGGGGAATCACTTAGCTGAATGTCAGTGAGGAAYGATTGCGAACTAATATCTTGTCATGGTATTAGGGTCTGTTCTCATACACATTTCCTAATTCATTCAGCATTCTGTATATGCCAAACCTCATCCAAGAAGACAGGTTCAATCACTGGAACTAAGAAAAAAAATGTTTTCCAGCAAGTCTCGCTGGTTATTTGCACTGTTATACTCTTACCTAACCATTTCTGTTGGCTGTGGTTGAGGGCAGGATGCTGCAGTAGGTGAAATTTTGATCTGAAGTGATTCAGTCAAGAAGAGTTTTACACAGGTAATCTGATTTTCTTTTCCATTGCTGATGGGAGGTAAAACAGCCGGCAATTAATACATTTGCTAGTGCCATGACTGAATCATTAAGTGTAGCTGACCCCGCACCAAACAGGGACTGACCTCTGGTTCCCTTCCAGCGGGCTTTTTGGTCTAGCCCTGTATGCCAGGTTGAAAAAGGAAGACAAATAGCATTATTTGATGAAGAAGGTGCCAGAGTTGAAGTTGGAGAGAATTTCTTCTTACAAATAGAACTTACTTTTGTTCCTGCAGCTAGTGGGGAGCAGGATCCCTCATGCCTTAGGGGGTAAAGGCATATTAAACACAACTTTAGCTGGAGTAGATGCAGCATGTTTTGCTCTTCACAAGGTAAATTTTTCAAGAATGGTGGCAAATACGTGGTCAGAAGGGCTGTCGAGCCAGACTGGTGCTCTCATAGTGTCTGCTGCAAACATGCCCCGTACACAGTTGAAAGCCGCTCTCTGTGGAGACAGCAGAGCGTATGGACGGTCCTATAATTTGTCCCTGAATTCCCTGTTTCGAGGAGAGACACTGGTATGGCACAAGTAGGATGGMTCTCTCAGATGCTCATCACTCTACAGCCTCAAGCAATTTCGTGCCTATTAATCTCTGGATATACTTATTAACGACCAGGGGAGGTCCCAGGCAGTYGCACGGCCAGTCTGGGGATCACAAGAGGCAACGCTGCTGTCAGTGGTTTTAGTCGGAAACTTTTTCCTTTCCGGAAAAATCTGCACGTTGGAATTGTGGAGGAATTAAGGGGTGACAAATTAGCTCTGAATCATCACAAAAAATCTATTTGCTGTGTAAATGCGACACTTGTTTCTTGCTAAAATTTAGGTAGTTTTCYGGTTGTGCTTTGAAATAGTAGGGCCCTTTCTGGAAAAAAAGAGCAAGTGACTGAGCTTTCCCGGAGCTGTCACACAATGGACAGCAATGACTTGAACCCACMACCTCTCAATTACTTGAAGTCAAATGGCTGAGCAGACGGTTTTGTTACATTTACCTGATGAACACAACATCTGTACAGATAGTCTTCCAAGAACATTTCATGTGTACGTGCTTTGAGAAGCAATGGAGAGAATGCAATAAATATGGTAACTAGCAGGTGATGAGGAATCCGATGAAAATAAATTCAATAAGTCTATGAAGACTAAATGAATGTCTCAGTACATATATAAATCTTCYGCTCTTTATTAAAAGTCCTGCAAAGATTTATTAAATTTTATATGACTTAAGAAATACAAAAGAACTGTAATAATAAGAAAGAGGGGATTGMATATAATTCACATTTTAATAATGGTCAAATGGGTTGATTATATCTTTTCTGATATGATGAATATTACAGCATATTATATAAACTAATATTTGTGGAAAATTTATGCAACTCAAAGATGTTCAGGTGATTCAACCTTAAAAAATAAAAATAAATCATTTTGTAGGCTTAAATATTTTTGGCATCAAGTTTTCTGCTTTAAAAGTATATGATTTCAACATTATTTTTATCAGAATTACATWTTTTTTTTTTTGTGGAACATAAATTTAATTTATACAGATGCACTTTTATGAACAGTGTAAAGTTTTGATTTCTTATCATACAGTGTAAACGTAACTCTGTCATGTTTATTCCCAGGGGGTTAATGCAGGGTTGGGACCAGATGTGAGCAATGAGCATCTGATCATAGATACGTGCAACTGGGACTTCCCTCAAAGCAAGAGCAGGTAACATTGACTGCAGGGCACCCTGAGAGAGACCGAGGCGGTGCTCAGCACATCCAAAGAAATCACAGGTGAGGAGGCAGAAAGTGGAAACAGCAAYATAAATAACTAGCCACAGTCAGCTAAGATGTAAGGTGATGAGTGTACGAATGGTGGTGAAAATGTATGGATGAATAATGGTCAGATATTGTAGGTGTTTTGCTTGGAAACATCTCCTGGAGTCCTATGGTAGAGCAAGATGCCACGTACTCTAAAAAGACACCATTCAACTAGAATGTGCAATAGCCCTGCAAAAAAATGATGCTGAAAAGATAATATAAAACTGTAAGGAAAAACTACTACTTGAAAATATCCCATCAAATTGAAAGAGAGCAGYTATTAAGCTGATTTTCCTGTGTCGTAATTGTTTTATTTGAAAAAGCTCGGAAGAGCCAGGTTCTGCCTCGGACACACGGTACGTGGACACATTGCTCCAGCTGCTCGCGTGTGCAGGCTTAGCCAGGACTTTTAGGAAGCTCAAGTGAGCTTGCAGAGAGACAGCAGGTCACCTTGCAACCCGTTCTTTGCTGGAGGGTAGGAACCTACCAACCGACGTGCCGGGCAGTTTGATATACGGCAACACTCTTGTGACCAAAAGAAGCTGACACTTTCAAACCTTCACTTACATCACAAACAGCTTTGGATAAAAAAATAACAGTTATTAAAAATTCCTAGTAACAAGAAAGTTTACTGGATGACGATGGGACCTCTTGATAAGGAAGAGGAAATGAATTGTTTTGAAGGATGGTGAAGTAGCTGGAAAGTGAAATGATGGGGTTTAGATTTGTCTTTCCATTTAAAATACAACGCAAAATTTCTTTATCCAAGGGTGCTTGTCATGGGAGCTTAGAATGAGGCCCTGACAGAGACCAAAGTCTCTGAGGAAGCTATGAAAAAAAACCACAAGAAATTCAAGAACAGTAAACCCTCAGGAGTAAAAATTCTGAGGGTTCTGAAAGAAATAAATTGTAAAATAACAGGGATAATAGGAAATAAAGTCACATTTCTTTGTTCTGGTGMGATATGATACACATGAGGACTACAGTGCTAACTTCTTTAAAGAGAAGACGTATAAAATAAGCTATGGATATTAGCATATTACATTAATATAACTGAATGCATATTGCAGAATTATTTCTGTCCAGCACAGATAACTCTACATACACGTTGTTTAGACATTTGAGAAAAGTGTTTTTCCCTGTAAGATCTGAAGGTCATTCATATTCCTTTCTTCCTCAGAAAAGCATGAAAAACACAAAGTCCAAGAATAGGTCGCTGTTTCTCTGCAATATTGATAGAYGGATTTTCCAAATGCAATTTCTAGATTTGAGTATATTTAAATGCAGGATTTTAGGAACTTGTATACTTGAACAATAAAATGCAYCCAGTAATATCTGTGTATGTGCTAATGGTATGTTCCTGTAACGTATATTATGTATGAACAAATTGAAGAGGCAATTTCATAAACTCTTGAAAAATTACATTATTTTTGTCATACAGAGATTTTGAATGCATGAGCATCCAGAAAAGAAGCCAACAACAACAAAAAATCATAGTGAGGATGGCTTCTTTGTACAGATACAAGATTATGGACCAAYCCAGTGGGAACAAGCACATGAGTTAATTTAATCAACATGTGAACTGTTTGCAGAGCTGGACTTATTTTCTCTGAATTTACCATGAAAGACATTTGCAAAAAGATTGCACACTCACAGACGGAGACAGGGATGAAGCTCCACTGACTATTTGGCCAGGGGGTCTAATCCAGGAAAGAAGGTGCAAACCTTGTCTGAAYAGCTATTGAAGTTTGTGAGGCTAACCAAGAAAAAATGCCTGTGAGGAGGTGATTTGGCTTGATGCAAACTCTTCTAAAAAGTTTATGGAATAACGAGGATCGTGGCAGTGGTGTCAGGGACTTGATGGACAGTTTTGCACTGGTACTTTCAGAAAAGCTGGAGGTGGTTGGTCTACAACCTCCCCATCTGGAGGAGGGGAGGCAGCAGGGAGGCTCAGCTCCGGCGTTACCCTGCTTGTCACACAAGGCACACGCTGGCACTGCAGTGGTGGTACGGRCTGTGCTTACTCTGGGTTGAATAAATTTATAGAAGGGATTTCACAGTGAAGTGCTAAAGTAGCAGGACATTGAAGTCGATGCAGGAGTTCATGTGATACCTGTGTTCTTATTGTTAATGCCAATTGTTAATGAAATGCGGAGAAGACATAATTCCATTGTGCTSTTAGTGCTTATCCCATATGAGCCTCGAAAGCTGCTTTTTGCTCCATTGTTCTTCTGTGCTTTGGCATAATTGAGTTTTATAATTGTCGATATTAATGTTTTCCTGTCCTCCCTGGCCTCTGCCATCCCCAACGGACATTATCTGGGGCTTGGTGTGACAGCCAGATATATTAGTTACGTGGTTCATCCTGCCTACCTTCTTGATTAAAATCTGTTGATTAAAAGTCTTTACTCTAATAGAGCTAGAAAATGTGGTTGTTCTCTCCCTTCCCTATGGGAGGAAGGACATTTACTAAAYGCACTGTGAGGAACACCAGCTTTCCATGGCTTGACAGCCAAAAACCATGAGCCTTTTGTAAATGTTTGCCCATGAGAATGAAATAAAGGATCTGTGGCATGAACTAGTTGCCTTATTTCATAATGAGAAATTAAGAGAAAGTGCTGGATGGGAGCATCGAGGCTGGCTGGGCAGCAGCAGGGAGGGCGGATGCATTTGTGCATCAAACCAGCCAGCAGATTGGCCTTTTTTGTTGCTGTGAAAGTCTTTAAACCCCAGTGATCATGGTATCTTCAGCAAAGCTGGGAGCGACAGCTGGCAGAGAGGAAAAAAAAAMCTTCCAGCTTTCCACTGCATTTGAACCAGACTCCGAACCCGGCACTAAATCGCCTTGCGGATGGGCTGCTCAGCCCTCTCCTTAATGCCAGCCCTGGCTCTGACTCACGGAGGTGTGTCAGCTTCCCACGCCGCCAGGAACGATTGACACCAGGCCCTTCAGCTGATGCAGCTGAACACATTCCTGACGTGGATTATATTGCAAACAAGTCTCTCCACACCCAGTATTTCCCCTGGGGCGTGTGTATGGATGTAGGAAGAACCTCAAAGTCCACAAGCATCACTGAGGCTGAGGTCTGCGGTGCAGCCCCCCGACCCACGGGCCTCTTCTGGATGCTGAAGACTTTGGAAGAACTGGTCTAAGAAACAGGTCTAGCCCGCTCCAGGAACTATAAGCATCACTGCCTGTAGGGATGTGACAGCTTCGCTACATCATCAACCAGCAGCCAAGGTTCATTATATCCTGTAGACAGAGTAGAAATCTGGTCATAATAAAACTCTTCTATTAAGATCATAGAATCATAGAATCATTAAGGTTGGAAAAGACCCCTAAGATCATCGAGTCCAACCGTCGACCCAACACCACCATGCCCACTAAACCATGTCCTGAAGAGCCACATCCAYATGTTTTTTGAACGCCTCCAGTGTTGGTGACTTCACCACTTCCCTGGGCAGCCTGTTCCAGTGYGTGACAACCCTTTCGGTGAAGAAATTTTTCCTAATATCCAATCTAAACCTCCCCTGGCGCAACTTGAGGCCATTTCCTCTCGTCCTATCACTTGTTACTTGGGAGAAGAGACCAACACCCGCCTCTCTACAGCCTCCTTTCAGGTAGTTGTAGAGAGCGATAAGGTCTCCCCTCAGCCTCCTCTTCTCCAGGCTAAAAACCCCCAGTTCCCTCAGCTGCTCCTCATGGGACTTGTTCTCCAGACCCTTCACCAGTTCATTGCCTTTTTGATAAGAAGCTTCGTTGCCTTCATTGCTAAGAAGCTATTTTAGCCTGATGCTCCTACTTGGTTTCTTTTCACTTCATCTAACAATAAGAAAAATAATCCATCATTATTAAGTATTTAAAAATCACATGTGGAAAGAAAAATATTTTTGTTCCTGGTCATTTTCAGGTTTATATTTCTCTTCACAAGATTTTGGAAACTGATAGTGGTTAAATGTTATTCTTGTAATGAAAATTCATCCTTTAAAATGAAGCTCTGATCATCAGCAGCTATTTTTCTCCAAGGCAGACGACAGTCTCATGAAGATTCATCTCAGCCTAACGCACAGAAACAGTGCAGGACCCGAGTAGAGTTTTCCAACTGTAACGCTGAGAATTTTCTCATTTATTATCTGTCATGCATTTTTTTCTATTGTTTTTACTGCTGATTGCAAAGATTTTTAATGCCGCCTTTGTAATCAGCACTCTTTCCTCCTTATTTATTCATTAATGCCACGGCCCATATTTGTGGTCTCAAAATTGTTCCCATGGTGACAAATGGGTCACAAAAACTTGATTGTAACATTACTGCATGGACAGGGCGGGAACTCTGGCTAAGTGCAAATGGAACAGCTGCCGTTTACCCATAAATATCCTAATACCCAGTAACGAGGGCAAAGGAAATGTAGGCAATTCAATAGGTATCTTGAATAATGAATTGTAATTTTTAATCTTGCAAATGTGGCAATGCTTTCTCTTCATGTGGAGAAAATGGTGGCATGCGATGTGAGCTGTAATTCTGGTGCAAAAATATTCCTGAGTCTGCGAGATGCAAAGATTTCCATCTAGACCCGTACCCTAAGTTTCTTGTTTGTGGGTACATGAGCCAAGGCCATTAACTCCTGGGCTGGTAAAGCTTTAGGAAGTAACTGTTAAGTGGAGTTGTACTCCATAGCATCAAAATACAACTTATTTCCTCCTTTATTACCCYTCATTTATCGATCGCGGGCCTCCCTGGAGCTCTCCAGACACAAATCAGACAGAGCCCTCTCAAGCAGGTACAGGCTCCACCTTGGTGGTCCTCCCTGTGTTGCAGTTACAAATTTTACAAATTTTTCTACATGACTGAAATGGAAACTAGAAGGTGAGCTGAAGCTAATTAAAAAACATTGATCTGCTTGAAAAATCTTGTGGATGGAAATTGTAAAATTTTAAATGAAAATCGATTTTATGGGTTCTTTTTTTCTTTGTCACAAAAAAAAAAGCAGTAAGAGAAGAGGATTTTTAAATRGCTTTATGAGTGCATAGGCAAAGGAACTGTTGTTACAAAAACCAAAAAAACAACAAAAAACCATAGATCTTTGTGTTCAGGACAGCAGAAAAACACAAGCTGTAGCACATGAGAATTTTTCCGATCCAGCACTCTTTTGGCACTGTAGGTCCCCCAAGCCCCAGTTTTCAAAACCCACTTCTGCTCCCAAGTCTGCAGCATGTCAAAGCAGCCAGTATGCACATTCCTGTAGTTGTCTAAAAAAAAAAAAAAAAAAAAAATCAGTATATTTCAATATATTCATGCTTGGGCATTATAAACTGCTTTTGCAGTAACTTTTTTTCTCCTTTCCCACTTCCCAGGAGGACACATTCTCAACTACATGGTGGTGAAACAGTGGGTTTCCTTCCTATTTAAAGATGCAGGATCTAACCCTTTGCTATGAATGTTCTGACTTGTTCAGGGGTTCAGCTCAGTTGCATCAAGCTCCAAAAGGGATGTTACAAACGCACCCACACGGCCCAAGGGTGGTATTCTGCGGGTACTTTGTACAAAGAAGTGTGTCTCAGTGGGGACAGAAAAATGAGCTATCAAGGGCCAACGCAACACCTGCGGACGGCACTTTTTAAATATTAAGTAGCAAAGGCAAGCTTCATGCCTTTGCCTTAAGAACTGAACTATTAATTCATTGCCACTGAGGAAAGATGTTGAGTTACCCTTGGCAGAAATATTTAACCTAGAGTGTTCTGCATGGAGAAATCACTCGTGGGTGGGGTTGTTTTTAAATGTCTTCTCCTTTGATTTTTTTCCCCCTATGCATTAATGTCAGCTTCCAGCAAATAATTTTGGAGCATTCACTGTGTATCCTTCAGAAATCAGCAGCTATTGATCAGCAAAATGCTGACTGTTGACACCCTACCTTACAGTTTGCACTTTCCCTCAGCTGTGWTTGAACAGTTGATATCCCGTGTCTTGGCAGCAGGTCTTCTGATGCTGCTCCACCAAAGTCAGCAAAGGGGACAGGCTGGGGGGGCTCCAGGAGAGCCTGAGACCTTCTTAAGGTGAACGCAATGCCAAAGTAACTGTAATGCAGGAATGCAACATCTGGACACAGTTATAWCCCCAGTCTTCTGCATCGAACCCTTCTGATCTAGGTGCTTAATTACCTTATAGAGTATTCCTGAATAATGTGTTCTAATCAGAGAGAAATTACTTTCAAAAACCGAATATATTTTTCTGTTTCCTCATCTAATATTCAAGATTACTCAGTATAAATTACCATGCATTTTTACTGGAACTCRTCCTTTCACAGTGGAAATTCCAGCATCCTCCTTGTGGGCTACAATTTCCACTCAGCAGCAACACTGATGCAAATCTGCATTCATGTCCATGAAAGGAATGAAGCTTTCTAAAATTTCATACTGGTACAACTTTCCCTAATATCTTCTTTTTTAGGAGGTGCTTTGTGCTTGTGAAGCATCAGATAAAGTGTGTAAATATCAAATTCAATGAGYTCTGCATAATGAAGTGCTACAAATGGGAACTGAATGCAATGCCTCCAGTGTTCTTCATGTTACATCTAGGAAAGCCCAAAGAGCCCATCCGTGCAAACACCTCGGAGCACCGCACTAGCTATGCACCTTTCATATGGAGAAAGTCAAGATGGAGATAGGCAAGCTGTGCTGAATTCCTSTGAAGGAAGCCTGAGAAGGAAATACTGGCCCTGCTTCAGAGAGCAGAGTTATACTCACAAAGACCATGCAAAACTTGCAAAATTATGGTTCTTCAAAAATAGCCTTTCCACAAGCCCACTGTCCCCAGTATGCACATCTGTAACATGGGGAGGCAGCCTGGGAGTCTGGCAGTAAATTTCTTCGTCCTTTCTCCCACACTGTCAATCAGCTGGTGGGAAATTAAATGGTGGCCAATTAATTACCTTTTTGGTAACAATTTTCCATCTGAAGCTGTATTCCCCTCATGAGTCATGCTTCTCGGACTACTGGGACTGCCCCTGCTTCAGGCTCCTTCCCTCTCCCCCAGTGCCCTAGAGCAGATATTCATCTTTCCTATCCCATTAGCTGAGGCCACTGATACTATTATGCAYGGTTTACTCTATGTTTGTGCATTAGATCAGGAGAGGAAAAGGCTCCTGCTAGGCTTTTGTCCCACTGTAGGTGTCCCTAGCCCGTTAAGCATCTGGGAGAGGACTGGCTCTGTCTAAAATTGCAGAGGCATATTTCGAGAATAARACTTCTGATTCACCCACGATATTACCAGAGACTTTTCTCGCTCTTGTAAAAGAGCCCATAGTGTGTGGTCTCTTCTTCAGTTCAGCTTCTAGTTCAGCTTGACTCTTCCACTCTTACCCCAGGCATGTCCTGTGCCAGTTCCCAAGGACGTGTCATGCATTTGGTTCTTTTGCCCCCTAGTCCCTCCCACACTTGAGGAGCAGCCCTGCCCTCCCTCCCTTCTCCAGTAATTGCTCCCTCCCCTGATTTTTCTCAATCACATCTATTTCTTTCAGGAAAAAAACAAAAAATAAAATAAGCAATTTCATTTCCTTAGCAATTTTCAGTTCATCATTCCACTGTTGTGCCCTGACCTAGCAAAAAGSCCTCATTATTCTGCCTTGCTCCTCTTCGCTCCCTCATCTTGGGACAAGATAGCTGGCACTGTCTTTGTAAATGACGGGCTTTGCATGCTAATTTCCAAAACATGAGACAGTTAAGTATTAATTTTTCAATTATGATAACTGTGTCTTTCTAAAAGATCAGCAAGTTGAAATAAACTTTATTTTAGTACATGTAGCTACTTGACACCTGAAGAGCAGCTGGTAATTAGCATCTTGAATGAGCTAATGTCTTGCCAGTGTCACTCCTCAGGTTTGGATGGGACCATTCTGTGATGCAGTTCTTGATGATGCAGAAAAAATATCTTTGCTGCAATAGTCACTGCCACTGGCCAACTGTCAATAAAGACCGTTTGCTCTCTGAATTACTCTTTCTTTAAGAAAGATATCAGTATGCTTCATCTATTGTCCAATAGCTATGTTGCTACATTTTTGTGGTGTATAAAGTGTAGAAATATCCATTTGTTCCATGGTAAAAAAAGAAATTCAGAAATAGATATAGTTGCTAAATTCTGACATGGATTTAGAAAAAACGTCTTCTTCACAATCCCATTTCTGTGTTCTCTCAGCAAAGCATTAGACAACACCAATCTACACAGGACTGTATCACAGGATGCGTTAGAGCGGGAGAAGAAACTCATGGGGTAAAGAGGACCTCATGGCTTTGGGCAGCTATTAAAGTTTGTAAATTAATGCTGTAATTCTGCAGAGGCTGTCAGTGCTTGGAAACAAGAAAGTTTGGCTTTAAGTGGCTTCCCATTTTCTCTTGTCACATCCTTCATTCCTTAAGATTTTTTGCAATATCCCTGAAAATTTACATGAGTAAAACTGTGGAAGGTAAGTAATCAAGATCTGGTTTTAATTTTCATTGTCCTAATAGCCTCTTTAACTTCTATCTGATAAGAACCTATGCACTCACACACTGTTACGGGAAAAATATGGGAAATGGAAAAAAGTGCTGAAGCATTACCAACAAAGCAGATCTGAAACTTGCAGATGATGACAAGAGACTGGTCCTGATTCTGTCACAGTTGACCTTGTTATTGTCCCACTTCCCCACTTTCCAAACTGTTCTGTTTGCCATTTTTCGGATAAGTTCATTTGGGCTTTGGCAGGCAACAAACTGGAAGTCAAACAAAATTGCAAAATCAGTGACAGCTGAAGCCGTGACCAGGACTGTATGGACCCATCTGCTGGAAACTTTGAGGCCACCGAATACTGTGATCATTTGGAAGAGACCGTCTTTCCACATCTATGCTGCACCTGAGTTCCTTTCTTCAATCTCCTTATTAAAATAATGCCTCGGAGGATTAACTGGCGTATGTACCCACCAGCTTAAGGCTGCTGGTGCTAGTTCTTAGTATACAATAGACAAATAAGCCAAGTTCTGTATTGTCCAGATTTTGTTTTATGTCCAGTTTCTGCATCCCTTAACATTGCCTCTGATTGTAGGAAATAATCGACCAGCTGTTCTTCCATCAGATGCAACAGTACAGGCTGCGACAACAACAACAAAACTATTTAGGAATATAAAAGATGGCAGTTAGCATAGAGAAATCATTAAACCCCTCACTTTCTGTTATGACTTGCATCCCAATGTTTATACCAGATTATTAAGAGTGTTCATGGTAATCGCAGTATTGGTTCTAGCAGCTCTTTGAGCACTGATGGAGATTATAAACTGAAAACTGTTTGAGAAACAGGTAGGTTAGAAAAAGGGGAACAAGAAATGCAGGATTCATCCRCACCATTATACCACATCATTTTGTCTTTAAGGTACATCTTGGGGATAAGTCAGTGAAAGAAGACACCATCTAATGAGTAAGTCCTGAACACTGAGAGAGAGGTGATTGTCATCCCATGTGACTTTGTTTCCTTCACCCTTTGATTTTTCTAAAATTAATTCTAAAATGTTAGCTTTTGTAGAAGAAATAAAATGGGCAAAACTRAAATTCTGAATTACTTATTAATACTTTTGCATAAAGCAGTTTTAAAACTCAGCAGAGTTTTGGTTTATGGTTGGGGAGTTTTTTAGGACTGCTGCTTGTCTCTAAACGGCAAAATCTGACACCCTTCTAGATGGGTGTCCTTGCCTCGATTCCCCCCCCTGATATCCTTCCTCAAAGGTCCCTGTGGAGCCCACCTGAAAGCCAGAGCTCAGGTTGCTGCTGCCTGCAGGCATCATCTGGCAGCGAAAGAATGGCATGAGTCTTGGAAAGGCCTCCTGCCCCCCAGGCTTTATTCTTAAAATCCAGGAGAGAATTACAGATCAAAGGAAAGCAAACGCAGCTTTATCTAATCTTGATGCTTTTGTAACTCTRTCAGCTTCTGCCAAGCCCCTTAGGACTCCCGTTTGCCATGGGAGTTAGCAGTCTAAATATATCTTTGATGAGCAGGGCTTAATCTTTCTGTTCTATGGGAAAGATTGTGCTCATCACCATCACTTCCCCCCAAACTTTTTTGCTGCCTAAGCTGCGAAGTCTCCAGGGTGAGAATCCTCCTTAGGGTGGGTGGGGGCTGCTCTCTGGAGCAACTGCAGAGCAGGCGGTCCTTATGCGTGATCCATCCCCTCCTAAGGGACCTGTCTGAGGCAGATGGACCTTTTTTCTCTAGAAGCATCTTTCTCGTTGAGTGTAGTGGGGAACCACTTTTAAACTATGTGCCTTAAATAGTGCAGTGATATGAATCCCGCTATTTGCTTTCAAAAAAATTAGGATACCCCGGCCTTCCCGGAGCTGCAGGGGGATGCAGGCCCCCGCCTCCGTTTGAGGAAATAGGACGTAGCTGCCGAGGGTTTYGGTTATAGCCCGGACACGCTGCGCAGAGGCAGAGTCCCACCTGCACTACACAAMCCCCTTGTAGGTAAGTGAGCATGAACGGGTCTAAGCAACAAAGAGGAGGTGAATGTTGTACCTTTTCATCTGTCCAGCATCTGCCACCACCAGTGAGCTCCTCACGTACACGGGAGCGGGGAAGTCAGAGAAGCCTTTGCAATCTTCAAGGGTGAAACAATTCCATAAAGAGGATGCTGTATAGTGCACCCARAGCATCTGCTGCGCGGTGTTGAAAGTCACCGTGGAGAGCATGTAGTGGAAAGTGGGGAAACAAATGTATGACACGAACCTGCGGACTCGTTTGCTTTGTTCCAGGCAGTGATCTGAACAAAACCCTCCGCTGTCCCAGGATACCCCAAGGCTCTCTTTGCCAGCCGTCTTCAGCGAGGTTGGCATTTCCATTACCACGTCCTGACGGACAGCCCTGCTAACATGCTTGGGGGAATTGACTGCAGCAACTGTGGCAAAATAAGACGCTCTGCAGTAATTCTCTCGAAGCAGCTTCCCGTGTCCTGCTGTATGGACACTCCTTGGCTGGGATAAATTTGCTTCACTATGAGAAATTAGTGYGCTTGCTACCTAAATGAACAGAGCGCTGCCAGGGGATCTACCCCAGCAAGCTGCACGCCGGAGCCTCCACCGTCCCCTTGCATGCCAATGAGCTCTGTGCGATGCTGGCAGTGATACAGGACGATGTATGTCACTCTATACTGACTACGGTCAAGCAATTAAAACCACATCTGTCCATTACTTAGTACGTGAGACAAGTAGCGCAGTATTTCTGCAGGGTGTCCACACACCACGTGCCCAGTACCGGTATATTTATGGCAAAAAAGGTTATTCCTGCACTGAAGTGCTTTCAAGCCCAATAGATATGACAGAAGCTGGGAGAAAAGAGGAATTATTACACCCATTTTTCCCTTATAGAGTCGAGGACTAAATAGACTAAATAACATGCCAGGCAGTCAGCAACAAAGCGCAAATCCTTCTGTCATTTACAGGCCCAAAATGGGACGCTGCTAGGATCCTCYTTTGAAACCTGTCCATTTACAGACTGTGAATTGTTGTTTATTCCAAGCACATGTTTTTGCCCAATATTTCTTTCTCTGAGACATTGGAAAGCAGACCTCGGAAAGTGCCCAGTAAGCACTTCGATAATGAAGGTCACTTCTTTTGCTGACTCCTGTTAAAGGGGTCCCTGGGTACCATTTCGGTTACAGGCAGTTCAGCGAGCAGACATGCTTTCCTTTTTCCCTTTTCTTTCGGTTTCTTTTTTTTCTTTTTGCAGTGTTTCATAGTCCAAAGCACCTGATTAATTCAGTACTCTCTGCATAGCTCTCAGGCAGCAGTATGATTAGCCTCCGAATGTATTTTAAACTGATATGTTCTGAACTGCTGTGGTCTTCCATAAATTCTTTTATTACTATTAGAAGCAACTACCCATTTAATAAGGACAGTCTCCATTAATTCTATGATCTCACAATGCCCCAACACTTTTTTCAGGAAAAAAAAAGACCCACCTTTCACCTTGGAATTTTAATAATCAAATCATTTTTGCTTTTCCCACCCTTAACTTTGTGTACACCCCGTTTTGCTCTGATAGACGAGGCATGATATGGTTTATCTCACACAACATCTCAGCCCTGCTTCTGTCATTGTGTGTCAGGCAAATAGATTTCAGTCARTTGAGAGAAGTGGGTGATCAACCTACTAAACAAGGAAAAACACAAGTAGTGACCCATCAGCAGRTGGTTCAAGAAAGGAGGTTCTCCTTCATGTCAAGTGGACACCTAAACCAGGCAGAAGAGGGAACTGAGGAAGAAGAGAGMAGGAGTGCAGCCAGGTTAACGTGTTCCAGAAAGACCCAAATCAATGAGAGGAGACAACGGGGAGGCAGTTACTTTAACCTCTTCCCCTCTCCTCTCCAAAACATTGCTGTTAGAGCTCCTTGCTGTGCAGAGGAGTCTGCAAGCTGGACCTCTCCAGCTGGCTTTGAACGTCTTCGTGGTGGGGCTTAGTTACARCCCAGCTCCCAGCAAACTACTGGCCATGCTTGCAGCTCAGTGCAATGCGATGATCCGGGCCCAGAGCTCGGCGAATCCCTCGTGTTTCTAGGCTGAAAGAAAAGCACATGGTAAAGAATGTGAAAATTCTCGGAAGTCCTGAAAAGCAATGCACTTTGAATCCCGTAAATGCTGCAAGAAAGCCTCGAGAGAGCTGATGACTCAGCTGAAACCTGCCTTTGGACTGCAGCATCTCCCAGGAGAGGGGTGTTTGCTGAGAGACCATTAGGAAAGACAAGAAAAGAACACAGCTTGCAACAAAGCTTTCAAATGAGGATGAATGTGTTTATCAGTGGTCAGTGATGAACCTTTGATGTGCCTTGGAGGAGCAGAGATCTCATGCATAAAACATAATAGCTGTACAGGGCCCTGATCTGGAGTCATCCTTAATGCGATGCATTTTGCATTTGCATCARGGCACGACAAAGCTGCTAGTATTTATTCCGAAATACAAAAATAATCTTGCATCTAGTTTCCAGGACTACTTTGCTCACAGCCTCCATCATACAGAAATCATTTGATTAGGGTAAATAAAGTGATTCAAGAAAGATATGAAGTATTCATATAGTGCATGTAGAAAAACAAGGAGTAAAGATAAGACAGATTTCATATCTGGGAGAGGTACAGTTTTAGATTTTAAAAAGGCTGGCKCATAATTTGTGACATGTTAGTGTTGCTAGACCTAAGGGACATTGTGCTGGGCTTGTACATACGCAGGTGAAGGCAGAGATGACCTGAGAAGCTTATGTTATAAAAAGGTAAAGAATACAAATAAGTAAAGCAAAGTAAACCCTGGTAACGTTCCAGAATTAATCTGCAAATTGAAACTCTATCYTCCAGAAATAGTCTTTCCACGATTTGAGGGTTCCTTGCTTTTGAGCCTGACTGTCTTTCTTGATCTTTTCTGGAGACCTGGATATACCGTTGCTTCAACATTAATCCGAAGCAGCAGTTTGCCACCCAACCAGCGCAGATTATGCCAAACCATCACTGTCCTAGATTATTTTTTCCCTCTTTTAGACAGGGGGCTTTAATAAAAACAACTCCTAGGCTCTAGAGTTGTATTAACAAACTGGCCAGGCAGTGGGTCATGTTTTGGATGGGTTGTCAATGCAGAGTCCTCTCTGCCCTCTTGGGTAGTTGGCCTGGACAGTTGCTTGCGTCACATGTGGTTACATGGCTGATTGATAGCATTTCTGCTTTGCTGTCTTCCTGCTTTCGCCCTCCTCTCATGGACAGTTTTTTGTCCTAAACAATGCTTCACCAGCCCTCCAGCTGGCAACTGGGAACAGGAGAAGATCAGGGAGCTGATCCCTTCTTCAATGATTTCTCATAGGACTTTGCACTTGAAGCTTCTGCAGGATCCAACACTCCCAGGTGTTTGACCTAGGAGTTGACTCCTAAGAGTTCAAAGTGCACATCTGTAGATAATACAGGTTATCATSAGCATTCTTGAAGGGTAAATATTGTGCACACACTCCAGGTCTGCAGCAGCTTTTCAGCTCCCTTCCAGATGCAATTGGAACTTGCCYTTTTGATCTTTGTCTTGCAGCTACAGTTAACTTGGCCATGGTCTCAGGCCACGTGGGTCACTGCCATGGTTGAGTATCCTGTGTTAGTACTCCTCTAATTTAGTAAAGCTGAGGCAAGAGGATAAATGAAGAGGATTCGTCTACTAGAATTGCCAAAAGCTCTTGCTGAATCACATACTGTTAGCTGTAATAATCTCCTCAGGTTTGTTGGCATAGATAGATTTTTTTTTTTAATTGAAAAGTGTATTTCAAAAGTATGGGCAGTGTGACAGTTTCTTGATTCCTGTAGATTTATGAGGGAAGGAGAGGAATGGAAATGTGATGGTGTAGAATTATAGCAGATGGCAGAGGAAGAGTGAGGACATAGATGTTGCTGTTGTTCATTTGCTTTTTATGAGTKTTTTTATTGCCTCTTTCTATGCATAATAAATGAAGAGGTGTTAGAAATTAAAGACAGCCGTAACAGGTGTGCTGAGATGCTGCAAAATCATAGAATCATAGAATAGTTTGGGTTGGAAGGGACCTTTAAAGGYCATCTAGTCCAACCCCCCTGCCGTGGGCAGGGACATCTTCAACTAGATCAGGTTGCTCAGAGCCCCGTCCAACCTGACCTGGAATGTTTCCAGGGATGGGGCATCTACCACCTCTCTGGGCAACCTGTGCCAGTGTCTCACCACCCTCATTGTAAAAAATTTCTTCCTTATATCTAGTCTGAATCTACCCTCTTTTAGTTTAAAAACATTCCCCCTTGTCCTGTTGCTACAGCCCTGCTAAAACRTTTGTCCCCATCTTTCTTATGAGCCCCCTTTAAGTACTGGAAGGCCACAATAAGGTCTCCCCGGAACCTTCTCTTCTCCAGGCAGAACAACCGCAGCTCTCTCAGCCTGTCCTCACAGGAGAGGCGTTCCATCCCCCTGATCATTTTTGTGTCCCTCCTCTGGACCCGCTCCAACAGGTCCATGTCTTTCTTGTGCTGAGGACCCCAGAGCTGGACGCAGCACTGCAGGGGGGGTCTCACCAGAGCAGAGCAGAGGGGCAGAATCCCCTCCCTCAACCTGCTGGCCACGCTGCTTTTGATGCAGCCCAGGATACGTTGGCTTTCTGGGCTGTGAGCGTACATTGTCGGCTGGTGTCCAGCTTTTCATCCACCGGTACCCCCACGTCCTTCTCAGTAGGGCTGTTCTCAATCCCTTCATCCCCCAGCCTGTATTGATACCAGAGGTTGACCTGACCCAGGGGCAGGACTTTGCACTTGGCCTTGTTGAACGTCATGAGGTTCACACGGGCCCACTTCTCGGGCTTGTCCAGGTCCCTCTGGATGGCATCCCGTCCCTCAGGCGTGTCGATCGCACCACTCAGCTTGGTGTCATCTGCAAAATTGCTGAGGGTGCGCTTGATCCCACTGTCTATGTCATTGATGACGTTATTAAACAGTACCGGTCCCAATACGGACCCCTGCGGGACACCATTCATCACCGATCTCCATCTGGACATTGAGTCGTTGACCACTACCCTCTGGATGCGTCCATCCAACCAGTTCCTCATCCACCGGACAGTCCATCCATCAAATCCGTACCTCGCCAGTTTAGAGAAAAGGACGTTGTGGGGGACCATGTCAAAGGCCTTACAGAGGTCCAGATAGACGACATCTGTAGCTCTTCCCTTGTCCACTAATGTAATCACTCCACCATAGAAGGCCACTAGGTTGGTCAGGCGGGAGTTGCCCTTGGTGAAGCCACGCTGGCTGTCTCAAATCACCTCCCTGTCCTCCGTGTGCCTTAGCATAGCTTCCAGGAGGAYCTGTTCCATGATCTTCCCAGGCACARAGGTGAGACTGACTGGCCTGTAGTTCCCTGGGTCTTCCTTTTTTCTCTTTTTAAAAATGGGGGTTATGTTTCCCCTTTTTCCAGTCAGTGGGAACTTCACTGGACTGCCATGACTTCTCAAATATGATGGATAGTGGCTTAGCAACTTCATCTGCCAGTTCCCTCAGGACCCTCGGATGGATCTCATCGGGTCCCATGGACTTGTGCACCTTTAGGTTCCTTGGATGGTCTCGAACCAGATCTTCTCCTACAGTGGGCAGCTCTTCATTCTCCCAGTCCCTGCCTTTGCTTTCTGYGGCTTGGGCRGTGAGGCTTGAGCACTTGCCGGTGAAGACTGAGGCAAAAAAGTCATTGAGTACCTCARCCTTCTCCATATTCCAGGTAACCAGGTCTCCTGTTTACTTCCGAAGAGGGCCCATATTTTCCCTAGTCTTCCTTTTATCCCTGACGTACCTATAGAAGCTTTTCTTGTTGCCCTTGATGTCCCTGGCCAGATTTAATTCCCTCAGGGCTTTAGCTTTCCTAACCTGATCCCTGAGTGCTCGGACAATTTCTCTGTATTCCTCCCAGGCTACCTCTCCTTGCTTTCACCCTCTATAGGCTGCCTTTTTGTGTTTGAGTTTGTCCAGGACCTGAATATAAGAAGCAAGRCACAAGCACAACCATCAAGAAATTAGAACTGTTTACAATTAATAAGGTAAAATCCTAGCATTGTCTTTGGCTTGTCCAAGGCCCGTCTTGTGAGTGTGTAGTTATCTGTAGGTTAGAAGTTCAGCAATTGGAATGAGAATCATGGTTGGAAATCTTCARCTTTTCCACAGGTAGGTTCCCTCTTGCTTTAATAAAAATTATCTATTTTGTCCTAGATAATGCTACTCTGATTTAAGTGAATATCCAGMAAAGGATGCTCTCCAAAAAAACTACAGTAGAGGTGGGTTTTTTAATTTAAAATCACTCATAATGGAAMTGAGTCAAGTGAAAGAAAAATGGCCCTAAACTTCCTTGTTTCTTTAAAAAAGTTGTCAGTTCTACTTAAAAACATATCGTTTAGCCCTTCAAGAAAGGTCTGTGCCCTTCCAATAAAATGGTAATTTTAAAGTGCTGACACTTCTGCTTACTTCAGGATATTCCCCTAAAAATACTGTTTAAGCAGTTTAAAGTGTTCCACCAGAATCTCATATTTCCCAAAACAATATTTACAATATAGTGATTTCTTTGTGCTTGGAAGAATTACTCTTGATTCATTCTGATTGATTCTGATTCTGCTTTACATCTCATAATGTTAGAAATTGGTCTTTATTATTGGTAATTCTCCTGACAGTGTTGAGCTGATTCTTATTGCTGTTAACAGCCCAACGTGTAACACATTAATGGTTCACAGCTTTGCCTTAGGAAGGCCGACTAACGAACCGGTTGTTTATGGCTGGTAATGATTGATTTGTCAGTGATTATATTGCTTAGTTCAACAGCAGCATGAATCAAAGATGACACTTCTTTCTTTTTAGGCTGTCACTTAGGCTTTAGTGCTCTTCATGGTAATGGGTGTTGAAGGGTGTTTACTGTGATGGCCTTTCTCCACGTTTCCTTCTTACAGCGCTGCCATAAACTATTTTTTAGTGCATTGTGGCTACAAACATAAACAGCTGATGATTGAATTGCGCAGAGAAGGAAAAGGCCCCAGATATTAACCTCGCCATGACAGCCAGCTTGGACGCTGCACTACTTGTTCTTGGAGCTCAGCCACGGGGTCAGGTTCAACATGGTGCCGTACATCAGCTGAGCCAGAATAGCTGTCCATATGGGTGCGCATCTAGGCAGCAACAAATGGATTAACCCAACCTCGCCCAGGCTTCAGCAAAGTGGGTTTAAACAAGTCGAATTACTCCATGGTGAAAGACGCRCCCATGAGCAGCTCTTGAGGTTCAACCAGTGTGTGCCGATCCATTTAGACTCAACAATTCAGTCAAGCTTCTTCGCAGCCAGTTACGTCAAAGTTGCTTTACACAACTTTGGCAGCAYGAAGGAGGTATATATTATAGGTTTAGGCGGTTTCAGTCACTTTAAGGACCATTTAAATGCTCATGGAGGCGTAAAGGGATCCCAGTGTAGCATCAGGTCAGGGAGCCAAAACCAACCCGTTACTGTGTATTAACCAGTGAAAGTCATTCCTCCAAAATGCCCCCAGTGACCACATGTAGATACCTCCCCAGCAACAGAGCTCCTGCAGAGCACGGCTTCGCAGCCCCGATCTGGTGGGGATGCTGGCATGCTCTTCCCTAGCTACACCCACCTCCAGAAGACTAAAGTCCCATTCCTACAGCTCCCTCTGGGAGCTACAGCTTCCCTACAGCTTCCCTACAGCTTCCCTTGGGAACAGAGGGGGCGGTGGGGATGGCCCTGCCTGCAAGGTACGGCTGCAGTGCATGCAGCGTTGTGCTCAAGTGGTGTGCAATACCCGGTTGTCCTGGTTTCGGATGGGATAGAGTTAAATTTCTTCCTAGTGCTATGTTTTGGATTTAGTATAAGAAGAATGTTGATAACACACTAATGTTTTTAGTTGTTACTAGGTAATCTACTACTCAAGGACTTTTCAGTTTCCCACGCTCTACCAGGCGCACAAGAGGCTGTGAGGGAGCACAGCCAGGACAGCTAGCCCAGCTGGCCAATGGGGTATTCCATACCATGTGATGTCATGCCCAGTATATAAATGGGGGGAAGTCCAGAAAGCGGCGATTTCTTTGGCTATTGCTCAGCAGGTGGTGAGCAAYTGCATTGTGCATCACTCATTTTGTATATTCTATCATCATTATATTATTATCTTTGTTATTATTATTATTTCTTCCTTTTCTGTTCTATTAAACTGTCTTTATCTCAATCCACAATTTTTTTTTTTTCCAGATTCCCTCCCCATCCCGCTGGGGGGTTGGGGGAGMGAGCGAGCGGCTGTGTGGTGTTTGGCTGCCTGCTGGGTTAAACCACTGCACCGGTATTAATTCTGGTGGTCTGGGGTTCCCATTCTCATGCTGCTCTGCTTGTTGGGCTGTAGAGTGATAGATCTGATTTCCATAAGAAACTGAGGTTAGTGAAGACATGTTTCTGTTACTTCTTCATTTACAAGCGTCTGGACTCATGGAAGAATAAGGACGTGTGTAGAGTGACAGCCCTCCAATCTTCACCCCCTCCCAAATCTTCTTCTCAGACACATCTCCCCGTGCTTGAGCACAACGCTGCTATACGGGGACTGTGCTGCGGAGCAGCCTCGACCCCTCGCTCCGGAGAGAGCTCCCGTCAGGAGTGCTAGATCTGTTCACATCTCCCCGTCAGCCCCATGGAGGGTATGCACGAGATTAAAAGGAGAGGACGGACCCAGAGTTTGAAAACTTTGCTTCACTGCTTTCAAAGCACTTTGCCTTCTGGACAGTATTACCCAAGTCTCCTGACTAAATGTCATTAATTTTCCTCCACATGACTGTAGGCAAAGTGAAATGCCTTRTTCACCTTTT
Source organism: Oceanodroma leucorhoa (assembly GCA_030449065.1). Lineage (NCBI taxonomy): Eukaryota > Metazoa > Chordata > Aves > Procellariiformes > Oceanodroma > Oceanodroma leucorhoa. The sequence continues at coordinate 1,865,097 of JASVER010000057.1, read as the reverse complement.
TGACACACAAAAAAAGCCATTTGTCTCTTATGCAGGTATATAAAAGACATTGCCACCTACACATCATCAAAATAAAATCTGTTGTTCAAGTGCTTTTGGAAAATTTCTTTGCTGAGGTCTACAAAAAAGCTTTTCTCCAGTACTGTACAAGCCCAGATACATAGCGGGAAATTCACTTCACCAAAATAGAGACCACAATACCACCGTTTCAGCTAACCAGATTCAGTGATTCTGTTCTCTGCTGTCTCTAGACATATCATTGCAAGATGAYAAATAGCACAGTAAAAAAGGCAGATTCTTCCTTCCCAAGATAGCATAACCACTCGTACTTCAAATACACAAAAACGACAGAAAATAAAAATCCTTTGGCTGCTATTACTTCACAGACCAATTTAACTGAAATGTTCATGAATTAACCTGGACAGRATTGCTTTGGAGACAGCCTGTTTGTGGAAAAAAACAATTTCTTTCAGGCTTTTTTTTCCAAAAATCCTCTTGCACCTACTTCACAAACTTCCAGATTTGGTGCCACGTAGAATATTTGCAGGAAAATGTTATTTTTTAAAACAAACTTTCAGCAATTATACCATGTTGACCAGCACTAACTGTCTGATAATATATCACTAGTGAAATCATTATTTTCTGAACAAAKATATATCTAGGAGTGAAATATTACATTTTCCCACCTGTTGCTTTGTTCTTGTTTCAGCAACACATGCCTTAGAAAACAAGGTTACACATTTACAAGCTTCAGAGGCATCTGATGAGTTCACACTTCTATCCGACCTGTTTCCCAAAGGAATGTAACTGTAGACAACAAGAAAGCTCAGCATATTCTTAAACTTGGAGACATGTCAGTCAGTCTGGTGAATATATATATCTATCCCTTTGTTTTAAAGAGGAATGAGATAGCTTACAGGTCTGTGCATATATACTCCTCTATCAAAATCAACTAGTTTTTTTWAAAAAAACATGTAATTATAGCGGAAATGCCAGGAATTACTTAGTACAAACTGATGAAATGCTGTGGTCAAACCACATTAGTGATTTTTCTTTCCTGAACATAACTAAGATCACTTAAATTCAGAGAATTGCAGTAGGAACCCAGTTTCAAGTTGCTTATTAAAACTTATTAGAAGGGAGGAGGGAAGCAAACACCTCTCTTGCAGCCGTGCATTTTGGATTGGTACGTAAGAAGATTTCGACAGGGATAGTGTTCGGGTGCTTCTTTAATGAGCTGTAAGAGAACATGCCCGACGTGCAGGCTGGGAATGCCAGGAGAAAAAATGATACCAGACGTGTGCAGTGGCAAAGTCCCATCTYGTTTTCTGTTTCACTTCCAGCTACGTTCACTTCACAGTGACATTGCCTCGAGCAACTTTTAAAATTCTCCACTGTTCTCTCCCCCACCCAAACCCAAACTCAGGCAGTACTGCACCTCAGCTCAGTTTTGCAGTGAAGTGAGTAATTAACCCTGCTATACACAGTGATACCAAATGAAAAAGGGTTTCCAAGGCCAGCCCTGACCTGGGACTTATCAAAGTTTGCATCCTGCCTTGGATTACTTTGAATTACTTATGGCTGCATTTGTACYAACTTCAGTCTGAGGCAGCAGTAAGACACTGTGTCTAATTTTAGCCATTTTAGCTTCAGAGAAGCCCACCYGACCTGCCTACAGCAAATCCCACCTTTCTGTTTATGCTTGAAAGGCAAAGGGGGAAGGCAGGAGTGTGCTGAACATCAACGGAGCGAGGCTGCATGAGAGCAGAAGCGAAAATAACRAGAAAGCAAAATACAGCGTATTGGAGACGTGTGAACCAGAGGGACCAGCAAAGAGAGGAGGAAAGCTGGGGAGCTAGAGGGAGAGACAAGAGGCAGAAAATCAACAGGAACCCAGGGAAAGCATAACTAGGAACAGAGCAGATCTGTTCTGGCAGTGACAGCACACCGCATTATCCAAGGTATGCAAATAGTCCAGGCAAAAATATATGGCAAACCCAAAGGACAGAAATGAGGAAAGATGGAAGGATCTGCCCTGTTGCTATTTTAAAGGAGGATAAGACAAAAGGATGAAGTCCAGATCACGTGGCAATGGTAGATTGGATCCATGATGCATTTCATTATTGTCAGGGCCCTGGGAGCACTAATATGCTTTAATGGCCCCGATGAGCTTCCGCCATGCCCATGCCTGCGCCCAACCACGGACCATGGTGCTCCAGCCCCTGGCCTGCAGACTGACTTCCCAGCTTGACCTTGGACCTGCCCCATCACCACAAACTTGTCTGATGGTTTGAACTCTTCGTTAAACCTCACTCGTTGCCTTGTCTTTGCCTGAGGATCACCAGACTGTCAACAGGAGCTGTCTCTGTCACCACTCTGCTTACCTGCCCCGTACCGTGGTGGGACGGGCTGCGGCTGCTGAGCTCCCCACCCTGCCCGCCGTCCTGCACTTGGGTCCCCATCCTTTAGGGAGCAGCCGGCCCATGCTKCTCCCTGGCACTGATGTAGGAAAGGTCTGAGAGCTGCTCACCTCACCCCCGTTGGATGTGGGGCTTGAAACGACGAATGTCTGCTCTGGTGAGCGTATCGCTTCTCTTTGCCTTCCTCACAAGCTAATAGGAGCTGTAAGCCTGGACACAAGAAGACAGTGGAAAATATAATGTAAAACCACCTCTCCTGGAGTTAAGGACCAAAACCAGCCCTCTCTCAAAAATCACAGCAGATGGCATATATTGTTACCCACAATCAAATAGACATAGCATTTACCTTGGATCTGAAGGCTGTTGGGGGTTTTAAACATTTTGGCTACAAGTCTCTTCATCCTTCCAGTTAAATCTTCTCTAATTTGCAGTTCAAGGTTCTCTAAAAGACATCTTCTAGCTAAATCAGTTAATGTGAGTGCAGTAGAAATCTCTGGGTGCTGCAGGAGGCCAAGACCGATGAGCATGGGCAACCTGTGTTAAGAAACATCCTTCCAAGCTATAGCTTTGCTTCAGAGCCGCCCTGCAAAACTGGTTTCTATTAAGTTGAAGTAGTCTCTGCTCCCTGCATCTGGAAGCTTGCCTGGATGGAAGCTCTCCTGTGCATCTTGGTGAGCAACAACACAAAACAGTGAAACAAATAAACTTTTGCAGCTATTCATTTCACCCTCTCGTTTTCCAGCAGAACCTGCAAAAAGTCTGCAACACAGAAATTCTAACATAGAAATCCTAAATTTGTGAAGTCAAAGAAGGTGGGCAAGCTCCATTTAACTCCCCTACAGAATTTGACTGAGGAACCAAACTAAACTGGGAAGTGATTCATCATCGCCCATAGGTACAAAACTCCCACTTACCAACTAAATGAGCGAGCTCTCCGAGCACGTAGCTTCTCCATTGCTGAGATAGGCACCATGGCTTTTGGCCATCAATCCACACACTTAAAATTCATTGACTTCTGCTGTGGAAATAGGAGAGAKAAAATATAGTCTTTGATTTTCAGGTTGTTTCCCTATTTTCCTAGGTCCCCGGAGCTCTCTGCCCTTCTCTAAAGCTTTTTGTCGTTGTTGTTTGTGTTGTGGTTTTTTTTGCACTGCTGTTTCTCCAAAAGTCATGCTTTATTTATAGAGGACTAAAACAAAAAATTGGAACCAATGCGGACAAAYATCGAAAGGGTCACAGATGGAAACAGCATCTGCTCCATCCTAATCAGTAGGGGTACTACTCCTTTGTTTCTCCTATTTTTATAAAAATACCTCTTTCATCTCTTCGACCACAGTCACTGAACTGAAACTTGTAAAATGTCACAGGATTTTGTTTGGGTTTTGGCCCCCAACACTGTAACGTTTGATGTTTAGAAAGAACTAGTTTGTGTCGTGGAAGATAATGTCATCCAGGAAAAGCAAGAGCAAAGGCAAAGAGGGAAGGTCTGGGGCAGGAGGCCGCCGGGGTATCGGCTCGGAGGCAGGAACACCTAAAGCAGGGCCATCCCCTTCAAACCCCGAGCAGCCCGGGCTGCCAGGGCTGCTCACGCTGCAGAGCAGAGCCAGCTGGTTCTGGCTGCGGGAGCCAAAGGCAGCAGGGAAAGCAAGCTGGACTCCTCTCCAAAAACCAAAGGGACTTCTCCTCCGTAGCCCGTACCGCCCTGGGAAGGATCCAGRCCTGCAGTCTTTCTTGGCTCTGACACCGGTGGTGTCAGACACCACAAATTCGGCTGCCCTGGCACAYGGCAATGGGAGCTTACCAGGACTGGATAACTTAAAGTAAAGCTCAAAGAAGCAACACAGCCTCATTTTGTGAAAACTCGGTGACCATCTACAGAGAAGATCAGGACTGCACCCTCATACGGCAGCACTAGCAAGCGTCCATTTGCGTGGGTCCTCAGCTGSCATTATAAACACCAGTATTTATTTTCCGCCTACTAACCACATAGATGACTTGGTGGCAGGGCTGACACAGTCCTGGAGACATGAGAGCGATGGGGTACGTGGCTGGGAAGTGCTTCTTACCCCAGGACAAAGGTCCATCACTAAACCCAGCTGTGATGGGTTTGGGTAAGAGCTCTCTTGGTTCCCCTAGCTCCTCTCTGGTTTTCTCCAGCATTTCTCCCAGAAAAAGTCTTCTAGATAATTAAGTTCTCCACAGGAGAATAGTCACGTTATGTCTCACTTTTGAACTGAATCTTCACCAGAAAAGGTGCCCTCCATCCATGCTCAGATCAGATCCAACCCCTAATCCATTTTGAGTCTGTATATAGGGTCAGTGGCATCCAAAGCACACTTAGTGAACATCGGCTGTAGTTGAAGGAGCTCGAAGATCATGAGACTGTGCTTTTTGCTCTTCATTGGCAGGCAGGAGCTGCAAGCTTGCTGTGATGTAAAGCATCAGCCTCTGGGTTAATCAACAGTTTTAATTTATGTCTCTCTGTGTCACTGTATCAACCCATTTGCTCATACAGGTAACATTTGCTATTACTCTGAAGGCTCCATCTTCCCCAGAGCACACCTGGGGGAAGTTTAGATACTGGACAATGAGTAAAAAATCCAGAGTACTGCCTGAATTGTAAAAATTCTGTGGAATTTTTCTTACCATCAAAGGGAGAGGGAAAAAATCTGAGAGTAGGCTTACAGAGCTGTAAAAAAGGACAGTATTTGGCTATTAAAATACAAATTACTGTTAAATCCCATGGAAAAAGGGATAAAGCCAGGAACACTAGAACTAGATTTAATCAGCAATATTTAATTAAAACTTATATGTGGGGTTTCAAAGGGCATTAGCAACGATTTGAATTCAGTCTGGCATTAATGAGCTTTCATCAGTGTATCCTTGTGCATATGAAGATGCATATATATAAAAATTTACTGAATGTGTTACATGTACTCAGCACAGAGCAAGAACGCAAGGATGTTAAATAATTCCGATCCATTGGATTAGCTCAGACAAATGGAGCTTTTGCTTTTCTATCGTTCCATCTAAATAAGATCAGCGCAGGAAGCRGGGGTGGGAACAGATTAGATGCATGGTTAAAGTGATGCTCAGAGAGGAGTTACTGGGATGACGAGCTCTGCGATCAGGACACTCGAAGGATGGCTGCGTGGTGGGGGTGGTGACATAAGAACAGCCCCGGTGAGGGTGCTTTGAACTTCTGCATGCTGGAAGTACCAGAAGTGTCTCAAAACCTCTGCTTCCTGTCTCGCTGACATTAATTTTATATAGCTTCATCTTTTCAGAGCTACGCACTCGTGTTCCTAACAAAACTCCTGTTGTGTTTTATCAGTTAAATCTATTAAGTCAGTCTGAAAGCTGTTATCGCCTTTATCTCTCACGAGGCTGGGGCAAGCCAGGGGCTGGGGGAAGGGAGAAGGGACCYGCGGGAGCTGCGCTCCCAGCACGGGCGCTAAACTCTCTACAAAACCAGGGCCAAGGCATCCCAAACACAGCATCCAAAATTAGGGGATGCTTTTCGTTTGATCTCTTTGAGTCTCCATTTTTTTCACGTGCAAAGGAGAGAGAGAATGTTTGTTTTCTCACATCAGAGTTTATTCAAAAAACACATCTATGAAGCACTTYGATCCTGTAGCGAGTGCTCRAACCCTTCCACCCCCAAGAAACTGYGACCCTTTTCCCGTCTAGAGGCAGGTTTGAATTCTGCCCAGCAGATGAACGCTGAAGCCGTGAACTGTRTAAACAGCACAAAGTAAACCAGAGCACAGATGYTGAGTGCACGATGCCGCTTCTCTACCCTTCAAAGGGTCCTCGGAGGAGGAAAAAGGGACCATGTCCTTAAATGCTGTGCCACAATGCACGTCCCTCAAGAGGAATGAACAAAACCCCTTAATTCTGCCCCTGCTTCCTGAGGGACTGTCTCCGTAACTTTCACCAATGTTTTTTAAAAAAGCTTCTGGGTGGTACACATGCACACATATAGTCAAAGCCTCCTAGTAACCTAGTCTGCCCTTTGCAAAAATAACATTTCCTTTCCTTTCTGTAATTTCCAAGGAGTTTGAACCAGCTAACCTGCTCAAAGACTGAGCCCCAAGTCCCTAGATAACCACTGCTTTGTTTTCGTGAGGCACAAAACTCCGGGCTCTGGCAGGGAGAGTTACAGTCGTTAGCTGCTTCCCCAGAAAAACCCAGCACAGAAAGTGTTAGAGCTCCGAGTCCTATTGATTTTACCAAGCGACTTGAAACAACAATTAACCTTTCTAACTATGCGTCTTTCTTTAAAATGCATCTCGGTTGCTTTTCAAAGCTTGCTTTTAAAAATTAATGAATCGATGCAATTTTACATCTATTGACCAATTTAAAATGTCAAGGTTGCAGTAGAAAAGAACACTAAAGATCTTGTTATGCAGGCACATGGGAACTGTTTTGTTGGACACTTGACTCTGAACGCTCAGTTCTCAACTTCAGTTCCTGTCTTTTTAAGTTTTATCTCCTTTAATTCTCTTTAGTGAACACAGTAGATGTCATATGCATTTATAACAACCTGGAAAACATCTTGGTCTTATTTAGCAATGCGTGTGCTTCTGTGCATTTCCAGTCACGGAGACGAAATTTGTCACACACAGCATTCATTATTTAAAGAGGGGCTCAGCACTTAGCTTTCATTCAGGGATACGAGTACAGCTATTTAGGGCTGAGCTCGACAAGCTCCTCAGCAAACTCAAAATCCTACCAGGGTTCAGTCCTTGCTCAGGTCTCCATCTTGAACCRGCTTTTTTATTCCCTAACCATTCATTAACAGTTTACCAGAAATTTATTGCACCTTGTCTTCTTCAGTGTCTACAACAGGCACTTTGCAGAGAGAAGATGAAACACTACTCACCCCAAAGACACTGTGATACCTGAGTGTAAGAGAAAGCAAGGAACCAACGCGGTATATTCATGTCAATTTTAACCGGGTTTTTTTCCCCCCGTACCAACATGTCGTTTCTGTCTACAGGAGTCCCCCCTTTGCTGAGGCTGCCAAAGAGCTGGTGCAATTATCTGCTGATTAACACGGGGTAACAAACCAGTTTGGGTTTTTAACAACCTAGACAGAATGGCACAACCGAAATACCTAGATTACCCGGAGTTAGAAGCATCTAGCCATGTAGATTTGATGCYGGCAAATAGCCATGTTTTAAGAGTTCAAATTAGCTAAATTACTGTTCGCTTCAGTGGTACTTTGCTTAATGGAAAGTACAGAAACTACTGCTACAGTGATAGTTTGCTTAATTGAAAGTACAAACTGAAATTCTCAATAAAGTCCAGAGCTCTGAGAGTCTCAGGATTACTCCACTGTGTCKGTGTTGGCTCCTGGTTAAAGTTGGTAAGGCAAAGGCAAAAAAGAAAAAAAWMCCCCAAACTCCCCTCTTTATTGTAAGGAACAACATCCACATTAGTGGTGGTGAAATCATCACTTCAAATATCTATATTCTTTGAGTTGAAATTAAAAAAAAATAATAATCAGGATCCAGTCAAACTACCCATAAGCTGGTGATATGATCTCCAGAAATTCAGTGGGATGCAGATGAAGGCAAAGCAGCTTCCAAGAGGATTTTGTGATGTAGAGAGCCTCAAGCCTACTCTCTTGCTCTGGTGAGACTCCACATGCAAGTGGTTTTTCCTGGAGAACGGGAAATCAAATCTCTTAAGAGAGGACCTGCCAAACTTGAATCCCCATCTYGAAGGCATGAGATCATTAGCTTATTTCAAATTAAATTTCCCCTCAATATAGGCAGCACTGTTATTTTAATAGAGCCTAAACAAAGTATTTTCCTCTGGGCTCATTCCCATGCCCCAGAAGTGACAGAGGGATGTCCAGCAGTGGCCAGAGGCACCCTGCTTCTACCCGGGGGTCTCCGCAAGGTGTGCAGGGTACGGCGCAGAGGGTACAGCCTCCACACACGGCTCTGTGTTTCCTAAAGGAACGTCTGGCCGCCTTAAAATATAAGGAAACGAAAAACTGAGGCTTCACAATGGGGAAAAAAGTCTGCATGCATCTTAATAACAGGCTGAAGTGGCTCATAATTAGCTCATACTAAGCACTGATGAAGGAAAAATCTTAAAGAAAAAGGAAGACTGAATTTTAAATGAATTAAGGTGATAGGAATGATCTGCATTTACTTGTCCTATAAATTAGTTTGCTGACTGCCTTTTTTTTTTCCTGGAGGGCATTTTAATTATGCATAGAAATCTCATCAAATACAGATGAAGAAGGTCAGAACAATTAGTATAAAACAAACACTTCAGCATAATCTACCATAATGATTATTTTCGCAACAATCAGTTAGCAAGCTCCAAGAACATTTGATGCATTTTAAACTAAGTCATTATCAGATTTTCCAAATAATCATAACAACAATTCAGCAAATCACCAAGCTAAGCTCCCTGYGTAAGGCCGTGTTCTTTTAACTGGCTGTTCCTGGGGCGTCAAATTTGCTTCACACACTGGCCTCACCGAAGGAGCTGCAACTTGGCCCAAACCACGCTCAGAAAGGAGATACATGAGGATAAAGTAAATTGGTACTRATGTATAGATTTAGTTTACTGTTGCTGCCATTCTCCAATCTTTATGAGTCATCTCAAGTCCAAAGACTTCATATTTTCATGTTTTTGTCGCATTTACAGCTGTTCACATAAACCTGGCGTGGCAAGTTTCTGCTCCTGGAGGATCTTCTGGCGGCAGAAGTGCCCACCCACGTGGCACCAGCCGCGGSACCTCCCTGCCACGCGCAGGGGCTCAGCCCCAGCTCCCCAGTGCCGAGGGGCGGGCGGGCTGCGGGTCTGCTCTCACCCAGGGAGGGACRAACAACATTTGCAAACATTGAAGCTGGCATTTTTTTTTTTGCTCTTRTTTTGGGATCGTTTTCCACTCTCAGGTCTAGGTCAACTTCCTGCAAACCCGAATTTCCTCATACGGGAATTTTGGTCTTTCTAGGGCTCTGTTGCCCATCTGCACAGATAATTTAAAATGTCCTCTGCCATCCCTGCCTGCCTTCATCCAATGCACTCTGAAGTGTCAAATAGGGCAGTTGAACCAGTAACAGCAAGAAGGAAAAATAGGAAGYAGGACTGGAAAAGAGATAAAACCTTACGTTTCAAGCTTTAACCTAAGTCTTAACTTCACCAACTTTATGCTCAGCATTGCTGGAGACAAGAGCCCTCAGCCTGTGCTAATGAGAAACTSTGTTCCTAAAAGGTTTGTCCGGTTGTAGGCTGTCAAGTTTTAATTAATTTTTAAGGAATGGCCATGGCTGTTCTGCCTGACTACCACGCTCTCTAGCACAGCTAACACAACAGCAGTCCTTCTGCCGGTCGCAGCTCCTTTTCCTTTTCCATAGTCACACCGTTGCTGTCCATGCATTGTACCTGAAGCTCTGCATTTGCTGTAGATGCAGCTTCTTGTCCCTGGGAAGCACTCAGCAGATCGGTGGTGACTAGGGAGGAAGCATATGTAGAGATCTCATGCAATAAAATSCCAGACAGAGGATTTCAGAGACAACAGGTATCAGGGAGACCTTGGAAATGGAGTCAAACCTCCCTAGCTCCAAAGCAAGTCGACATCTACTTTTGTGCCATGCTGAATTAAGGGCATGCAGACTGGGGAATGCCTGTGAAAACGGCCTCAGCTTTTTCTGTCAAAACACGGTTTCATTAAACTGGAGAACCACAATACCGCAGCTGGCACTTCTGTGRCTTTTCCTAATGACACACAAACCCCTCTTGACCTCCCACCACAACCATTACCTCCCCCTGGCCCTCGTGGTGCTGCAGGTGGTGTGCTCAGTGCTTGGGCATTGTATAAAAATTATTTCCCTGGAGGAACCAGGGTTTGTTTAATGCCTGGATGTCTGAAGTCCTTTGTGTGATGGACTCGAGCTGTGCATGTGTGGAATCCACCACCGGTGCTGTGAGGTTGGTGGGTTGCACAGGAGTCACTGAACATCAGAAGAAACAACAAAATTTGTCAGGAAGGCAACATCCCCCTGGTATGATGGCTTTCACACACACCCCGCCTACCAGGCACATGGGACATATTTCAAATATCWGAGAATAACAATGGAAAATGTCTCTGTGATTCAAAGTAAATGGGTATTTGTACGTTATTAGTGTTACAGGAATGACCTTTTTGTACAGCAATGTTGAGAGAGAGATTGTGCCTTTAGGGTCCACTCCAGAGCGTACTGGGAGTTAATGAGAGTCTGTCCATTAGCTGTAAGGGATTGTGTTGGGCCTTTACAAACAGGTGAGGAGGACAGGGGATGGAGGGAGGGTGGGAGGGAAGGAGAAGGATGGAGGACACGTGTGGATGCTCCCCCGACACAGCCCCGAACCTGTGTGCATAGTCACACCCCAGCAGTCACCAGAAGACCTGGCACTTCYGTTGCTTGTTTTTGGAAATGGCCAAGGCACTGGCTTATGCAGTCCCTAGATGTCTGGAAAGCTGCAGTTGCCATTGGCCACATGTTTGTCCCAATTACCTATTTGTGAAATGCCTCCTATGACTTTTTATAGTTTGTACAGTCTTGGAACAGTTTGGAATTAATGTCTTATTGATTTATGCTACATTAATAGTAAGTCACCAGAGGAAATGTAAATAATTTTTCAAACGGATGCTGTAAATCTCTTTGATTAAGTCCATAGTTAAATTTTGGGAATGAGCTTATACTCTTGCTTATAACTGGCTCATTAGTCTTTATCTTGATTTTCATTAACTGTACACAAACCAAAACACCATGGTGATGGTTTTCTTAAACAAAGAGAACAAAGCATCTGCCTACTGCTCTGCACAACTCAAGAGGGGGCCAGCCACAAATCCTTCCCCAGTGCTTCAGAAGGAAAGGCGAAATCTTCTTGGCCAATTGCTAAAAAAATATATGACATTCACTGTGAAGGTTCCCTCGCTTCTGAAAATCTGTATGGTCCCTGCAGCCCCCTCTCTTTCCTTCTGTGCTCCTCACGTTCCCTCCTGAACTCCACCTCTGCATCAGGCTGCTGCCCCTCACCTTTCCATCTCCTTGACTGTGAGCAATAACAGGTAACAATTCACACATAAAACCTTCTGCCTGGTACCCACTCAGAGTTAACATTCAGCCATCAGCTTGGAAGAGCTCTGTCCCTTTTCACAAGGCATAGCACAAAAAGTACCTGGGGGATCTAAAGCGGAATCACAATTTCCACAAACAAGCAAAGCATCAGAGACATTCGCGYCTCCCTGAGGAATGATGCAGCTCCATCAGACCCCAGGAAAAGTCTTAGCAAGTACCTCTCTTTCCATGAGCACCACATACTCCCACTCTCAGAAATGCAGSGTAACACAGATGATTTCTGATCTGCATTATGTGCAGTATGTAGTCAACAGTAAATAATTTGGGACCTCCTTTAACACTCTTTACTATCAAGGAGAAGACTTCTACGAAGTACAGTAGGAATCAGCTTGGAGGGTGACACAGCAGCTCACAAGCCTGACCACCCTTCTGGAGACCAAGTCATCCCCAAAGTGTGGACACTCTGCATGTTTCATAAATGGTCTTTCYTCTTGCTCTGATTTCTTTCTGACCCAGAATTGACTCCTAAACTTTAATTGGTGGAAGTTTAGTCACCCACATTAACCCTGCCTGGATGACTTGATACGACCAGCCATGAAAAAAAACAGATTTTTATTAATACAAATAGTACTTAAAGCACAATCCACCAGCTATGCAGGTTGATAACGATTCTGACCTTGCTCAGAACTCATTACTTTTTCCCCTAAAACATTTAGTGGCAGTAAATCTCACACAGCCAACATCTGGCAGCTAGGAAAAATAAGTTGTTTTTCAAGGGGTTTACTGGAGTTCCTCTGTCATCATTATGTTTGTCTGAAACAGTCATAGCYGCCTGACTTTACAGAGAAACATCCACAGAAATCGCATCAGGTTCAAGATGCCGATGATACGATGGAGAGGAAGGAGCAATACTAGTGACTTTCTCCCTGGAGAATACRCTTCAGTATCAGAATTTACATCTTCAGGATTGAAACTTCTGTCCATTCCTCTCCTTCCTTCTGCCCCACTCGTCCTTTTCCCAAGTAAAAGGCAACTTCTTGCATCTAGATAAGCTGAAATGCAACCATGCAGAAGAGCAAAACAAAATAAACCAACTCCCTGCCCCTCCACTTGGCTTATAATGTGCCATGTTGGTCTTGTCAAAACACCCATGTAAAAGTCAGAGTCCTCTGTTTGAGGACAGAAAGTGTGACATTCCCTTCCCTACTGATGCAGACAGGTCAGCAGCAGCAGATCTCCAGTGTGAGCTATGCCATTGCGAGGGCGTGGAGATCCCCAGACCCCTCTATTCGTGCACTTGCACAAGATGTGGCCCCCACCCATTCCTTCTTTGTCCCAAAACCCTTTATATTTTCCAAATTCTCAACTGACTTTATCATCACAGTCCTCTTTAGTCTGTTTTCTTTCAGGTAACTTCCTAAAAACATATTATGTGTTCATCCAATATCTTGCATAGTTGGGGCCTATTCCAAAAKTTTAACTCCCAGGTACCTAATTATTACAAAAGCAATTGCAAGCTTAAAAAATTAAAACAGTATTCTGTGCWTTTCTGTAAATACATTGTTTTAAATAAATCACCCACTGTAATGAAGGCCATTTTCTGACCTAACAACGGACACTAAGTTCTGTCACACAAGACCTCCTCTACCCTGCCCAGCCATCCACATGGTCATATATCTTTTGTAAGTACACGCACCATTTATTTGGATCTTGCACCCTACCTCCACATCTTCCCTTTTTTATTTTTTTTTTACTTGCATTGTGTGAATAACCTAGACAAGGGGTGCCCTCGATGTACTTAGTATCTCAGATAAAGTACGATCCTTGCTTCGAGGAAAGGGTACGGTTTGTTTTATATATTCTCACTAACTACAGACAAATCTGCCCTGCTTCCAAATTTGAGTATTAGYACATACAGCCCTTCAAGCTTAGAGACTGAACAATATGCCTGTTGCTCTACAAACTTATGTTTGTAGAGGTAGATTATGTGTATATGTAAAGCACACACACACATATATACACACACATATACACACGCATATACACACACATACATATATATGTGCGTATTGTAGATTCAGTGTATATATAGAACCAAATCAAGAAAATAATTCTGTGCTCATGTACCTGTTACATGGAGACCCATCACCAACAGCTACGCCAGCAAACGCAAAGGCTGTGCTCACTGCTTCAGAAGATGAATTTTATAGACAAGCTCACTGGGATAATGCCTATATCMCGTTCTTTTCTTATATTCTTGGCGTGCTTTTGTCTCCAGATCTCAGCCATCTCATCGCTTTGCTTGTTATTTTTGAAACACAACAACAAGAACGCTGAAAGGAAAGGTGAGCAGAGGACACTGTCAGCTACTGCACTGTGCAATGAGGAAGTGATCAATCCAGGTTTGGTCCACTTAATTTTCAGCCAACATAACGAGTACATTTGTTTTGCTCTTCTTTTAAGCTTTGTTGTCAAGGATGCAACAATATCCTCTATGTCAGAAGATGAATCTGTTATGAAGAACTACTTTTCATTGGCATTTACTCAATCAAACATGACATGAAGGCAGCATCTGTCCAATAATTTTTTACTTAAAGTAAAGTCATTATTTATAATATCCAGCTCAACAACAAAACACATAGATCTTTCTGAAAGCCAGCTAGAGTGGCACTGAACGCTACTTATTTTTTGTCTGAGAAATATCAGAAGGAAGGGCTCTGTAGTGGTCATGCACTGATGTATTCTCTTATGATTGAGGTGAAGGGTTCAAATGCAGCATAGACAACAAGGGAGAGAATAAGTCTGATGATCTATATGCACAGGGCCACCATAAACGAGGCTACTGAAGCTCACAGAGAAGAAGTGGGATGGTCGTACCCAGCCTGTAGGCAGCACCTCCATCACGCAGGCTGCATATCCAAGCCCAAACACTCTTGTTCCATCAGCTATATCCTATCATGAGATACATTACACAGCGTATCTTCACAATTTGTATATGTTATTGCAAGCTGCTTCTGCTTAAAAACCAAACCACCCTGTCTGTGAGCTCTGCCCAGCACGATGTACTAACCGTGTATCACCTACACACAGAGCAGAGCTATAATCTTTCCATCATTCACTGACCACTTGTTTGAAAATCAAAACATCAGCTGTTCACTCCCTGCTCTCTTTTGAAGCACAAATTTGGATCTAAGAAGAGGGTCTACGGCAAATATGTGGCTTGGGCAGCATTTAACCCTCTTGCTCCCACGGGTGACGGCACAGGGAGGCTGATACATTATCAAGACTTTTTTTCCACAAAAACTTGTTTTTAGAAGCAGTCTTTCTCCACACCAGGAATGATTGAGATCTTTTCATTCTTAAGTGGTGCAGAAAAGCACTGACAGTAGMATATATCAAAAATATATCTTGCTAGCCAAACCTGATTGTTTTTTTCAATAGACTTATCAAAGCAGATTCAAGTAATCTGTATTATATCTGGAGTGAAGTGGCAGATACTGTCTCAGAGAAATTCTACCTTGAAAACTAATTAAAWAGGCTTAGATAGAAGCACTTTCCAGTGGGCTGGAAATTAATTGAAAGGCAGCATACAAAAGGTAATGGTGAATATTAATGTGCTGAGTTGGTGGCAATATCTAATAGGGTGAGATTTTTATCTACTGTGGGCAGGGAAATATTACAGAAAGACATTAAAACCCATGCGATTTCAATTAAGAAAAAATCAGGTTAATACACACATAGGCTTGGAAGGAAATAYGTTCAGCAGAAGTGTGAACTTTTAAAGCGAGTAGACCTATACTTACCGCGGCCAGGCAGGATACAGCGGTAGATGTTCAGGGTGAGCACTGACCACCCGCGGCTCCAGTCTTTCCTTCATCCCTGGCCATGTGCTGCCCACCCTGCTGCAAACAGAGCTGCTGAGGAGGCCTTTGACGGGTCCTGGGGAGCCCACGGGCACTGTGTCCGCACTGCAACCTGGGGGCTTGCAAATGCCTGGCAAAACCCCAGTCTGCAGATGGGGATGCCACAGACTGCAGGGKTTCAGAGGCAGCACTCCTTCGCCTTTTCCTTCAATGCAATGCACCGGATTAYGCGCCACATAAATGATTAATATACATATAAATACATGTTCTTCATGAYAGAAGCTATAATCAATTATTTCCACTTGTTCAGAAGATATTAAAGAAAAACACAAGACTGAAACCGCTACTGTTTCACTCAAGGGTTTTTTTTTAGTTACTTGACTCCATATCGTCACATGCCCATRCATAAGTTTGTGACGTGGTTTAGTGGGCATGGKTGCTGGGTTGACGGTTGGACTTGATGATCTTAAAGGTCTTTTCCAACCTTAATGATTCTATGATTCTATGAAGTTTCCATTAAATGAATTCCAAGACGTTTAAAAATTATGGCATGAGAAGAAGTTCCATTTTATTATTTTGCATTAAAAGCATATAGGTCAGTGCACACTTGAGTGCAGAAACCTCCATCCCTCAAAGATAACTACTGCAAAACACTTGAAATCTTATCTTGGAAGATCTGGTAACATCGATTGCCCTGGACGGGCAGGTGATTTCTGAGAGAGGTCACGGGTAATGGCAGTCTCAGGTAGCAATTCATTTTGCAGAATGTGGGCAATTCCCACCTATGAATCAGTAGGTGGAGAACATGCCTGACCTTGCCAGGACAACAGCTCTYGGCCAAGCTCTTCAGTGATGCCTCATATGCACAAATGTTCAATTTTCTATAAAGCAAATGGCAATAAAGTCCCACAGCTSTCACTGTAAGTCTTGGACTCGGTTTGCAGAGTAAGTGCAGCTCAGGAGTCTCAGGTCTGCGTTCAGCAGCCCATCACCGTAGTATCTCTCATGGTATGGACCATCTCTGGGGAGATGCTTGGACTGGTCACAGAAAGGATGGCCAAAGGAGCACAACCTGCACAACCTTTTCCATCCAGACACATCCTCAGATCAACTGAGCCGTGCTTGGACTACACTAATGAAAAAAACGACCAAGTGCTGCTCTTAAAGTACATGCTCACATATATTCTTGGGCAGAAAGACTGKTTTTGCACTTACTGCAAACACTGGTGGAATAACTAAACTGTTCTCAAACAACTTCTGCCCTAAGTCAAGCACACACATTATGGGAAGGTACAAGAAACACTATTTATGGCCAGAGGTATAYGTTAACAGAGCCAGCCCAGAGACCCTTGCATTCATTTTGAAGCTGTTCCAGTAAATTGGAAAAGCAGTTTAGGGAACAATTAAAGATCAGAGCAGTCTCTTTGGCAGAAGATGAGGGAAATAAAACGGAGCCACAAGGCTCATCAGTTCTCCAAACTGTTGAGACTTTTCTTTGAGCCAAGATTTGTAAAAGGGAAAACGTTCAGCAGTTCAGAAACCTGCAACTGGGAAATAATGTTTGCACCTTTTGGGTTGTGCTGGTACTACWATGGCTGAAAAGTAGAAGTTTATTCCAATGGCATGAATCACATTCAGTGGTCACTTATTAATGGTAAAAAATATAAGCTAGCCCTCAGTCAAACACAGAAGGTCAGGCAGTTGGTGGAAGCTTAGAAATCATTTTCTAGAGCTGCCTGAAAACAGGAATGTTATTTCTCAGAAAAAAAGCAAAAAAATTACCACTTGTTTTTGTCCGAGCCCAAAGACGACCTGGGTTTCCTGGAACTCCTCATCCAGCGTGGACAAGGTCCTCAGCTGAGAGGTGGAAATGCGGGAGCACGTTCCCTGAATATGCTGGGAAAAAATACTGAAGGTGTCGCGGGAGGAGCGAGAGCCTCCAGAGCAGCTCTGTGATGCACAGCCCGAGCAGGTTTGCTGCCGAGTGCTTTTTGCTGGATTGTGCACTTGAAAACCTGGCGCTTCGCATACCTCCGTTTGCTAATTACCCAGACGATGGTACTCCAGCCTGCTTTGGCACACCTCTGGCATTTAATGTCGTTAAATATTGACAGATGGATCGCTGTCTCCTGTTACTCAGTGAAAGCTGGGAGCATAATGCTAAGCTGATTAAAAGAAAGGGGATCACCAGCTAAATCCATTTCTTCCTGACTTCTAAATGTGGAAGTACCTTCTCATTGCTTAAGGGATATATTTTTGTAAAAGATCTGGCTCCTGAACTAGCAGTACAAACACTCCCTGGCTGCTTTTGCAAGGAGCAGACTTTCTTCTTATTCTGCTCAAAGAGTTTTCCCCCCTCCTTATCCTGCTGTGCAAAAAGAGCATTTTTTTTGCCTCACCTTGCAAAAGAAAGAATCAATTTCAGTCCCTCATTGGAAAAAAAAAGAAAAAAGAATAATAGACAAAGCCTGCTACTTAAAAGAAAAATTGTTTAGCACCTCAAGGTCCAAACTTACAGCAAACCACGTTGTCCAAACCATTGCCTCCGCCCAGACTAGCTATTGATCTGAAGAGACAAAAGGGAAACACAGGCACCGAGAAATAAAGAGGCTGTTTGAGCCTCACCCAGCAGGTAAGTGGCAAAGCCAAGAAGAGCAGACAGCGCTTCTGCCTCTGAAATGTCATGCCTCGTTCCCTGGGCCAGATCAAAAGGGTATTTAATCTGGGTTTTTAGAAGCGTTTATTTTTATGCCTCAGAAAAGGCTGATCAATTGTGGGGTGTGAGCCTAGAAGTGCCACTGAAACGACRTCATGACCTCAGAACAGGAGATGCAAGGGGAAAGGCTGGGAACTATTAATTTTCTTTTCTTTTCCTATTCACATGTCAATATTATACCTGCAGCTGATCATAAGATTCGGCTGTAATCAACTGCATTTTGAGTGTAAATAAATCTTAAACTGGAAGTTTACATCTGTTGATCTCTGTGGTGGGCTCTATTAGGCCCAAAGCTTGGCAAGCGCCTGTGCCCAATCTCACCTCCACTCTGTGAGCAAATGCCTTTTCGCAGACATCGGTGTGTTCCTGACTGTTCGTAGGGTTGCTCCACTGTTAATTGACCCAATAAAAATTATCAAACAGAAATCTCCACTTTTTTTTAACTGGAAGCTTACAGYGCGCAGGTAAATGAAGATGGAAAACAAGTCAAGGGAAACCAAAATTAACATTACTCTTTTAAGAATGTACAGGCATAAATATGTATGATACATTATAGATTTGACTGATGAATGACCTGTAACTCATCAGAAGTAATGGCTTACACTGAGTAATGGAGGTTCCTCTTTCAAGATGAAACATTAGTCACTTAAATGCCTTCCACATCGCACTGCAAAAAACCTTTTAGCTATTTAACTTAAGTACTGTTTTCTTTATAAGAATTAAAAAAAAACCCTGTTCCTGGTTTAAACATGGTGACCCATTAGTCAAAATAAATACTCCAACCCCTACGTCCTTGCATCATCTTTGGCTTTGCTGTCACTGCTTTGTCACTGTGGAAGTTATTGGTTCCAAGGGGGGGGAAGGGGGCCCGTTCCCCATTAACTAGGAGAGAGATCAGAAATAAAGCGGGCTCCCCCCCGCAGGCACGGCTGAAGAATGGGCTCAGCCAAAGGAGCTAGGAGATTGCTRAGACCCAGTTAGTGCTGTGAGTGACATTGCTCTGGTTAGTCAGATGCTCTGGATGCTCGTGGACCCGCAAAGGGTGGACGAAGAACGGCTTTGCCCGTTGCATTGTATACATTTAAAGAAGTTGCAGGCTTTTTCACCCATGTTCAGCCACATGCACGTTTTGTCTTTCTGCRGTGGCTCAGCCAGAACAACGAAACCAGAACTGCCTGGGGCTTTGCTAAACCACGGCTTGGGTCAGGTAATCAGTGGAAGAGATGGTTCCTCCAGACTTGTTCAGCGTTGGTAATTGGTCAAATCCAGACTTGTTTTTTCTGATCAAGTAGTATATAAGAATTTTGTCCATGCAAAGCCTTAATGAAATATGATGCATTTTTCTGTGTTTGCTCTGGAAAGCRATGACTGTCCCACACAGTTTTCCTAAACAATTCAAGTTTTGGCACTTTAATTTAATGTTTATATTTCTCTTTCTGTTTGACCATTAACTTTACATAAAGCTATCCAGGTCACCATGTCTACCTGCCATCCACCATTACCAGTGCTTCAAAGCACACGTCACGCTCCTCGAGCTGCCAGAGGAGGAGGAAAACAGGCAGAGAGCTGGGGGGTCTCCTGCCTTCTCCATGCTCCATACTTCTGAGCTTCTCATTAATCCTTCCCTCCTAAACTACTATGATTAGGCTAGAAGATACAAAAAACACCTTGTGTCGTCACTACCATTCATTAAGAAAAATTGATTTTGTACAGGAATTCACCAAAAATTGAAGAAAATGTCATCTGAGGTCAGCTTTTCTACTCAGATTTACAAAGCAGCACTGGAAAACCAACCGCATAATGGTTTATGCTGCATTGTACTGCATTTGCTATTTGATGGTCTGGTAACACTTTAGTAGTCTTGAATGAGCATTTAATAGGGCAGCTTCTCTGTTGTAATTAAATATCAATTGATTGTTAAAAGAGCACTTGCTAGATTTAATATATAAGAGAGAAACCTGGTTTGCTATATAATTAACTCAGAACACAACAATAAAAGTGCAATTAAATTTCTAGAAGACAGAACTTGTAAAAAAGTTTAAGAAGTTGGTGGACATGAGAGGAATTTAAAAAAAATTATGTTAAGATTTGTGTTTAATAATGATCCTATGAGCTATTAATTAGTTTGGTTAACTATTGATGATTTTGACCTTTGATGTAGAGATTCCTTTGAGATGGAAATCAAACAATGAAAGTGACTGTTCCCACTAGGGGTGCATGGTMTCAAGAGACAGTTTTCTTCAAACAGGTATAGAAAAAATGTCAGGCATCTGATGTAATTTTTTAATGTTTTTTTCTGCATTAATTGTTAGTGTTTATCATATATGCACTTTAAAAATTCAGCCTTTTAAATATTAAACTTCACCATAATTTACAAATAGGTAATTAATTCCCATTCTATTTTTCTTTTATTTGCTTTTGCCATTTCTCCTGCAGATTTTTTTTAAGAGGGTCAGTCGCTTAAAAATGGAACAACTGAAAAAAACAGGCAGAGCAATGATTTTGACTGTTAACCATGAAAAGCCATCCATGTGCAGAGCATTAACCCCACATCAGAATAGCCTCCACCAAACTAGCTAGAGAAAAACAAAAACCTAAATGATGCAAGCATCTTAGAAATTCATCTCAGAATATGTTTACATGGCTGGCGTTGCTCTGAACTTCCATTACATACGTAAGGTCCCTCACTACTAAATTAAGATATTGTCTCATTACGGGACATCACCAAGAGTCTCTTCGCAACTACGCATCCCACACGCATCTTGCAATATGCCTGTAAAGCAGTGACTGTGCCTGCAACACGCTTTCCTCCACACCAAAACCAAACAATAACACAGCAGAATACTAATAACTTCTGTTCTGCCCAGGGTCCCTGGCACAGACAGCCCAACCCACTGCCTACCAGGCATCTTCCATCATTTTTCATTTCCATCCAAATTTAAGGAGGCAAAGTTTTTTCAAGAAACGCCGTTTAAAATAAAGCAGCTGTGATTCCACTCTGGGATGCCCCCCCTGAATTCGGTTGGTGTGTATCACACCAGCCGTGCCATGACCAGACCCAATAGCTATAGCAGAGCAGGGATGYGAAAAGCAAAGCAAAGCACCGCCTGTGTCCACGCTCCATGACCTTCGCAGGTGGGACTCGTTTGTCCCAGCCACAGCTGAGCTGCGTGCAAAGGCTACCTGGTGTCATGGCGACAAATCCCACGGATGCAGGCTCAAGTGCGTTGAAATTTGGTTTGGGTTTTTTTTGGTGGGACTCCTTTTTCATTTTCCCTGAAATTACCTGTCAAAACCATTCCAGGTGTTTGAAAAAAAAAAAAAAAGTAAAAACCAAGATTGATTTTTAAGTCAACTCTTCCTCAGAAAAGCCCGAGAAGGGTAYGTTTTATGCAATGAAAATAGGATGGCTAATAGCAAGGAAGTCTTTTGGGGTGCTGGTGCATTGTGCAAAGGATGGCAGAAGCAGGAAGAAAACAGAGATGGATGCTCAGGCCAGTGTGATGGGCAAACAGAAGGACATTAATGACGGCTCATGTCACACAGCCCCTCCAGGTGCTGTGACTTTGGGAAGAGGGGTGGGACTTCCTTTTAATTCACATTTTTTTCCACTGAACGTGAGAGAAGCGCAGGTTAAAAAACGACTCCAGCGGCAGGACCGCTGAGCAGCAGTAAGTGCGGAGAGGACAGCCTCTTCAATCACGCCGTTTGCTTTTGTCCAGATAGTGCTTTCAGATGAGCCCGGGTAGAAATGAARTGGAACATGATAAGTTTTCTCGCAGCCGCCATACCCGGGCCAGAAAGCTCCGGTTTTATTGATGTTTTCGAGGCGTAACAAGCCCGCGTTTACAGCACACTGGAGCCAGCTTGGAGGACGCAGATAGAAGTAGGCTTACCCGCAGGCTGCCTTTTATTAGAGCTTGAAAAGCCAGCGAGCAGGGAGCCGGGAAGCAAATATTACAGCCTAAGAGACGATGGCACATTTCAGACCACGGTGAAAATAATGGAGCAAATTCATCACCGCTCSAGCTCTGCCGGCACCGGCAGCTCTTGCTCCTCTGTACCCATCTGTTCCCGGTGGAGAATCGCCTTTAGGAGTATTTGCACGGCTGGGACATTTGAGAGGAATCGAACACGGCAGAAAACACGGTAAATGTTGGTAAATCAGAGGGCTGGCTGCAGGCAGAGATTGCGGTGCCGGTCTGCCTGATTTACAGCGCAGCACGTTTCGGTGTATGTGCCCGTGCTTGGTCACGCACCCCCCGTGCACCCCTCTGTCTGCCGGCCTCCCCGGCGGCCAGGGCCAGGCCATCCACCACGTCTGCTCGTGACTGTTAACCAGCCATCGGGAAGGCAAGATTTACAGAGATCACTTTTATTTGGCCAAAATACCCAGGAGTAAAGAGAGGTTTTGGACCTCCTGCTACAAAGACAACTAGAGCATCCCTGTATCTTTATTTCTGATGAAAAACGTGCTTGTCAACCAACCCCTAAAAGCCTGGTCCTTTAGCACGCACATTCTTAGGGCAAGGAGCGGCTCTCGCGAGAGGCTTGCACGTCCCCTGCCATGGTGAAGCCCTAACCTGGATAAAGTCTCTAAACTCTACACTAATATAAACATTRAATAATAAAGCAAAACTCTTCATTGAGGGCAAAAATATCCTATAATTACCCAATACAGACAAAGGCAGAACTGAGAAATGTCCCTCTCGATGGCTGGAGAGAAAAATCTGAAAACTCATTCCTAAAACTCAAGAACAGCAGCCACTAAATAACGCGGGGGACAACTGCTGTGGCAGGCACCTCGTTCTGCTTACACGGATGAGCTTTTTGTCCTAAATCACTTCCCAGTCTCRGCTAAGCGATGTAAAAACTGAAATGAAACAAAGCACTTCCCTGGCGTTACTTTTAGCACAACAGCAAGGATACACTTGGACGTTTATATTYGATTTTTAGGTCTTACTTGCATATCTTATTTCTCCCGAAATGCTTGTGGAAAATTAGCACCAACCTTCAGTAGCTCACAGGGTACAATTTACCAATATGTAAATCTTACTTTCACATAGCTCAAAAATAGCAAAGCTTAAAGGCTTTGCAGCTGAGACCCAAACTGATCCAGCTCTCTGGAGACTTAATGCAAAATCTCCCATTGACTTTTACAGGCATTAGAGCAGACCCTCAGCTGACTTTATAATCTACAAAAGGGAAAATAAGTGAGATTTCCAGAAAATTGTCTCAGCATTATTTTAACACTATAAATGTTTCTGCTCGGAAACAGTAGACTTTGCATGTTTTTCTCCCAATCCAAAGATAAAACTGTTCCCATAAAAAATACTTTGTTAAAATGCTTTTTGGAGACTGTCCCATCCTTGAAAGATGCATTTGCTAAGGATAYCTCAGAAGTGACTTTCTCATTTGAGATCACCTCATTTCCACCAGAGTGGTAATTGCTCATATCATTACTTTCTAAGTAGGCAGTAACTTTCTTTCTYCTTCTTTTCCTCCTGCCAAAAGCCTTCCCACTCCTGTCTTTATAGCTGCTTTTCTCCCCCCCCGCAACCTTTTATTATAGCAAAGAAGTAATTAAAACCCAAACATTTCTAGCATTAGCACAACAAGAAAGATATAGATCAAGAACATAGCATCAAAAAAAAAATAAAATTAAGGTTGTTCTTGTAACTTATCTGGTGCTCCTTTTTCCCAGGAACAAACCATGGCTACACCCAGAAGCTTCAGCCCTCTCCTGCAGAGGCGCAGGACGAGGTGCCCTCCCACCCGGGCTCAGCCGCGGGCAGACGCAGGTTGACGGGCCTTTCCTCCTAATGAAAAGAAACGTACGGTAATTTGTTAAAACGTAGCAACTGGATTGTCAACCTGAAATTTTAGTGAGAGAAGACAGATGAAAATCTTAATTTTCAGAATACATGCAGGTATGCAAGTCCTCAGCCTTCACAGTGGATTTGTGTTAATTTAATAAGTTTTTTGCATCAGCTTTTGCTTGTTTTATTTATTTTTCAAGATAGAAACTTCACAATAACCAGAAGAAATTTTGCTGACCAAACTCTAGGMAAATCCTCTCTTTCTCCACCTCCCAAAAAATCATTTACTGTGAAAGTGGTTTATTTACTTATTTGAATATCTTCAGTTTAGGAACATGGTTTAGTGGTGGACTTGGAAGTGTTAGGTTAAYGGTTRGACTCGATGATTTTAAAGGTCTTTTCCAACCTAAATGATTCCWTGATTTTGATACGGTAACACATCCTCACTGAAACATTACYCCAAACCTGTTGCATTTTCCCTTTCCGAGTGAGGTTCTGAAAACGMGCTCGCACAGAAAATTAGAGCCGTACAAATCAATCCGTGGCAGGATATTCCCGCTACCACTTAGATTTCCTCCCTCACCTTCTTCTCTATTTAGAGCTCTGGAAAATTTCTKTAAGTGGAGAGCTTGGCTGCCGCCTCTCCACTAACAAGCGCCTTCATTAGCATTCACTTTACATCAGCAGAAACAAAACTTCCTTTTTTTTTCTTGCGGGAAGAACAAAAAAAAGCTTTATTACTCTCTGCATTGTCTGCAGAAGTCAGAAAACTCTTTGGCTTCAATGAAGATCAAATATTAAYGCCACATTCCAAGCAGGATTTTTGAAACTATCAGCATCTCATGCTTGTTGAAAACAGTGGTTGGAGAAAACTCTCTATAGAGAAGTCCTTTAAAGTGCGTGGTGCTCGCAGGTGAAAACCAGTAGGTTTAACCTGAAAGGAGGCTGTAGAGAGATGGGTGCTGGTCTCTTCTCCCAAGGAACAAGCGATAGGACGAGAGGAAATGGCCTCAAGTTGAGCCAGGGGAGGTTTAGATTGGACATTAGGAAAAATTTCTTCACGGAAAGGGTAGTCAGGCATTGGAACAGGCTGCCCAGGGAAGTGGTGGAGTCACCATCCCTGGAGGTGTTCAAAAAACGTGTGGATGAGGCGCTTCGGGACATGGTTTAGTGGGCACGGGTACTGGGTTGATGGTTGGACTCGATGATCCTAAAGGTCTTTTCCAACCTTAATGATTCTATGATTCTAGGTTGGTGAACGTAATTTTTGAAGAAATGGGGGGAAACTATGGTAGGCTAGTCAGAACTCCCTGCCAAATAATCAACATGGAAACCAGTGGAGGCAGGGATTCATTTTCAGATACAGAGCTTCAGAAACGAGCAGGGGCAGGGGCCGGGGTTTGCCTGGTCCCCGGGGTGCACCGGCAACGGTGCCAGGCTGGCGTTTCAGCTAAGTCCATCCCACAGCCACCGGCTTAAGACAGACAAGATGTGAGAAACAGTGACAGCATYGTCAGCTCCACTAAAACCACCCCTATCAATTTGACAGCTTCGGGCAGTGACAGTTATTTCCAGAAAAAAAGAATTTCTTTTCTCCTTTCTCTTTCTTTATGTTTTGCCACCTCTTAATCCTCGCGGGTGGAGGCAGACGCTTGTTTTCCTCATATTCACACCGAGCCCTGTGACACATGAGGGATCCAGGGGACAGGTAGGAGGGAGGAAGGATGAAGACCACAAGAGTGGGATGGTCCTCCAGCCTCAGAGAGGAGGTGGAGGGAGGTTTCCTAGAGAAGCAGGAGCATTTTCATGCTTTTGACTGAGTGTTTTTTGTTGGTTCACTCCTGGTCTGTTTTTAGCATTAGTGCCTTCCTAGGACAGCTAATTGCTGCCTCTCATTGAAGAAGCAGCATAAGCTCCAGAAGAAATCTCTCCTGGGGCCCTACAAACATCCCCTGAAGCAGAAGACACTGCAGACCTCTACCAGCTGCTGAGARGAGGGGAAAGAACCTTCATTTCTGGGTGACGGTTAGTTCCCACCTCCTCCCACCACTGCCGGAGGAGASGCTGGGGTGGGTGGCCATGGCCCAACTGGTGACAGCATCTGATCTGGTCACGCAATACGCCAAAGGGACGAGTCATAACCCTCCCTCTGAACCAGAGACTCTGGCTGCACCCTGTGCTCAGAAATATGGCCAGACCCCTCAGCCTTTGCTCTTGTAGCAACTATCCCTAATGGAAGAATTTCACTTATTTCAGAGACCATGAGGAGGTGGAGATTTCTGGGGTTTTTTTGTKTKTTTKKTTGKTTKKTTGGKTTTTTTTTAAACCAACATTCAATAAAAARTCCAGCTGGACTTTTCTACTTGTATAAAGATTTGGGAGCTCCTATCAGGAGCATCTTTCTGAATTTCCAGGAGCTTGTGTGCCTAAACACCTGACCGCTCATTCTTTTCCAGGGTCATCACCCAGTTAAATCTGCTGTCTGACACCATTTTGCACAGAAGAGTAAGAATTCATGATGTTCAAATGAATTTTTTTATTCATGAAACAATCATCCTCAAAATCTTTTCCAACCCTGGTAGAGTGAGCACAGTCATCCAGGTGTTCATCACCCCATCCCCATCTCCCTCCCCAGCCTGCCCACATCAGCTGCTGAAAACTCTTAGGAAATAATATCTAAAGGTGATTAAAACACAAGAATGACTGTACTGGGTCAGACCAAAGGTCCATCCAGGCTAAACTCCCGTCTCCAGGCATGGCCATGGCTAACCCAGCTTCTGGCTTGGAGATCTGCTGAGCAGGAGGTGTGACAAAAGCCGCTGCATATGCTACAAATCCTGTTTAAAGGACATGAGTTTCCCTGCAGAACTGCTGGGAATAATAAAGACTATTTAAACTCTTTGGAGAACAGTGTTATAATTTACAACAAAAGYACCCTCAAAATCTTTCAAGAAGGGACCATAAACACAACATGCATTCCCACTCAGAGTTAGACCTCTAGATGTATTTTGTTTCCAAAGAGGACTACTTTCATTAGGTTGGCTGCTAATTAAAGGGYTTTTTACATTGCTGGATTTACAGATTTCTTACTCCTGCCGCTTTCATTGTACATCACAAAGAAACCAGARTGTGTTCTTTCAAAGTCCTTAACAATTCCTTACACCTCTGCAACATCTGAGATGGCAGAGAAATAAAGCAAGAACAAACTTATAGTGAATGTAAATATTAGCGAGAGACCACACTTCGTCTTCCTCTTCCGTGGGGCTCCTGAGAGCAGACGCTGAGCTATGGATATACTGCTCTCAATCGTCAAAACCCTGCAACTGCATACACCTGCATAGCAATTACCTGCGTGCTGCACTGCATCGCCCACAGACTCGCAGTGACAAAGGAGGCAGGTTGGACTCCTTTTAATTTCTCTTCTATTGTSTCCAAAAAGTAGCCATAAAACGCGATGAAACACATGTTGGTAGGGAACAGCTTCGGGACGTCTGATGGCATTAACCCTTTAATAACCACACCTACACAAAACTCTGCTACGCTTTTATGCRCAGGCGATCTGCATTTTGTACTCCATTGACTGTTATTTTGTTCCAAGGACACAGTCGRTGCAGGAGGAACCACAGCTTTAGCAGACTGAAGAAAAAACTAAATGTCCAATTTCCACTCCGAAGCAGTACTTCTGCCTTTGGGATGACTCAATTGCTCTTCTTCATCATCCACTCTTTGTATCTGGGGTTAGCTTTTTTGGTCCCACATGGAGCTATATGAGCCTTGAAAATGCTAACAATGTGGGTTTGCAGCATGGGATCCCTTCATTTCTCCATGGGATCYCTTMATTTCTCCATGACTCTGGAGCACCCAGTCATCTCCAGGCTGGCCAAGATTTTACGGGAATCAGGCTGAACAAGCACAGGACAAGGAGTTATCTCCACCTCCAAGCACTGACAGCGCAGGCAGACCCTCAATAAGAGAAATTTCTTAGCGGAAAGCAGTATGGCACAGTGAAATTAAGGGCCCCTGTCAAAAAGGAATACCATTTGTGGAGAATATAGGTATTTATCTTTCACAAAGCGATCACTAAAACCTGCTTTATTCCAGCAAGATGTCACTAACGTCATACAGGTACCAAAGTTTTTTCCATCTCCTGTGCCTGATGTGCTGCCACCGATGTCCTTGTCTAGCAAATAACAAATAATGTTCAAAATAATAAAGTAGTCTGTCTTCCAGATGGATATGCACAACGTGGGCACCCTCRCCTTGCCTCAGAGAGATGTTTCAGCGAGATGTCTTAGTGTGGGGAAAAACCRTAGCCCTGTCTGCAGCATTTCCAAAAATCCAAAGACATGCCCTGACCTGTGAACCGCTTTCCTGGGTCTGCCTCTCCCATCACAGGACAGAGACCAGAGCGACTTCTGCTTACGAAGGCTGTTCTGGAGCAYAGGCTCCAAAAAATGAGAAATGCAAACGGGACTTTGGCTGCCCAAAGCGAGAAGTGACACAGGGACCTGCCCACGGTTAGGCAGGGACTGTACCGCAGAGTGGGAGCTGTGGGCAGCCTGTGGGGCCAGGGTCCCTGGCACGGGGGCTTTACGGTGACCCTGTCACCTGCCACTTTCCCAGTCACTGAAACGCGGGATCTGCACAGCTCCATTTCCAAATGTGCGTTGGTGTATAGGTAAGCAAAGGGAATGATGACGAACTGACACCTCCCTTCCACTGCCCCTATGCATTTTGGTATGAGTGTTGTATTCTCTCGGATTACTCTGAATCCACAGAGATACCCTTGGCACTCGGAGCCTCCTAAAATAATCTGTAGCAGGAAGCAAGCGATCAGGACAGAGCTGTAGCAAACAGGGAGATGCGAGGGGAAGAGCAGTCCTCCAAGGCACGGTCCTTTTGGGAATTCCAGTGGATTTACAGACTTTAAAGCATCTCTCCATCCCTGCATCAGTAAGATACCTCACTCCTTCACAAAGAAGCAAAAGCATATATATATATATATAAAAAATAGATAAATATTTTAAACATATACATAAATACCTGTGTATGGGGAGGGAGAGAGAAGCAGAAGGAAGAGGAGAAAAGCAGACCATAGGTCAGGATCCAGCCCAATAGCCATATTAAGCACGTACCTGTCGTGCCAACTCCTCCGCCAGCCTGCCACTAATATTAAGTAAGAAAAATCTGGCTCTTAGCAGCATGCATGAGTGCTTCAACAACCTTATGATGACATTAATTTGTTGCGGCTTCTTAAAGTAGATTTCAATTATTGCAGATTTTGTAATACCAGTGGGGAAAACACAGAAGCCTGTCAGTATTGGCTGATTTGAAATGTGACGTGATTATCATCAAGCCTTAGTAAAGGATTTTAAATTAAAGACAACTTGGTCTGTAAATACTTTGTGTCTCGATTATTGTTCTCTTTTCCTAATGGGTTTTGGCATAGGCCTTGTCAGTGGTTTATTGTACAACCCTTTGGCTGTGACAGTGTCTTCTATGAATAAATCATACACTTCACTAAGCACCAGACGATGGCAAAATGCAACAGCAGATGAAATAAGCAATAAAGAACCATTACAGCTGCCTGTTCTCCTCTGCAGGTTTACATCACCATCTGATTTAATTTCCTATTTGTAAAGGCGCAGCTCACTGCAATGCCATTATGAAATAAAATCATAAATTATAAAATACAACTGAAAAATTCATCCATTTGCTAAGATGTTTAAATAGACCTCTACATGCTTGTCCTCTACATTTTCTCTCCAGAGGAAAATACTATCCATGACATTCAGTTGTGTTGTCAAGGGAAAACACTGGGGATAAATATGAGAAAATGGATCCTAGACCCAAGTTTGCTCATCTGCAGATGCTTGCCTTTACCCCTGCACACAAAGCATCTGCCAGCCCATCAGGCAGTCAGCTCATCAATAACCCGGCCAGCAAGAACAAATATCTGGCTATGCATGGAAATCTGGACTSCTCAGGCCTTTGCATGACACTGGACCTGGTGGGAGGCAGGGARAGGAGTATTGCCGTGTATGGGCATCTTCCCTGCTCCCAGATAATGTCTAGCGAAAGGCTGCGATTTACTTTCGCAATAGAAAAATTGCTTCTGCCAGTATTGCCTCTCCCAGGCTCCCCTTCCTCCCCACAATGAAGAAAAGTGTCCCGGGGGAGCCTTGGCCGATAGATCTAGCTTTATTATAAAGGCTCCGGTTCTGGTCAGGTTACTCAATTAGAACAAGCATCTGCTTCATTTGTCGGACTCGTGCAGCCCATTGCACACACGCTCCCTGGGCAACTGCATTTCCATACTCACAGTCAGCTGTGGTATTTGCGAGGGAGGGTTTTACCTGATTGCTGGAGACAGCTGCCAACAGAGCCCTTAGTTAGCAAAGTGCCGGAAAATATACCTTTTTTTCAACACACACAATGCAGATACGACCTGGTCAGGAGCCATGAATTCCTGCTGCGATTTAATGCCTACCAACGCAGAGCTTGTTTTCCAACGCTGCACCGCTGCTGTTTGCTTCGCTGAAACCTTCTTGSTGAGTATGAACATGTAAAATTCCCAAAGAGCTTCTGTACATAATTTCCATGTAAAGYCTCTGCAATGCTAAACTACAGCTCTAACATTTGTCCAGGAAGGTATTGCTGGTTTACAGTTAAAACACAAGCACTGACCTTTCAAAATATAATTTTTGTCTAATAGAGCTGAGATAGGGACAAGCAAATGGAAAGCTCACAGCTACATACTGATTTATATTTACCACTGGCTTCTGTTAAAMTAATAGAAATCCCAAGAACCTCAGATGCTGTAAACGGGACAGTTTCACTGACTTCACCTTTGGCGCAGAGTCCTGCTATTTTTAGCCCTATTTGGGGTCAGCCCTCTGCTGCAAGAATTACGGTGACCCCAGATATAATTTCATCCTTGATTTTGCTAGTCCTTTTCCAATCTTGAGCCAYCCTCTCCCATCTTCTTCACAGGTAACTGCTAATGATCGCCTGGTGAGCTCGGTGAGAACAAAATAGCACGTGCTACCAAACCGGCCTGGTTCAACATCATTTGCCTTATACAAACACTTYATTAAAAGTCTTTTCCCTCTTTTAGCCTGAGTACTTACCTCTTTGCTAACCTTCGCCGTTTTCAGCGAAGACGGGACTAAAGAGGAGCGCTCGGGGCTCCAGCCATCTCCGAAGGCGCCATCCGTGAGTCCCCCCCTCCGCGTTCATCCAGTCGGGAAGCAGAAGTWCCCTGAGCCCTCCTAATGCGGCTGTACAGCTGCACTTCTGAGTGCCTTCCTACTTGACCCTTGCTTTGTGCTTTTGTCTTTCTGCTTTTTCCTCTACGCTTATAGCACTCTCCTACGCTCTCTTTGTCAGAGAGCTGATCCGCTTTTTACTTTCTGTACAATTCCTTTTTGCTCAGAGTCAATAAAAGAGCTCATGATTTAGCCACCGTGGTCTCTTACTACCCTTCTTACTGCTCCTCTGCATTGGGATGGATTGTACATGTGCCCTTAATAGCATTTTTAAAGAACTGCCAACTTTGCTGAACTTCTTTCATTTGGTCTTGTTTCCCAAAGGATCTTACCTACCAGTTCTGAGTTTATTGGACTTTGCCCTATTGAAGGTCATTGGTGGTTTTTTCTTGGTTTTTGGGAGGCCTTTTTTTCCATTTTCTGCACTTTTTATTCTTTCAYAGCCTTACCACAGATTGTGACCTCTGTATTTCGTGGTCACGCTCATAAGTAACCTTCTACCTTCACGCTCTTGGCGAGTTCGTCCTGCCACTCAGAATCAAAGCTGGAAGCTCCATTTTCTTATCCAATTTGTATATTTGAATATTAGCTCTGACACCTCTTCCTGGATGGCCCAACAGCCCTYCAGCAGCCAGCTCACCCCATCCCCAGGACTGGAAATCGCTGCAGGATTTTAGGTTTAATGCAAAACAGAGGACCTGGTCAGGGATTTATCAAGCAGCTCTTCRTTTTCAGTAAGTTATCTGCTGCTARGGCATCAGCAGCCACCGACGCAGACACAGGGCAYGGACAAAGGCAGCGAGCTCCAGGCATCCTCTCCTGTCCTCCACACCCCTGTGGGCTCTGGCTTTTGAGCCTGGAGAGAAACAGAAAAATCCTCTGGTTTTGCTATCACACCTACGGATAATAATTGTGCAGATACCTGCAAGCCCGAGAGCTCTAAAACATTGATTTGTTTATATATCGCAAAACCGAGAAGGGTTTTTTGTGGGTTTTGAGGGGCCTGGGGGAGGAGGGTTCTGGTACCAGTGGTATGGTTAAGTACCAAGCCACTTCAAGGATTATCATAGCGAGCCCTTARTCACTTGTCTCTAATACCCTGGGGAAAAACTGGCAGCATGTAAAAGCATCAGCCCACGGGCCAGGCTGCTGAGCATTTGGGGTCACAGCCCGGGCCAGGCTCCAGCATCGCTCAGCACATTTTTAGGAATATAAGCAGGAAATGAATTCCTGTTAAAGTCAACTCCTTGGGGTTTTTTCTACSTTATTTCTACGTGGTACTTTTAAAACAAGCAGTGGTTTTATGGCAAAGGCTTACTGCAGAAGGAGAGGGGAAATGGAAGAGAGRACATCCCAGTTCCCCCCATGCATGTGTAGCTTTAAATCCTTTTTCCACTACACTAAAAAAATGAAGCATTCAACGAGGAACAAACACTGAAGAATAATAGCAGATGAGGTAGAGCTGTGCTAGTGACCTGATATATAGCCTTGGTTAAATTACTTTGTCTTTCTTTCTAAATGCAGCCTTCTGCCTGTGAAATGAAGCGCCTGCTCTCTGCAGAGGGAAGCAGTGAGGATGCATTATTTAGGGACCACGCAACATGCAGAAGCAGTAAGCGTTATAAAGGTGCTCAGAGGCTCCCCACATGAATTACTGGAGACATCAGGATTTGGCATTAAACCTTTGAGGAAAAGTTCCCACCAGAGAAATATTTCCAAATGGAAGTGACCATACAGTGGTCTGGAGGGAGGGGAAAGGGAGATCCTCCTATGGCCACATTTTAAAAATTGAGAAATGTTTTTAGGTTTAGTTTATTGTTTCTGTTGCCCCTCCTCAGTGTTTCCAGAGCCACAAACAAAACTGTGTTCTCCAACTGCTAAAGTGGAGATCACACTGCAAATAGGCAGCTGCAAATAGGATAATCGCTTACTTCTTGGAGACAACCTTTAAATTATTCCAAACTTATGACACAATTCAGCAGCTCTAGTAGGTTGTAAAGCAACCACAAAGAAAACAATGAAAACTTTAAATAGACCTTAATGCATTTTCTATTCTAGGTGACAGAAGAGGAATGCAAGTTAGTGGGCTTCTGCTCTTGAAAGACTGTCTTTTGTAACATGCACTTATAAATTTTTAAGAGATCTCACGTAGCCATGTACAGAAAGTGCGTCTGACAGAAGCCTATGAATGTCAGCAAGATGTTAAGGATGGTAAAACCAGTCACCTGTTTTAGTGCCTGCTGTTAACTCCAAAAGCTTTAAATGCTGTAAGAGGTCAGGTATACTAAAGAAATGTTTGGTTTCCTTCTCAATAACAATTATAATATTAAATGCCCTTTAAGATGTCAGGATCTGATGACGGAAGGGAATATTTATTTGCAAAAYGACGTATCTCACATAAAGTGGCATAAAACAGAAACCTACATCTTCTTTAGAGACTTCGCATACGATTTACAGTCCCATAATTACTGGTGAAGAAATAGTCCTCAGGGCCACAACTTTGTACTGTGGGTGAATGGGGGAATACAGGGGCCTCAGTTAGGACCAGAACTTTTCTCCTTGATTTTTATATGTGATTTTAATTTGAAATTACAATTGTATCAGAAGACCTCTCTTTGAAGTCTTGTTGCTTTCTAATCTGGCTGCCTTTTGTCCTTCTCTTCCCAGCCGTCACCAGAACCGCTGCCAGCTCCTTCCCCTGCCCCTCCGAGCAGCCCCGTCCCCAGCCCGGCTCTGTCCCCTGCCCGCCCCACGGGGAGGTTTTGCTGCCAGGACACTGGAGCCACGTCCCTGCTGAACACCAGACACTGGGTCTAAGCACGCCCCTAAACACCAGTCCTGCTTGGATAAATCTGGACCTTCACCTGCCTCCCATCCTCTCTTTAACCCTGCTCTCAGAGCTCCTTATTCACATTCTGAACTCGCTCTTATTTCTTCTCCACTCTCCGCCAACTGCTGGATGCAGTTTTTTTCAGAAATATCTATCTGCATCTTTAGGCACATAATGACCTTCCCAGATCTGGCCCACAGTCACTTTATGCATATATTTCCCAGGGAAAGCCCTTTCTATTGTAGTTTTTTCACCAGCTGAAGGATCCGAGCTATCCAACTTCCACAGGAGTCCAGATCAGAATAACTCACACAGGCATCCGACATACACCATTACATCTCAGGCAGCTCTGGCTTCCACATCACCAAACAACCCAAGCCTACTTTTATCAAGGACAAATGTTTCCCAGGGAATTTAAGAAACCAATTACATGGCTTTATCACCCCCGTTTAGTGGCTACGTGCTCTCTCTCTACCATGTTCCTTGCTATTAATAAGGTAGAAGTGACCAGCTTTGAAGTGCACACTGATTCATAAATCCTGCTCAGTAGTGCTGAAGCTGCTGAATATACAGATGTCTGATTTGGAAACTGCTTTTGTTATCAAGGGGAGAGAAGAGCCCTAGTTTAAGGTCTGCAACACCTCTAGAGCTTTACCAATTTTYTTTTTCAGGCAGCTGAGGCTTTACAAGAGCATTGCTTTCTGTCTTTATTCCAGGCAACACCTGCAATTGCAACTATGCCAAAGCTGCAGAGGAGATGAGCTCCAGRAAATGTCACCAGCAGTATCTGTCATCTTTTAGTCACTCTGCCTGAACACACACGGAGCCTTCCTTGTAATCCAGACTGATAGGCCAAAACCATCTTTTGAAATGGGGTCTGTATTATTTGGTCATGCATTTTGCTCTGGATTTTCTCAAATTCCCATTAGGAAACACTCAAGCCATTAAGTTTTCTTGACTAAATAAACGTTTGGCTCTGCAAAGCCACTGGCACACATTACAAGGTTATTTTACCTTCCTGTTCATTAATACGTTGAATTCATACACCCTGTTCATTAATACGTTGAACCGCAAGGTTCCCAGGAAAGGGCTCGCGTCTGGGTAGTTCCAGAAAGAATAGAGGCTGTAAAAGCTGTTCCCATTTCCCATTCTAGAGCTAGTTGCAAAAAGATGGATATTTTCCTTTTTTTTTGTACCTGTGAGAGCTGCAGCAGAGAAAACTACCTAAGCTGGCTCAATAGATGGCTTTCTAAATGCTAACTCAAYAATGAATTTGACCTCACCTCTGAATGCAGGAAGCAACGGGGTCCTTGGCATCAGACAGTTTTTCTATTATTATTGAGAGAATCTAGCTGCGAGCAGGTACACACAGTAAGTGCTGTGGGTACAAGTGGTCAGGAGAGGGGTCTTGCTGCACGAAGATCCCGGTCTAAATGAAACAGAGAARTAGCGGGTGCAAGACCACTAGCCAAGCGCGGGGAGACTGGACGCGTTGCTCAAGGTTCAGCCTGGTGCTCGGTCCTTTGGGCCACCAACTTACCTGAGAGTCAGCCCAAGGGCAGTCAAATTGCACTGACTCTAACTCTCCTGCAAGCTGGGATCATTTTCCACTATTTCTCATGTTTGAGCTTCAGGGAGCAAGTCCTACTTACAGAGGACTTGCAAAAGTGTGTTCCCAGGAAGGTTTTCATGATCCTAATTGGTTATTTAAAGATCCCCAAGTACAGTGTATTAGGTACGTGCAAAATCAACAAAAATGTCACGCGCTTCTATTAATTCAAACTTACATGAGCAATAAATGCATCATTTGCATTATTACTAACACATACAATTTAGAGGCATGTTTGGATATGAATCTAACATGATAGCTTTAGTAAGTTAATTAGATAATTGCTAAACATACTAATTGATTTTTAATTACAGAGAGCGAAGCTTGCAGCGGAGCCAAGACTGGCAGACTTCTCTGTCATTAGAGAACAAAAGGAACTTCAGCAACGCTCCAGCATCCCCAGACTCAGACGTGTCCTGTTTTCTGTACCTTTTTCTCCAAGTCATTTACGAACCCACCAAGATTTCCCCATCCTCTGATTTTCTTACTATTTTTGAGATCTTCAGTCAGAAGACAAAAAGCTTAAAAACATCCCAGAGGGAAATATTTGCACATATTAGCTTAAACTCCATTTTCTGCCTATAAACACAAGTTCAGGACCTAAAACAGCAACCTCCGTAGATATGTCACCAGGAATAGTTTACAGTTTCCATTTTGATTTAGGCTCACGTTCATCCCTTACCACACGTTCATCCTTTACCACACATTCATCCTTTACCACACATATTCATCCYTTAGAAGTCATCTCCAACTTCTGTGCACAAGCACAGCAATCAGCCTCCCCCCAAGGAGCTGGAGGTGCAGTTTGTCGGAGATGCGTATGCCACGTCCCCACAATTTAGGGCAGTGGGACATAAGACACTGTCACCTCTGAGGTGGCTGAAGGCCTTTCCTCCCCATCTCGCAGACCAGTCTTCAGGAGGGAAGGCTCAAGGTGCACGTCACCCTCTGAGAAGAAAGGGCAGGGAAGCACCGTTGCTGTCTGGACTGCAATCCCAGGCAGGCCTGCCACTGAGAAGCCTCCAGGGACACGCTTTTGGGTGGACAGTGGACATGCATCTCCGCAACCCCCAAGAACAAGGATCAGAGCCAGCCAACAAGCAGCCAAATACCAAACGTGAATGTGTACCCTAGCTGAGATGACCCTCGGTGGTGGGGCAGTGCCAGAAGCACCTAGCCTTCGTGGTATGCCTGCCGTTTGCATGTTCCAGCAGACAGGAGTGCCGTGTTCTGCACTGCCATGCTGCAATGTGATAAGGTCCCTGGGAAGAGCTTAGGGAGGAAGGTCCATAATGTAATGACCAGCAGCCCGACAACGAGCTTGGGGCTCCATGCACAGCAGCTTCTGAGCCCTCCCATCCTTCAGTGCTCCTCTTGTTCCTCGGAGGAAGCCTGGAGACCTCCTCACCTTTCCTGGGAAAGCAAGATGTGACCTCGCATCAAGCAGGGAACCCAAAGTGCTGCTGCCACTGTGGGGGTGACTCATCTTACCCCACCAAGGGTTACTGCCCCACCAAAAAGGGCCAGCTTTTGGCATTCAGCTGCATTACAGGAGCAGGGTATTGCCTTGCCTCCCACCGCCGCAGCCTCACCCTCCGAGGGAGGTGGGGACCCCCAGGAAGGATGCACTGCTCTCCTCAAACCTCCCCATGGTGCCAAGGAGTCCTGTTTAAAAAGGATCAAAATCGCCATAGAAACAAATCAGTTGCTGTCTGTTGGTAGTAGTCTATATTACTTACAAAGTCCCCTCCTTTATTTGCCACCAATATATTTGGAGGTCTGCAAGCCCATCTTTGTGCCGCCTTTGCTTTGGCAGTCACACGAGTAAGATTTTTTTCCAGTGACTGAGAGGAAGGCTCTCGATTCATGCTCCTCACGCATGAAATTCTCCCCTGGCTGCAGTGTTATCTATGCAAGAAGCACACTTATTTAAAAACAGCTCAAAGGCTCTGCCTTTTGCGTTGCTCTGTGTGCATTTGACCATGAGATGTCACGTTATTTTCACCTGTACTTGTTCAGCAGATCCTGAAATCAGGGCATGAAGACACTTTTAGAAGCAAAGGCAGCTTTTGATCTGCCAGAGTTTTTTGCAAGAAGAACATCTATTCCACCACCTTCCTCTGCAACCCCTCCCTGACCAAAACCGTGCAGCACATCAGAGTCAGCTTATTCTTTCCATAGAAAAAGGAAACTTTCTCCCATTTCTTTCTTATGAACTGAAGAGCAAGGTCAGAGCCTGAGACAGCCCGAGGGCTGGCCAGAGGGAAGGACTTCTTCAGTGCAAAGTGCCTGGGACTGGCAAGTGGGCAGGAGGGCTCCAGTCAGCCAGGCTGTGCTGGCAGGACCATGGCTTGAAGGGCTTTTAAGCTTGACTCAGCTCTGGTGAGCAGATGAGTCTGGCTCTGCTTCGCCCATGAGAGATGGAGCGCATCAGAAAGAAGCTGACAGCAGCTTCCCGTATTTCTGGCTAACAAMAGCCAATGCTGATAGTCCCTCCCCGCCCCGGAGGTGCTGGCCGCTCTGCTGCACCGTGTAAGAGCGGTCGCCGGTGACAGGAGATGTACGGACAGGGAAGCACGGGGGACAGAGAGAGCACTGACAAGGGAAAGGGGAGAGAATTTGTTTGGGCTTGTGCCGTTTCAGAGAAAAAATAAATAAGGAATCTGACGTTAAATATTGAGACAGCTGCAATGTTTTCCAACCCGCCCAAAATCTGTGTAGAGGAACAGCGTCTCTAAATAAAAATGTCATTCCCTTCAAGGTGTAAAAAACATCTCTAGCGGGAGCATCTCTGGACTAGCAGAGTGTTCTCCAGAGAGGGCAGAAGCCCCCAGACCAGCACCCACCACCCCAAATGGAGCCTAACTCACAGTTTCCTTAAAACTCCTTAGGGTTGTTCCAGGCTATATCCTCTCTCCATCCTACGTAGCCTGTGAATGAGATTTGGGATGGGAAACAGGGCCTTTTCTCCTTCCTCAGCTCTTGCCTCATCACAGAGCTATTTCAGCCCAGAAACCGCATCAGGACAAACCCCTGCRTGTCCATCTATTTACTACTCATCAGCTGGACTCTCGCTGGCRCCGGAGCAGCTACAGGTCTGGTTTTTACCTGTGCGGACAAATCACAGCCTGGGAAGCACAGCAGCGAGGCTGATCTGCAGTACAAAGCTGAGCCCCTCATTATGAAGATGTGCCTTCCATTTTTTGCATGCCTGCAGTTTTCTCCCTGATAAGTGACATTGGTRCTCACAGATGCTCAGCAATGGATGCAGCAGCCACAGCTGGTCAGACCCGGACCCCCCTCCCCGTGGCAGGAGGATTAGGTCCTCCTCTGCCTTGCACAGCTCGGTGCTACTTCAGGGAACTTGACCCCAAACTGAACTTTTTCAGACTGYGCAGCTCACTCCAGATTTCTAAGTGGCAGCGACATTTCACGGCCAGTAATGAAAAAAGCCAGCAGAAATACAGCTGTTTGCTGTCGGGGTGTCCAAGCCGATGCAGGGACCKGGGTGTCTCGAGGTGTGTGCTGCTCCAAGCAAACAAGGTGAGATTTGATGGTTCTGGAGAAGGTGTAAACCCTTGGTGCCTGAATTTCACAGATGTGTTCAGCGCAGCTCTCTTACAGCATGGGAAACCAYCTGAGAATACACCTACTTTTCCTTTCCAAATGTGGCTGGACTCATTTGTGCTAGACCAAGAGGGATTACAAAACTTTGCTACTGAAAACAGACCTAAAAGATTTTGGGAGGCCTGATTACTGCACKCATTTGAGACTTTAAATGCATCTTAAAACTTACTACTCCAATACTGCCACCACATCCAAGGCGGCAAATTTCTGACAATATATTGGCAGTCTATTTCTTTTACTTTCCTGCTACTTCCAAAAATTATGTTTCCAGAGAAAGCTCTGAATTGCAAGAATCCAATAYTCATGTTCTAGGAATATTTTTCTCATTCTCATGTAAAAAGACTTCTTTCCAGTAAGATTTCTCCCAGCTAAGTGCTTTGGAGGATTATCCAGTGGAAATGCCAGGGATCAGTTCTCAAATTATGCATAGCCTTTCCTTTGGCTCCCAGTTCCCYCCCATGCCCACCCAAAATCCCCCTCTGTGCATGCTCCAGACCAGTTACTTCCAGTTTGGCCGCATGGACGAGCTGGTGCACACGTGTGAGATTAGATCTTTCCAGTCAGCCACCAAAA
Source organism: Oceanodroma leucorhoa (assembly GCA_030449065.1). Taxonomy (NCBI): domain Eukaryota; kingdom Metazoa; phylum Chordata; class Aves; order Procellariiformes; genus Oceanodroma; species Oceanodroma leucorhoa. Next base: position 1,825,280 of record JASVER010000057.1, on the reverse strand, counting down.
CTGCCCTCAGACGGAACGATTCACCCAATGCACCACCTCGGAAAGGAAGAGGAGACGAACGTGACTCTGATGGTGAATTTAAAGGCTCAGTGTTGCCCTCATCTTGCTATAGTAGGCTGCAGGGTCCCTCCTTTTGGAAAGATTGCTTCTGCTATAGCCAACGAGGATATGCCGTGGCATAGCCTAAAGTAATTACTAACGTACCAGACTTCAGTGGCCAGGMAGGAAACTCAGCTAGGATACCCCTCTATAGCTAAAACAGTGACTGACTGTGAAAATGAAAGGTTCAGGTAACCTCCCAGGTCCTACAAAGGTTGGTGCTTTATTCTTTTATTCCGTCTCATTCYGGCATCCATCCACACCAGTATTTTTCCAGGCACTCACTACTCCATACTACCACTATCCAGGCACTTCTCTCACCCTCCTTGGGTCATGACTGAACATTTATATTTATGTAAATATAATCCCCTTATGAAAACAAATCCTTACTTGYGAACAAAGCAAACTAAATCTGCAGAGACTCAAATGCTGCATTTTACCTCGAGCTATGGGATCGATCAACAGAAAGCAGGACAGAAAATGATGCTCCAGACTGTTCCTCGGTGCTGTTTGAACCCTTGAGACTCATTGCACAGCTGTTTAGCAAAAAAACACACCTATATTTCACCTTCCCCTTTCCACCTCCGTAACAAACACCATTTACTAAAAGCTCGCGTTTAGCTCCATTTCTCCCAAATCTGCACGCAACGCGTATGATAACTTGCTCTCTTCCTCATCTTTTTGGCCACGCATCTTTCCCAGGCCTCTCTAATAAGTTCAGCCTGCTACAGCTTGACACCAAGGCCCGGTCACATCTGCGTTTCTCCTGAGGCACCATCAGGCGACCTGTAGGTGCAATGGGTGGTGACACTCCTGGTCAGCCACGGATGCTCTGCATGGGGGGGAGCCGGTTTGCAGAAAGTCACGTGTAAAAATAGCAAAGCCGTTTGCAGCCAGGAGCAGAGAAAGCGGTTCTTTGCCACTTGACACGAAAACAATGATTTATGCCATTTGCTGGCGCCGCCTGCAAGCAAGGCGTTTCCCGGCAATTTCCCTTCCGCGGGAACACGCCGGGTCTGGCAAGGCAGAAACCTCAGTAGGGCRGCTCGGCACGGCTGTTTGTCACCCTGCGAGCAGGGGTGAGTGCAGCTGGGTATGGTTTTTTTAAAGCTGCAGTTGAATAAAAATAAGCRTTCATACCCGAGGAAGCCCAGGGGCAGATGACTGATGGAAGGATGAGGCGCAGCAGCGAGTTAATGTAGCCGGGATCTCCTGAAGCTTTGCCGTGGGAGAGGAGAGGAACATCCAGAGCCAAAGCAGGCTGCCACTGCCCCCRGCCCACGCGGCGAGGGGGTGCGAAGCACCTCCTGTCCATATCAATTCCCGTTTTGTTCTCAAAAAAGACAAGTTAAAGCGACAATCAGAGGGACCGCCTGTGGTTTGCCTGGTCCGTAGGCGCTTGGAAACGCGATGGCCGCGCGAGCGATGCTCAGCAGCCCGGGGTGGGGCGGGAGGGGCAGCGCCTTGCAGCAGCCCCCCCCGCCTCTTCTCACCTCGGAGGGCGGGCAAGAGGGGAAACTAAAACKTGGGTGGGGGCAAGGGGGGCAGTGCCGACAGCTGCTGAAATCACGAGASAGTCAAAGCTTTATTACAGGGGAAAATGAGAGCTATTTCAGAAGGTTTCAACAAAAATGTTATTATTTCCACCTCAAGGGAAATCCTTTTGCTTTCTTTTATGGAAGGCAGTTACCTAACACCTGGYTTTATATATAGGAATGGGGTCTTAGCAGGGTTTCTTTTTTGTTTTAGCTTTGTTTGCCTTGTTTCAGTTCTTTATTCTTTCTTTTCTTTAGGAACAGTGCACTGCTTTTTGGAGCTTTTGCAGTGACAAGACTGTTCAGGTAGACTGAGACCCATCACATACCATGTTAGGGGAGCAGGAAATCGCTGGTGATTCAGAACAGCCACCAAAAATGGGGAAAAGWACACTTTTAAATATTTTATTTGAAATTCTGTCCCACTATAGGCAATGGGAGCTTTGAGCATTGGCTTCAATGAGAATGGGATTTCAGCTTCAGTCTTTAAAAGTCAGCATTTGGATTATTAAAACTCTTGTGCCATGCAAAGGGTTTTTATAAATTACAAGCAAGGCTGCCTTTACTGATGAATGAACTGCAGAAGAATTTATTGAGACAAGGTCTGACACTCTGGCTGCTTGGCTGAACTGCCTGGATTGCACTCTGCTTGTGCTCAAAAGTGTCATCATCCCTGTCAAATTGCTGCCAAATATCAAAAGGTATGGGATTAATTTGACCACCYAGATTGCACTCACAGTTTGGAAAAGGAGATGATTCAGCACCCTGGGATATGTCGAGGTGTTCGCATGGAGGACYGCACAGGTTTTGAAGGCAGGAAAGCCCTACAGAAAGGAGATCCGCCGTGCCCTGATAAACCGGAGGTAAGCCCACCAGGTAACATATATGCAGGATGCCTCAGACAATTTCCTGAGTGGGAGGGTTTTCCACCTGTTTTTTAGAAAACTGAAGCAGAAAAGACTTCAATATTGTGATTTTGTTTCAGCAGTAGCACATGAATTTCATTATGCAACTTCTAGAGAGATTACTGATGTTTCTGGGTAGGTGCTGACAGATGGAAGTGTTGTTTCTTCAATATTTTCCTGCAGTGTTTGCTCTCAACTACTAGTGTTGCAATGYGCTAAACATCGTACAGGCAGAGGATACGGGAAACAAGTAAAGRGTTTGTAACTTCACGAGAAGGTGCAAATTGCCACGCTGGGTCAGACAGAAGGTTCCCCTTGCCCAGCCTTCTGCTGGCAGTGGCCAGCTGTGGGTGGTTGAGAGGGTTGAGGAAGGGAAGGCACACCGTGACAGCCCTCAGCACRTCCTCTCGACCTCCAGCACTCCTGTCTACCGCCCTCCTCAACAGGAGGTTGTACCTGCATCTTTACTTTTAGTTAATGACAGATTAATTAACATACCTCAAACAGGGCATGTTATTCCTATCATTGAATAGCTGTAGAAGACCGAGACTTGCATACCTTTCTGTTTTAACAAAGAAGCCCTCCTAAGCCTTAGGGTTAGATCATATCAGTGAAAAGCACCTGAAACGATTAAACACTGACCAACTAGAGGATTTCAAAAAATGTTGGCAGCGGAGAACTATGGARGAGCTTTCTGGCAGCCTCAGGTAGGCACCAGCATATGCTCTATATTCATTAATGAACTGGAAGTACAAGAACACAAATCCACTCTTTTATCTCCTTACACACTGCCAGGAAAATGGACAAAATGGATGAGAGATTTATTTAGGGCAATACAGTTCATGAAGTGACCCACGCACGCAGAAGCTGAGTGTCTTTAAATACAGCTGAGTAMATGCAAAGAGAGAGGACGCAGGTCACCCCTGCAAGGCTGGAATCCGCCCCCCGAAATGAATGACCCTGAATAAAACATGTTCGTAGCAAGCAAGAAAAACAACGCGAGTTCGGGGAGTGATGCTGTGGCCAACAGGGTTGGTGGGACTGGAGGTGGGGGGAGCAGCAAAGCCCACGGCAAGTCACCTTCCAGCAGCCTCTCGAGTGCAGCGGAAGGGCGAGGACACGGCCGTTTGCTGGGAGCTCTCTGGCTCACTTTCCTGCTGAGCATCCAGGATCCGTTTTGGGCTGAAGCCTAAGAACATTAAAGAGCAGAACTGTAACCGGCTTTGCAGCTTACTCTCTCAGCGTAGAGAAGGGTTGTCCAAGAGGCTGAAAAATTTAACACTCACTGGTATTTCTTAACATGTCAGGCTTGCAAAGGTTACTGCCTGGAGCTGGTAAGCCTTTTGGTTTACCTCTTTAATGCTTGTTTTTCACATGTTTTTGTTTTTCTCTGCAGCTATAACAAATAGTATCTCAGAGAAAAGGGGCCCACTGGTCACCAGTCCCCATTTGTCACGGATGCCCAGGAGGATGCACAGTCCGTGTGAAAGCCCAGCACTCTGTAGAGCCACAAAAGAGCTCCCATGAAGGGTGAATTTGACCCCAATAAAGGAATGGGATAAGTCCAGGATGCGAGCATGGAGTGACAAAAGCTTAAGGCACAGTGAATGAAACAGAGGAGACCAGAAAGAAGCCTCAGAGAAGTCGGTGATTTGGGCCGTGATCATCCCTGGATGTGCTTAAATAGGTGAGGAAAAAAATTATTTTCTCTCTGTCTCTCTGACGGTGGTGTRGCTGAGAATTCAATACCGAATATAGGTCTTGTGCTTTCATTTCTAAAAGGAGTTTGAAAAATTAGSGTGGAAAAGAACTACAGAAATTACTCAAGGACTGGGAAAAATGCCATGGACTGAGAGTTCGACCGGAGAGGAAATGCGATTACATGGGATAAGTACCTCTATGGGGAGAAAAATGCCTGGTACGGGAGGACTCCCTGCCATCCTAGGGAAGGCAGAACAGGCAAATTAAAATGAGAAAGCAGCCTGAGCATCTGAGAAGAGGCGGGAGCTGAGCACAAGCTTTAGCAGGACTGATGGATCGATGGACCCTCCACTTCCTCCATCCAGGACTGGATGCTCCTGGGTGATAACCTTTAAAGCAGAGAGTCACRAGGTCCCAGGGACCCCTGGGTGAAGCTCTGATGTCCAGGGCACAGAGAGGGTGCACCAGACAGTCTTTCTCCTTCCCAAGCCCTCAACATTTGAASTGGTTATTTATACAGGGGAAATGATGCACTAAACCAGCTGTAAAACTAGGCAGGGCTGGCTGCTGGGAACAGCCAAGGCACCGCAGCGAGGAGCTGAGCTTCGCCTGGGGTGATTTATCCCGGCGAGAAGAAACTGTGCGGCTGCTGGTAGCTGAGCTCAGTTATCTCTGTGTGGAATTATATTTTGAACTTCATCTTCTAACCCACACCCCCAATAAATTCAGAGCCACAAGAACCAGAGTAGGAGGGTGGAGGCTGTCGGTTACACAGTGAAGGTTGTGCAGTTTCTTAGATTCGTTGCAAAGAAATCCTCTCATGTTACAAYGCTGACCCATCCAGCCCACAAATGAGGAAGAAAAAAGCATCAGTAATTAACGTAGCAGCCCAGGTAACAAGCTGAGAAACCAACCCCAACAGCAACACTGGCTCCTTCTGTTACAGAGATGCTCAGAGTTGGTAAAACACTCATTGATGAAAAAAACCCCATACATAGAATAGAATATCTGGTTTTCTTTCTCTGGCTTCTCCCTGTGCATTATCACCCTGTTACACCTGAGTGGAAAACCTCACGGCTCTGCCTGCTGCTGTACYGCTGCTATTAATGCTAAAACCCATCGTAAATTGTAGTGACAAGTTCTTTTGTGTTGACCACTTGTTTTAAGCAGCTTTTCTACCTGGTTTTTCTTGTCACTCACCTGCATTTCTGCCCGTAAAATCCCTRAGGCAAGAACTTACAAAATGCTTCACTGTCTGAAACTCAGTGGATCTCCTGGACTACCATCCCCAGAACGGCGTGTCCAGCTCAGGGGAGAAAACTGGCGTGCCCAAGGTGACTTTATGCTGAATTTTTAGTGGCACTCAACAGTTGACTCTGTGTGGGTGGGCAAAGGCCTTTAAGAAATGTGAGTTGACTGTAAATTCAACACGCACATACCTATACTCATTCACACAGACACAATTTTCAATGGGTGAATAACCTTGCTAGGCTTTTTACCCCCCTTATTCTTTTATTTTCTTTAGGGTTTATTTGGCAATACCCCCAAAACATCTTAAATTATTCATCACTGAGAAAAGACTATGAAATATGAAAATCCATCTACCAGCACATGATGTAGAAATAGAAGGCAAGGTTATTTATAGGGGTTATCCTGAACTTTTCCTTTTCTGTTTTCAAGAGTCAAAGCTACATAGAGCTGCAATTTTCGGTACAGTGCAGCAGTGGGAATCTGGCACTCTCACGTTCCTGAGGAGGCTCTCGTGGGGTCAGACGTTCAACGTGCAAACTTGTATTCGTTAGGTGAAACAGCATAAGACACTAGCATTTATAATAAAACAAAAATAATGGCATTACTGATATAAAAATTGCTTTATACAGTACAAACCCAACCTCTTCTTGCTGTTTGATCGTGCTCCTTGAAACACGTCGCTGACTGCTGGGATAAGAAGACCGCTCACGAGCACAGGGAGAGGTGCGGTCCCCTCTGCGGCGCAGCCCCTGCACCGTGGCTGTCCCTGCCGAGCTCCCCGGGGAATTATTGCCGTAAAAAAAGGGCTCTTGCAGTGACTGATCAGCCGCTTTGAATGGTAGATTCATACCGGGGAGTAACGACGCTAATGTAAATAATTTATCACCGAAGGATTTTATTAGAGCTATAAAATAAACTCCGTTGTAAATGTTACAAACGTGTGAAGTTTTGCGGGGCCATTTAGCAGGCACGCCGCCGGGAGCCTGCAGACAGCCTCATACCTCACCAGCGAGGAGAGAAGCCGCGAGCTTGCTCAAGAGCTTGAGCAGGACCGTCGGTATAGACTCATTTACACCAGCAATGGGGGAAACATCCCCCGTGTCCTGAGGTTACTGCCACCGACGGCGATGAACACTAGAAAATTTTAAACACAAATTGGTGCAAGAGCTCACGAAAATAGAGTGTTGCAATTCTTAAAATCTAGGGCGCTAAAGACTATACCCCAGTTTTTCTACACTACAAGTACAAGGTGGTGTCTTCAGCATGCCCATGACAGCCTGCAGATACCTTCACCTTCTGCCAGAGACCAGCACTGAGCAGAAAACGCCTTCACACGGGGCACGACCACAGACAGCCCGTATCACGACTTACTCCACAAAACCCGCAGCTACTTCTTGGATCGTGGTCGGTTAAACTCTGCTAATCCAGGGCCTCACCCAACTCACCCTGACTTCGGTGGAAAGATGCAAAATTGCTGATGCAACATGGGTATTTCTGCTGCGGGAGGAACCCAAAGTAGGAGCCAGGAAGAGCATGTTTCCCAAAAAAAGCAAAGTTGGAAGTTTTACAGTGTCAGGCTCAGATTTTGAACTTGAAGAAGATGTGAGAAAATAGAAAATAACTTCCTTCTCTTTTTCTTCCAGTTAAATGTTTAGTTTCATTAAACTTGAATGACTCTTACCCAATTGCCTCTACAGCCATCTCTCACAACACCCCTAATGTCACACTGTATATTAGGCAATTTTTCATCCTTCTGGCTTGTCTAATGCCAAATTTTTGCTACAGTCTGGAATACTCTTCTGAGGGGACGACTCTCCTCCTCCTCCTTATAAAATGGATTCATTGGAAATATTTATGTTTTGACAATTGAGTTCTGATGTCTGAGCCTTAGGGTTCATTTTTAATTGGTGCCATTTTTCCATTTGCTAGCAATACTCACTCTAAATGTTTGTAAAATATGTTAATTTATCAAGGGAAAAATAATGCCCTAATACATCTTTCTCATTAAATTCCTATCATGTGAGTTGTGGTTCTCTGGTATGGACAAAACTTTTAATAAAGAAATTGCGTATAGTAACTTCCTATATTTTGTATTTAAAGAAAAAAAAATTTGTAAAGGAAGTATTTGAATTCCCACACTAGAGTTCTGCAGAATTTTGTGGTTTTGGCAAAACACCTTTGGACAAAGCTTTTAAACAGAGAATCATACTCAAAATCTGTCCATTCAAGAAAGTTAAAGTRAAAATCAGGGCTACTGAGAAAGAAGTTCTTCAGCTGACCTCAATAAAATCATTTACCATTCAGGAACAATTTCCTTCTAATCCCAAAATTTAACAACTAGCTTATTCAATGGTATTTGGGGTCAATAAACCTTCAGAATCTGGGTTTAAATATCATCATTTCTTTTAATCCTACTAAATTCTTAACCTCCTGCAGCAGCTACTCATATAATCCAAACTGGTACTCTGCGCAGCGCTGAGCAAACACCTCTGTTTCTTCATTTTTTAACCAGGTCTAATATATTTAACAGCAGGTTTGGGTTTTGTTTTTTTTTCCCTTTCCACACAAGKTTTGAGGTTGTGGTTCCAAGATCTTTAACGCTGGATCCATACACTACTGCTTTATGCAGGTACAGTGCATTCAGATCAGACCTGTGATAAAGAAAATTTGCCCACTTTCTACTTTTCTGAAAGATTTATGAAGGCAGCAGGAAGAAGAGGGTGCATGATGCAGGCACAAAGTTTAATATGCATTAATAAGTTATCAGAGCTAGCTTATGCAAGATGAGCGCTCTTATCTCCRGGGACCACAATATTTTCATCTGGTACCAAAGATCCTCAAGTCAAATACGACCATGGTCTCATTCCCCCTCCACGTAATACCAAACTTCGGTATTGAATTACCATCTCCTACTGCATAGGGCCGTAAATGCATGCCTATGCTATTGGCATTTATTTATTTGTCCTGGAGTACATAAGCACCAACTTGAGACACAAGCAGCAGAAGGCAGGTAAGTATTGGATCAGTCCACRTCACACAGACATTTCCTGGGTTTATTTTACAGCAATGCACTACAAAAACATGCAGTACCTCATAATCCTSTCCGTACCAGATTTCCACCCCTGCCACAAGCCCTTGTGTAAGGATGATCCAGTGCAGCTCAGCAACAGGAGCCCAGATGGTGGAGTTTTTTTCACTGCTTTACCTGTGAGTCACATCCAGGAGCCAACAGCCTGAAATTAGACCCATAGCCCTAGAAAATCTGCCCCAYGTCATTGAGTGATTGCTGTTTCAGTCACAAGCTATCACTGGGTGCATCCTTCCTCTGTGTAGGTCTGCTGGACTGTTTTGCTTCTCCACTTCTAGAAAACTACAAGCCACAAAACAACTCTCAAGAGCCTAAGCCAGCTGTGAGACCCTTCATTCCTAAAAACCCACCAAACTTCTCAAATTATCAGCGTGGTACAGAGTGAGAATGCAGATCTGCCACTGCTTGGGGTCCTATAAGACCAGGGAATCCGTGACCTGGAAATGTCCATTTAATCACAGAAGAGTTGTGGTTGGAGGGAACCTCTGGAGGTCATCTCTGGAGGTCATCTGGTCCAACCCCYCCTGCTCAAGCAGGGCCACATAGAGCCCAGGACCACATGACTGGACACCCCATGTCCAGATGGCTTTTGAATATCTTCAAGAGYGGAGATGCCACAACCTCTCTGGGCAACCTGTGCCAGTGCTCAGTCACCCTCACAGTGACAAAGTGTTTCCTGAATGTTTTCTTTGTTCTTTAAAAGAACTGAGGGCAAGTTCAAGAAGCATAAAGCTATTTTGCAAGTGGGATCATCTCCCTGTGTGGTTAGCTCTTTCTGAAGTCTTTGCACAACGTTCTGATTGTTGCTCCTTCTCCATCTGTTCCAGATCCCACCTCCTGTACAGAGAGTTCCTCYGTGACGTTGTTGCTCTCCTTTCCCTCTCACTCTGTGCCCTACACCAGTTCAAAGAGCATCTATTCACTCTTCCCTTCAGACCTCTCGCTTCAGCTGACAGCTTTGCACATTGCAGGGGCGAGCAGCACAAAGCCAACGCTGAGAACCCGCTCGCCACTGCAGTGGAGAGATGTCCTCTTCTTTTTATTTTTTTTTTTACCATAGAAGCAATAATATTGATATTTGCCAGCAAAAGCATAATCGTGAGTGCCAGGTGCTGCTGGGGTACCTTCTGCAAAGGTAACAAGTAATACTGACTCAAGTGCCTCTTTTCAGAAAGGTAGGAAGATAAACACAGGCATCCCCAGGCATAAGAAGCACCTCCGCGGCTGAGAGCCCTGATAAAGCGTTGCTGGATTGGAGCCTGTGCCAGGGGAACGTACCCCCGCAGACAGAGGAAAAGCTACTTCGAAGGGACCCCTGCGCTGCTGCCAGCACAGCATTTTTATCAGCCAAACGCGGTGGGAGCCGCGGAGCCGGACGGCATTGCTGGGGTCACCCCGCACGGCGGCTGGGCAGTGCCCGGCGCGGGCTCTCGGTGCCGGGGGAGCTCCGTTGAGCCGGGCTGACGGTACTTGCACAGCTTTGGCAGGAGGGTTTTATCCATCGGTACCGCCTGGCTCCGTCCCCTCCATCGGGCACCGCGGCGTTGGCCTTTCCACGCGCTGGAAGGCACGCAGCACTCCACGGAGTCGGGGGTTTAGGGAGGGGTCCTGGTTACATTTAGTTGCGACCCATTGCTAGCCGTGGTTAAGGTCAGGATCGACAGGCGGTGGGGAGGACAGAAGGCAGGAAAAGGCAGCAGAAGGAGGAAAAAGGAGGGTTAGAAAACCAGCAGAAAGGGCTCAGAAAAACGTGAGAGTGCTTTCCTGGACTGGAGGGATCTGTGTGAAAAGGCTGCTGTGGTCCAGGAGTCATGGGAAGACTCTGGGATGCTCGTCAGGAGACTTTAGGACTTTGAGTTAATTGATCCTGTTTATTAACTTGTAGTACTTGACGCATTTTATTTAAAGCAAATGTGGCTTTTTGATCCAGATCATGAACATTTGATCTTATTAACACATTGGTTCAAGATAAAATGTGTAGAGTGGTGATAGACCACGTATTTTGAAATGCCATTTCTTTCCAAGCAATTAATAAACCGTAATTCTATATCTGAATGCACCAATACTTCCTCTTTTTCTCCTAAGGTCCCTAGACCACAAGTATTTGGAACACGGATTGATGTTCAGCCTGCTGYTGGGGAGTACTGCCAAAGAGGCAGTTCAGCCCGGTGGGAAGATGAAAAAAAACCTGTAAAGAAGAAAGAAATACAGAAAGAAGTACCAGCCTTACATAACAGCAGAAGACAGGAGAGAAAATGGCTAAATTTAATAAGCAAACTTGAGAAAATTTGCRATATGCGTATGATTTTCCTGATCCTACTCATTTAGGACTTTTCCGCTTTCAAGTCTGACCGCAGAACCGCATTAAGAGAGTAAAGAAACATTTTCTTCCCTATCTTACAGGATTGAGAAGTGTTTGTGTTCATATTACAGATTTTTATTTTTTTCCTTTTCACGTGTGGATATATAGCTTTGGCAGAAAGTGCCTCGTGTCTCAGTTTAGCCCTGTCAGGTCTGGTTTCATTATTAACCTTTTAGGAGAGTCCTCCGAGGCAATGCTGGCACATGAGGACTCCTCTACCTTACAGCTGCCGTTGGCACATTACAAGGCAYTAAGGTAATGGGAACCTCTCTGTTCTCTCTGGTGGACCTTGCAAAATCCATTGGAGATGTCGAGGGAATAAATCGTGTTGATAAGAACACAGGCACCRGTGTTCCTAAAAGTTGACCAAACTGTTGGTTTTTTATTTGCGTGGGTTATGTTCAAGTGGTTGCTTAAAGGAGCACTGGAAACTAAAAATAGCCCTTCCTACGAATTTATCAAAGAAACAAACACAAAAAAAGCAAAAACAATGGGGAATAAAAAAATAGGTTATTATCTAAAGCAGGGAATTTCTGACATTTTTCAGTTTTGCTTGGTCAAAATGAAACCTGCAGAATGGAGGAGGTAGCTGCATTTACATAAACTATTCCAGTAACAGAAATAATCTGGGACCAATGCAGTACTGAAGACTGCCCTGGCACAACCAGCACACAGTCCTGCTCAGGAAACTCTGTACCATTCTCTACAGTATTAATACTACTGCACAATAATGACTTGCCATCAGAAAAGCCATTTCAAAGAGTAGCTGGGAAAATCTTCTGCCTAATCAACAGGTTTATTAAAAAAAAAAAAAAAAAATATCATTTTTGGAGGTTTCACAAGTTCCTAAATGCATTGCTACCCCAAGGCTCTTTGAAGTAGTACCCCATAACTCAGTACTTCATTTGTCACTGCTAAAAAAAAAAATCAACTAAAAAAGATATGCTATAGTTCTTATATCCATACCTCCTCTTAGCCTAGGCTTTGCTTATTGCAGTCTGTATAGGTGAGAAAGCACGCAGGATATCTAACAAGGAGGAGTATTATAACTCCTGGCATTGTAGTCTCTTCTTAAGTATGCTGGGATTGATTGTGATTTTTAGATATATTTATAGACTCTGATTATAGAAAACCACAGAAAATCTCTTCCCTTATTTCATTTCAACTAAACAGTGGGAATTAATTTTGAAGGTCTGTAGCAATATCTGCCTTCTAAGTAGAAGACGAGCCAGAATCCTGGTGTAAATCACAAGCCATCCATCCAAGTCTGTAACACACTGGAGTGCAAAGTCAGAGTTCAGTGATTTCAACCGATGGTTGCTTTTCTTCCAAATTTCCAAATACCATTGTCATTTTCAATCTTTAGTAGCTAAAATGGCAGTTAAGGACATGGAAAATTTTTCATAGAATAGACAATTACACATAGGTTGCAGAATAATAATGGTATTTGGTGCTTACGGCACATAATGCTCCACAGTTTCAAAGCACTGCATTTACGAGCGTCAGCTCAGGAAAAAAATATGATGCCTCAGGTCTGTTAAGTTCTATTTAACTCCTCCAGATGCTATAAATATGTCCAAATATCACTGTTGCCCCATAACTCCTGTCCAGCTTTGTCCTGGTCCAGCCCAAGCCAGCACAGAGGTGGAGAGAGAAGTTGAATTTTGCAGCACGGGATTTCACGGTGCTGGTAAGCACAGTGAGTGCCATGCCATTTCAAATGACATCCCTGTTTGGAAGCGGAGAAAGGAGAGATTAATTCATGCCGAAGGCAGAGTTGCAATACCTAAACCAGTCCTTTGAACAGGAATTATGGCACATTAACCCTCGTTCTTGATTAACTACAGAATTCATATTATCCATTGTCATCAATATGGCTCAGAAGAGCCCGAGGGACACCAGCTCACAGACAGTTCCCCAACATGCGCTGGTTTTGCAGCTTGATGGAGCTGCTGATCATGTGGAGAAAGAATTCATTTGAATTATTTAATGAATACAAGTTCCACTCAGGGAATAGTCAGTGACTCAAATCACAGAAGAACTGCACAGCAGAACCAAGTCACCCCAGAAAATCACTTGGCCAGGTGAAAATCCGTACTGAGCCTCCTAACCCAGAGAAGAGCCTCTCTGGCTGCCCTCTCACCAGGAGATGAGTGGAAGGGCGGATTGACAGTATTTACTAATTTCTGCACTGTGTACCGGACACACAAACAACACGTTGTCCTTCAAGCTCCTTCCCCTGCCCCACACGTTGGTCTGTGCTCAGCCATCATTATACGCTGCCTGCCTATTAAAGATGGGGYGCAACACTGGATTCCCCCACGTATGTTTCTTTTAAATACTGATAAGGAGGGACGGCAGCCAGGTCGGGTCTGAAGCCCTGCTAATACAGACAGGCTGGAGCCTGAGGGTAACTGAGGGGATCCCTACCTCCACCAGTGAGCAGCCCTTCACACGAACAGTCAGGCAAACCCCAAACTCCTCTTAAAGCATGAACTGAATATCCAAATGCCTCCTTTCACACTCACATGCCAGACACAGATTCCCAAGGAGGAGGAGGAAACCCATTAATGCCATTAAGACAGGCTAGAAAAAATAGCTTTAGAAAAAAACCACTGCCTACTGAAGAGTGGTTTTGCTGTTACATTAACAGCATGAGCCCTTAGCCCATCTGAGCAGAACATCTCCTGAACACCACTGCATCTTTCACTGTTGCTTCACATGATCAGAAATTGCAATGCGGCCACATTTACCCCACTCTTAAACACTGGATAAGGATGTGCCCGGGACACCAGATGCTCCCAGCAGTGCACGGCTTTCCAGGCATGCTGCCTGATGTACCAAGCGTCTAAGGCTGGAATAAGCTTCTGGATGTCAACATGTGGTCACCCACTTGTGCCAGCAGCTCCCCTGACCACGTCACCATCTACAGAGGCAGTGAATCTGGTCTTGGGTGGCTAGGGACGTGATAGGGGAGAGGTTTTGAGACCTTTAGAAAGCTGAAAGTGAAGACGCGTACTACAAATATCAATTCCTTCATCCTTACAAAAGAGAAATAAAGAAGTCAGTCTRGACTTACTCCTGTTTGACTGCAGCAGGAGAGGCAGAGGGCTGCAAACRTTGCACTTCGTCCTGACGACAGCAACCGGACAACGTTTGCACGCCTGGCTCCTGATGGAGGAAGGCAGGGAACGTGCACGGGGCAGGAGTGATCACACTGCTGGTGTTTAATATTGCTTCTGCAGAGAATGGGRAGAGGCCGCTGCAAGTTTAATGCGAGCACAGAGGAAGGATATTCATGTGCACGTATCGGAAAAAGCACATTAAGGCTATTTACAGACCCTTGCCACTGGAGACCCGTGGATGGGACTCGGTGGACTYACGCCTTCTAATGCAAGGGCTAAATCTGTGTTCACCAAAGTAATGGTGGTTTCTTTTCTGGCGTATAGCTCACTGTACAAGATCCCCTATGTCTCCTTTTCCCTGCAGTGTGATATTTAAAAATGGGAACTGAGGCCAAAGYGACAAACATCACCCTTACTCCTGGCTGTTCACTAGAAAAGGCCATTATTTTTTTTTTAAGTATCAGGTTATTATCTAATTACATCACACAGTGCAGAAAATTAAAAATAATTCAGACTGATCCATCTACCAGGTCTACACATTTGAAGATATTTCCATAGTTTTTCTACTATTGCTCTCTGAAGAAGGAAAAGGAAAATTCAAACCCAGCATCACACGGAACCTGTATAACGCCCTTTGCACTCTATAAAGATTTGGGGATCACTTCAATTGATTTTGGTATGCAAACTTATTTGCAGAAAAATTAAGTCTGATTTATTTTGCATTGCAGAACCGAACTAAAGTTCTTGAACACTGTTGATGTTCAGATACAAACAAACAAATAAATGGAGCTCCAAACTGTGTCTAGCACAGCTTCACCGGTGCCTGCAAATACAACGGTTACATAGTGGAACTCTGTGTAACACAAAGGAAAAAATTCTACTGACTTCTTCATGGTTGGAAGTCAACCTCTATTAGTCAAGGCCAGGAGGTCAGATCCAGCCTTCAGGTCCTTAAAAAAAAAAAAAAAAAAAAAAGTCTTCAATTTGCAAATTGGAATTAGGGCTGCAGCCCAGGAAGACCCATCAGAAGGTGCCTGACTTTTTCAAAGTGAGGATCTGCATCTGCAGATTGTTGCCTGTGGTCATATTTCTGTGTTCTGCTGAACTCGTGGTAAAGTACAGGATTTCCAGTTAATGCATTTTTCTTCATGGATCCTGATGGAAAGGATTCCTGTACCTTAWAATATATGGTGGCTTGTACATGACTGCACACAATGATATAACACTATTTCACAAGCTTTTAAAAATACCTTCAAGCCTTTAATAGTTTTAATATGTAGTATTTTAATATTACGTATTCACTAAAGAATTTCTGATGCCCAGACACTGTTTCTCCCAAAAATAAAAAAATATCTCTACTCTTCCATGAAATACCATTTTCAAAAATACTCTTAAAACTAAATTTTTGAGTGTGCAGGAACCACAGGTCAGTCACTGCCCAGAAGGCAGCTGAACTCAAGGGGCTGGGGGGGGGGAGCCGTGACTTCCCACCCCAGTTCCTTTTGGCTGGATTCAGTACACGAGCCCTTGTCCTTGACGCACTCCTGAAAATGGCTRATTCCTTAGAAAATGTCTCTCCTCCCAGCAGCTAAGCAGGCAGAATGCTTAACTGCAGTGGSATATCATGGGGCAAGGGCTACAACGCGGCTTGAACGCTGATGTAAATCTTAGACCACTTTCTAATTAAAAGCACATAACTATTCACAGGGGTACCTAGGACCTGCCATGGCTCTGTCACACAGCAGGCAAGTTTAAGATGAATGACCTGATAACTCTTTTTCCAAGTGAGATTCATAGTGGGTCCTGCAGGTTGTYGTGTGACTTTGCCACAGTGGCTGGCAAAAGAATTACCGACCAATTTTAAACCTAGAAAAGACCATTAGATCATTCGGTCTGATCTCTTCTGTAGCACAATGCATTAATTTTTATCCTGCTACTCCTGTAGAGAGCCCAAGCATGTGTCTGACYACAGCATACATTCACAGTATCTTTGACAAGAACTTGATTCCTTTTACCGGACTTTATCATTATTTTTGCAGGGGACCCACACTTGCCCCTTTTGTTCATTAGCACACTAGACTTTGACCCGTCTTTTAAAATTTCTCCAGTATTGTAAGCTCTATTTTACCTACTTGCTTTACTACTTAATAAATTATTACATCAAAAATCCCCTCAAGCGATTGTTTTAGGTCATGTGGGAGCAAGCTATTCAGGACTGTTGATTTAAAACTATTTTTTTATTTGTAGAGATTGTATAGTATTCATTGCACTGCAAAGGACAATAATTTCACATTAAACGAGTGCATCTGCTTCTTTCCAAGCAACAACCAGAAGCAGCTCATAAATATCAGTATTAATAACATTTCCATTTCCATCTCGTAACAAGACAACACCACTCTCAGGATTCCTTTTGTTTTGGTAAAGAGGAAGCAAAAGGCAGTTGGTCAAGGCCAGCAGAAGAGATGGCATTTAACTGAATCATAGAATCATAGAATCCTTAAGGTTGGAAAAGACCTCTAAGATCATCGAGTCCAACCATCAACCCAGTACCCATGCCCACTAAACCATGTCCCGAAGCRCCACATCCACACGTTTTTTGAACACCTCCAGGGATGGTGACTCCACCACTTCCCTGGGCAGCCTGTTCCAATGCCTGACTACCCTTTCAGTGAARAAATTTTTCCTAATATCCAATCTAAACCTCCCCTGGSRCAACTTGARGCCATTTCCTCTCGTCCTATCACTTGTTACTTGGGAGAAGAGACCAACMCCCRCCTCTCTACAGCCTCCTTTCAGGTAGTTGTAGAGAGCGATAAGGTCTCCCCTCAGCCTCCTCTTCTCCAGGCTRAACACCCCCAGCTCCCTCAGCCGCTCCYCATCAGACCTGTGCTCCAGACCCTTCACCAGCCTCGTCGCCCTTCTCTGGACACGCTCCAGCACCTCAATGTCCTTCTTGKAGTGAGGGGCCCAAAACTGAACACAGGRKTCGAGGTGSGGCCTCACCAGTGCCGAGTACAGGGGCACGATCMCCTCCCTGCTCCTGCTGGCCACACTATTCCTGACACAGGCCAGGATGCCGTTGGCCTTCTTGGCCACCTGGGCACATGCCRGCTCATGGTCAGCCGGCYGTCGACCAGCACCCCCAGGTCCTTTTCYGCCRGGCAGCTTTCCAGCCACTCTTCCCCAAGCCTGGAGCGTTGCCYGGGGTTGTTGTGACCSAAGTGCAGGACCCGGCACTTGGCCTTGTTGAACCTCATGCAMTTAAWATGAAGATACTAGCAGGGCTGTAACAGGGAATACGTAAGATGGAACAGCTTGAAAAACCTAAAAGCTATGAAAACTCACTCTGTGTCCTAAAATATAAGGAAATAAAAAAATGCACTCTGAAAAGATGGCCCWGTTCACAAAAGCTCGCAATCCAAGTGTGCTACAATCATAACCCCTTGGGAAGGGCAGCACTTCAAGCCGTGGTGTGCCACCGCCTGCACCACGCTCCCTGACAGAGGACCGCAGTCATTTCAAGAAGCGATGAGCTGAGCAGACATTATTGCAATAATGATAATACCTAATTAACATTTTTCTCCCTTAGCGTCACCAAAAAAAAAAAATACCTAAAATCATTCACAATAAATCTCTCTTTTACAGGGACTTTACATATTTGCAAAATTTAGATATGGGTTTTACTGGGCACGTTCTGCTCATTTTTTTTTTGTAATAAACCTTAATTTCACAAAATTCCAGTTTCAGTAAGCATTTCTTTTCCTGCTCTCTTTATGAAATAAAAAGTTAAAAGGATTTAACAGCGAAGGTTCTGACTGTCAAAAGCCACCCATAACTACATGTAAGACTATGTATTACACTAAGCTATTTAAGACGAATATTATCAGCAAACACACACATCCCTCTGTATAACATCCTCCTCATTCCTCTCTGCTTGGTATACAGAGACATTAAAAGCAGTAAAAACGTTTCTGAGAAACCCTTCCAGCCCCACGGTGCTCTTTCCCATCTATTCCCATCCATTTGTTCAAATGGCCTCAGGGCCACAAAATTCTCTCTGTAACTCAAGGAAGTAAATGCTGATTTACTGTGAAATATCTCCTGTGGCTCACTACCCTATAGCAAAGGCTCCGTATTATTTATTCTGTTAAGTAAACCAAAGTTATTGCAAGATAGCAATGGAAAATTTGCATTATTTTCTTAAACACTGTTTTGGTATTCCTTGGTGCCCTGCAGCTCCCGGACTTTCTTGCTGTTAGTGCATAAGGGCAAATGCCTGTTTACTCTAACAGGCTCCACACTGGGTCTCTTCTGCCTCATTCCTTGTTGAAACTGTTACTCAGCCAGTGATTTTCACTGCCTGCAAGCRTTCCTCTGAACAAGTTATGCACAAAACTGCAACAATACACTTTTTTTTTTTTTTAATTTTCATAAAGAGTAATGAAAATGAAAGGYAGTTCAAAATCATTAATTTTCTGAACCTTCAAAAATAGTCATGCACTATTTGYAAGATCGAAAGCATTTCAGTGAGTGTAATACAGTGCATGTGGAAACAGAGAAGTGAGGAAGGAAAAGGAGTTCATAAGCAAGCTTAATAACTGTTTAACAACACAAGGGAAACACAAAGTGAAATTATGCTATCAAACACGATAACTAGAAGGTATGAACATGAAGAGTGTTATGCCATGGGGGTGAAGAAAACAGGAGGACGCTGTCCCTGAGAGCAATAGCATGGAGAAGGATCTGGGAGCAATGGGGGGATATACGAGCAGTAGCTCCCGTGTGGTGCTACAGAAAAAAAGATGCCCTAATGTTCCTCTGAGATGGTAGCTACCAGATTCAGCACTCTGAGCTCTGAAATTCTCCTCCAGCCTGCTCACTGGGCTCATAAAACATTACTGTAACACCATTTGATTATAATGAATACAGCAGTAGTTATATCTACTCATGTGATGTTTCTACAGCCTGTTATGATCACCACTAATGTTATTAAAGACAAGGTTTTTAATAAAGATGTATGAAATAAACTCAACGCATAAAATAATAACAATGATAGTGATACTAGCTCTGGCATGAACATAAATTCATTTTTTGGAAGGGATTATGACCCTGAAACAGGTTATTCCTTACAAGAGGTTTTGGGTAATATATTTAACCTGCTGTATTTGGAACTCTCTTTTTGCAAAGTGGATATCACAAAATCATGGAATAMTTTAAGTTGGAAGAGATCTGTGCGGGTCTCCAGTCCATCTGCTCAAAGTAAGAGACCCATATTTGCCAGCAGTATCTTCATCCTAGTATTTTATTTCAGATTTTATTCTTGATGTTTGATGCTAAATTGATCTTGTCTCCACTGAAAATCTGCAAAGTTTCGAAAGTGCTAATTTGGAGGAACCCCTGACTTGCAAGAAATATTTGCTCTTCATCCCTGACCCTAAAGCACCCATCCCTCTCCTGGGCTTTGAGCAGGAAACTCAGCGGGCTACATTTCTCCTTGCCATTGATAAATTGATCCCTTTTTCTTAATTGCCACTCCTTCCTGAACTTTGGTTAGCAGCGCTTACAAAGGCTTAGAGGCAGAACATGGCAAGCTGTTTGAATTGCAAGGGTTTTTCAAATACTTTCTTTAACCATTTTCCTATTAATCTTTGTGACCCCCCTCTCAGATGTTGTGGCATTGCAGGTATTAGACAGCCTGACCCTTACAACTACCCATTATTGACCAAAATATAACATTAACATAGAACTCTGTTCTTTCACATAGAGGGGAAAACTACATAGTTAATTGTGAAGAAATTATTCTGTTGGAATAACTGGCTGCAGGTTCTTGTTATAGGAAAGGTATTAGAAAACACTAATTGTTTTTCAAGAGTTACAGAACTATAATTTATGAMGATAGCATTCCTTTAACTAGTTGCAATGATGAAGTATTGTGTTCACAGCTCGAAAAATAAGATGCCTGAAGGAGCTCTTCCAATTATGAACAGATTATATGTGCAGCATTGGGGCAATGCCACTTTATCTGGAGTGAYGGAAGATCAAATAAAGGCTACCAGTGCCTTACAAATACAAAACACTGAGGCTTGCACTTGGGRGCTGACGATTAGTAAGAGGTCTAAGTTGGAATTTGTTGTTATGAATCTCTAATATAACAACAAGAAAAATTATAAACGTTGAAAGAAAACTGGTGCAACTGTCATGCTTTAGGAGCGTTAAATTGCAGCCCAAACTTTGCTGCTGTCACCTGCCTGCTGRCAGCCAGGGACTATCACTCAGGGACTCACGAGCAGAGACAAGCATCCCCCTCGCCTTCCTGCGCACCTCTTCACTGGGAGGGTGACCGAGCACTGGCACAGGTTGCCCAGGGAGGCTGTGGAGCCTCCATCCTTGGARTTACTCAGAAGATGGCTGGACACAGTCCTGGGCGACTGGCTCTGGGTGGCCCTGCTTGAGCAGGGGCCTTGGACCAGATGATCTCTTGTTCCCTTCCCAGCCTGAACCATCCTGTGATATATCTTCTGATAACTGACTTCCACCCTAATCCATCAGAGAGAATAAGGTGAAAGGCAAGTCTTACAACAGACTACCCTTCTAATGAACCACAGACTTGTATTTGTTCATACAGGAAAATCAATTCACCTGTGCCATTCTTTGTTTCCAGCAGTATGGAAGACCTGGAGTCCAACTTTGGATCAGTTGCTTTCCAGGAAGATAATTTTCTTAGTGTACTTATATTTACAAGATTGAAGTACCTTAGAAAAGGACCATATCTTTCTTAAGAGCCATAGTGTGTTTGCTATCATGGCATCAGATCCCAAAGAAGATCTGCAGGTTTCAGCCTGAATGTTACCATCAGTGAGTAATATGGTTATGGCAGGAATAAAGAGATGCCCCTCTTATTTGCAGTCTTGCAATGCTTTTTCAAACAAGAGGCAAACTTCCAACTTTGAGAGAATTTCTGTTTTGTTTACTTCCTTCTATAGCTTCCCTGGTGGTTGCAGTCATGGTGGGAACTGGGGCAGAACAACTCTCACCAAGTTTCTTTAACCAGAGACAATTCCCCAAAGCCTAGCAACCACCAGGGATGTTCACATATAGACCTGAAAGAGGGGGCTGCCTGCATGCTGATTACATGCTGATTACAGCTACCTCAGCTGCAGCACTCCTGTATGCATATCAATAAAACAGATGACTCCAGGAGTTTCCTAATCTGATACATCACCAGTGTCTTACCAACATCATCCCTTTGCAAAACCTAGATGGCAAGCTGGGAAAGAAGCAAAAACTTCAAACTCAAAACTTAACCCATGGTCATATGGGGTCAGCTGGTCTGGCATTGCTAAGCCTCTGAAAGTGCACGAAACCTGGGTCAGTGTGGTGGGTTAACCTTGGTTGGGTGCCAGGTGCCCGCCAAGCCGCTCCATCACTCYGAGGGATAGGGGGGCGGGAGGGGGAGAAAATAAGATGGAAAAAACCTCGTGGGTCAAGATAAAGGCAGTTTAAYAAAGCAAAAGCAAAGGCCACACATGGAAGCAAAGGRAAACAGAAGATTTCTTCTCTACTTCCCGTCAGCAGGCGATGCCTGGCCACTTCCTGGGAARTAGGGCTTCAGTACGCGTAGCAGTTGCTCTGGAAGACAAATGTTGTAATAACTAATACCACCCCCCCTCCTCCTTTCTCTTAGCTTTTACTGCTGAGCAGACATCATATGGTATGGAATATCCCTTTGGTCAGTTTGGGTCAGCTGTCCTGGCTATGTCCCCCCCCAAGATCTTGCCCACCCCCAGCCTATTGGGTGAGGCGGGASAGACAGCCTTGATGCTGTGCGAGCACTGCTCAGCAGTAGCCAAAGCAGTGGTGTGTTATCAACACCTTTCTAGCTACCAAGACAAAGCACGGCACTCTGAGGGCTGCTGTGGGGAAGATTAACTCCATCTCAACCAGACCCAACACAGTCAGTCAGCTACAGCAGGTGAGAATTACTTTTCCTTCGCGTATAGACAGGCTCCAAGAACAGAAGCAGACATTTCAGACCTCACAGTCCCTGTAACGTAGACGGTACTTTCAAACCTGAAACTCTCTCAATAAATCCACTGAAATCCCTTTTATTCCCTGCCTCCACCAATGGCTAATAAGCCAGCAAATTTCAGATGCTGAAAGGTATTGACCACCAAGGGAGACTCTGAGTCCATCCTAGGTTACACGTGGAAAAGTGCTAAAAAGGATAAACCACAGGCACTTTTAACCCCCCATTTATTTGGTATTGCTTTGGAATACCAAWTACATTGAAGGGAATTTATATTAATTACATGTGCATTAAATACTCACAGGTGCCATATTAAACAGGTCTAGATGCTTTGCTCAGAAAATTTAGCGGATGTAGTTTACGAGTCCCACGCAGCAACTGCACGTACTAGTGATCCAGAAAGCCAGRTACGTAGTTACTGGTAGTCATGATCTGTAATCCCTACATGCATACAGCTCACAAACCCTTCCTGTCTAAATCTGTCCTTTCCTTGTGTGTTCCTTAGGAAGTCTTGATATTTGAGCTTCATGAATATTAAAATCAGTTCTGCATTGAGCTGTACAAGCTTTGCACAGCCTTTCACAGCACTCTGCATGCCCTTAGCGGAGGGAKTTGCATTGCACTGCGGTTTATGATCGTGGCTGGGTGTGAGCCAATGTATGCATGCTCAACTGTTCCCCCATGCTTAACGAATGTCATAAAAGCCAGTGAGAGCTGTAATATGTTCTTATTTGCATATCCAGGTTGAATAATCCTGTTCACTTGTGTTGCCTTACTAGCTTGTTGTACAGCCAATCAGGAGTACTAGAAAAGAGAGTTATTTTATTGGTCCAAAACTTGTACAATGAGAACAAAAAATGATCCCTCGAGGCTTTTCTGTCTGATAATTAATCTTCCTAGAAGACCGMACTGATAAATAAATAAATAAGTCTCACAGAGCTACTGTTCAAGGTCTTCTCTGCCAGTCATCCACTACCCAAGTCCTACTACTTCCTCAAGGTGAATGCTCAAGAATATGCATTAATTCACATCCTATCTTTGTTTATMAGTCTCACCATCACCCAGCACATTCCCTTCCTCCTCTTAAAAATCTTTTCAGAGTCAAGTCTCCAAGAGCAGACACGAAGAAAAAACCCAACATACCAACATCGTAAAAACCTCGATGTCTTGTGYGCTGGGTGTAAAGTGTCCATATAGAATGCCAAAAGAAACAGAATAYATGGAAAATAACAGGAGAAAGTATTTGCACTTGTTTTGTTGTTTGTTGGCTTTGAGCATCTCCCAGCAAAAGCTCAGGGTTTAGCCTCGATTATAGGAAGTGGTGTAGAAACCACCTACGCTGCACAGAGGGAAAAATCTGAAATGGTCAATGCCTAGAGCAGGAAGGTCAAATGCATGAAAGCTAGAAGRCATCCCCAAAGTATCGCTTATCATTGCGAACAAGTTAAGACAATTTGCTCGATCAAACTGTACGTTAGTAAAGCTCTAAACCTGCCTTTCCAGAATCCCTTTGTCCACATGATTATAAAATAGTCGGTGAACATTTGTCATTTCCCATTATTTCTACAAAGCCTTATCTTAGCGTTGATATCAACGTGGTAAGCACAGGCTTGGTTCTCCACTGCTCTGCACTTTACAACGCAGGTCACGCCAAAGCAGAGTAAGTTTGAAAAAGTTGTTAAGGTCAAAGTCTTGCAGCCGTTTGCACCATCATTACAGACTTCACAAAGCGCACAGCGCAGAGACTGCGGCMCAGCCTGCATAGGACTTCTGGGCAGGAGCATACAGATTACGTACAACTGAAAACAAAACAAAACAAACTCTAGACYTTTTACTGCAAGGAGAACTGGACACCRAGGACTACAGAAAGAGGCTCAACAYGGGCTCTCGTCCTTACCCGAACACAACTTAACATCACRTAAATCACTCAAAAAGGGAGTTCATTTTAAATTAGGTCAGACAGTACGAAAGCTGAAGGGGAACAGGATGAAGTCCAGGCTAAAAGCCTGTCCGTGCCACAGCTTCATCTCTTGGGCCAATATCAAAAGTCAGCTGAGCACAAGGGCCAGGAGGATCCCAGATAGGCTGAACTGAGATGAGCCACAGCTATAGCCAGAAATCTACCCAGTAACTGTGAGCCAGGCATTAAACCTTCTCAGACAGGTACCGGTCAGATTTACCATGTAAACCAGAACAAAATACCRGAGAAGCTGCACTCCAACCATAAATGAGAACTGCATGTTTGTTGAATGCTTTGCAGACAACGTCCCATAGTAAAATGGACAAATTGGAGAGAGACCAATTTAAAAGTCTTTCTGTAACACATCAATATTTACTAACGACAGAAACCTGTGACTACATCCTCATCTCATTTAAATTAATACACTGCCACTGGTGTTGGTGAAATGACAACACTTGAGATGAGCTGAGGATATAAACTGCTGTAACCAATGCAGAATTAGCATCGCCTCACACACACATACGTCTCATCCCTCCCTTCCTCCCTGTGAACCCAGTACACCAACTAAAGTGAAGCTGATCAGGAGCTAGTAGAAGGACAATTGCCATCGACTAGGACTGAATTTGAACCAGACCAAACAACGCACCAGTTGCAGAGCAGACCAGAAGGATACTGCAGCGCTGCCCGTACAGGCAGCTTTCCCACTCCTGCTACWACTGATGGTGAAAAGAATGATACTGGAGAGCAACCAGCAAACATCCTGATGATATAAGAGAGTCTGAACTATAGAACACAAAATAAATATATTCTTTACTGAATCCTTCTTGTTTCAATATAGCTGTGGTGCTACATGACCTTATGAGTCACGGTGAGCAAGTAACATCAGCTCCCAGAATAATAGTATGTCTAAGMAACGTGTGGATACACCAGTAGAGGCTGATAGAGTAGGATTAAATGGAAATGTTTAACCTCTGAATACCGCATTGGAGAAATTAATGCTGAAAGATGTATAGGGAGGTGTGTGCTGATTTTTTTATTTTAATGGGAGAAAGACTGGAGAAGGTGCAAAAAAGAGACACCAACATAACTCAAAGGTTAAAGAAAATAGCTTATTTGAAGATATTCAAAGAGTTCATTGGTTTTATTCATCAAAAAGGAAAAATGAGAGGGAATGTTACAAACGTGTAAGCACTTTCAGGGGGAGAATTGAAAAATGCTTTAATCTCATGAAGAAAGGCATGGTAAGAAGCAATGGTTGGAAGCTAAAACCAGGGAAATTAAAACTGGGAGAAATACTACTTCTTTTTTTTTTTTTCTTCCAAACAAAGAATAATACTCACTTGATCAGACTATTAATCACTGGAACGTTCCTTTTACACACAAAGCAAGAAAGTCTAATGTCAMATAGCTCAAGCCAGGCTAGGGCTTAGTCAAACAGGTCTGGAGGGYAGCTCACCCTGCCACTCAACACGGAGTGTCTCATGCTGCGAGGAGGAGCATGGTCAAGAGGTGGATGAGAGCAGGAAGGGATATTCTTCCCTARAGGAAATGCCAAAATTGCTTTAAATACTAAATGCATGCTTTAGGAAAACTGCCCAAGAAGTAGATTTGCTCTCACGGTTGCTTTGGGGTATATTCCTCTAAAAACTTGTAGTGTGATCCAAGTCGGAAGGATGTGGAAATTGTTAAAGAAGGACGCACAGGATCAATATACTTAGAGGAAAAACAAGARTATAACAGAGATGCACAGAAAGTCTTTTCCAAGTTTGATCCTCTTTTTGGCAAGGTGCCACCACAATATGTTGGGCTGGATGAGTCCCACCACCAGCAGGATGGGACTTTTTATATGGGGAAAGTCAGGAGCAGGCGTGAGATGGGCTCCAGAGGAGGAGTTTGTGAACAGCCCTTAACCAGCACTAAGGTATCGGTACAGCCGGGTGGTGGCTCCTGGTGGGGACATAGGACAGGAAGGTGGCARCTCTGCCCGGAGGCTGCTGTCCCACAGGGACCTCGCTTGTGGTGGGGCTCTTCAGGCCTTGACAAGCCAAGGTGGAGCGTTAACCCTCACGCCCTGTGATTCAAATTCTGCGCAGGTTCTTTGAAACTTCACAGAAATTTATCTAAGGACTTCATGCCAAGCTGAAAGAGTCAAGGGAACAACGGTTATGGTTTGGTCCATGGCTGGGAATGTTCATTTCCACATCAGCCTTCTCTTAGCATTCTAGTCTCACCCCTGTTTTAGGGCAAAATGACAAGATTGAAAMCAAGTGCTCAAAGGTTAAAAAACGGGCAGGTAATCCAGTCACTAGAAATCAAAAGATTTGGAAGYACATGCATAAGGAAGTATTAGCAGTCACCATAAGTGCTACAGATATGCAAGCAGATGCAGATAAGGGACAAAAAGAAGAAATAGCAAGTTTTCAAAGATAAACTGAGATTTATCAGTGTTATTTCATATGGTTCTCTCTGCCTGATAAATCCACGGTGGGGGAGGGATTCATTTTCAAAGCCCTGCTTGAGGRTTTAGCCATGCGATTCCCATTAACACTGCAGCTAAACCCCTGCACCCCGTTTCAAAAGTCTYGCGCCATAAGTAAGCAGGGAGTGACAAAACAGTCGCAAGATACAGTCAAGGGGCAGAGAAGGACGTAAGTTACCAAATGCTAAGTAAGGACTGAAAACACCTTTTCGTGGAAATGAACTGCAAAAATATAAGCAGCAAACAGGAAAGCATTGTTAAAGATGTTCCGTTAATAACAGACTTTATTGGAATGGCACATTAAGGTCAGTGAGAGGCCACCAGGAGCACTAGGGGAAGATAACCTAGAACGGAGAATTAATTGTTTATACTGGATTTACAAAGTGTTTTCCTGCAGTTTTTCTGTTTGCTCCCGAGAACATCAGGTTTGTCCCTCGGCTCATTCCCTCTGTTGCAGCCGGTGCGCTGCCGAGGCGGCGTTTGAGCCGGGAAATACCCGGTACAGCCCCGGCAGGCGCGTGGCCCATCTCCCTCCAGGGCTTTGCAAGGGTCCGCTGGCAGCTTTATTGCCCTTTTGGGGCAGGCGCTAATCAGAGTATGTAAATCAAGCACTAATGAAGAGAACGAAGAGCATCTTTGCACAGTAGTGCGCTTCCGTGCCACCAGGACTGTGCAGCTCATGTGCCAGGCACGTGCCGCCGTTAAAGTGATTAAATATCCTTTAATGACACTAAAAGCGTCCCTCACGTAGTCTGCATGAAGCTGAAGGCAGGCACGCRGGGTCAAAGGCATCTACCAGCAGCTCTTGTGCTAATCTCAGATCACACTAACACTTCTTAAGGCAGAYCAGACTTGAAAGTAAAATTGTTCTTACATTTTCTCTTCTTTTTTTTGGAAAAAATTACAGATGGAGTGACAGGGATGTTTTCTTAACATGTATCATGTCCTTACCACAAAAGTTCAAAAGCCAACAATGTCATCTTGTTTTTAAATTTAATATGTTACTATAAATAGTTTTTTTTCTAAAATGTAAAAAAAATCAGAGTTCACAGTAATAATATTTCAACTGTTTAAAGTATTTCAGTTATCTGAAATCAGCATTTCTAATAATTAATTACCGATTTCTTTTTATTTAATTTTCAGCAAACTAGAAAGAAGTCTCCTTTAAAATAAAAAAAAAAAAGTTGCTCCAAGTCTTCATTTTCTAAAATGCATTTTCCACTGAAACAAATGAGATTTTGTGATGTCATCCTGAGTGTAATGTCACAGGAAGAATTAGCAGAGAGATACTAGAGCGGTGAATGTAAGAATGATGAGAGAAATTTAATTAGACTTGAAAAAGTTAATAAGTTGTGTATAATACATGAAAAAAGCAGCAAAGATTTCAATAAATATAAGAGGCATTTCATCAAAGATTTTGCTGCTGACTAATTATAAAAGTAATTAAAATGGTGTTTGTAGGAAGTCCCTATCTGGAGGAGAGAACAATAGGATACGTAGAGGGATAAACGGATAAGAGTTTAAAGCAGAGGCATTCATCAGAAAGTGAGAGTAAAGGATCCCCCCGTTCTAACGAATTTTAGTTAATTGCTGCACCATTTCAAACCAAGCTTTTGCACTAGGAAGAAATGTTTAACYCTGCTTGCATTGTGGAGGTTAATCTCTTATAAGTTACTCTCTGAAATAGCTGCAGCTACAAGAAAATAAACCATGAAAAATGGATTGCATTAAATAGCTAAAATATATCCAGTCTCTGCCAGAAAAAAAATGAAACTTTGAGGAAGATGAAAGATAAATTTGAAGAGTTGCTGGACCACTGGGAGGATGCAGAGTGGCTGACAGGTGACCATAACAAAGCGCTATTGCTATTCTGCCCGAGGTCCAGCGGCTGTTCGTTAGGCACAGCCACAGCCCTCGGTGACATTCTCACCCCTGCAAGGTGACCATGCCATGAGCKCCTCTGAGCTCTGCCAGGACAGGGTTCCTTCTCCTTGGTACTTCAGCCCCTTGTTGGAGCAGCTCCCAATTTCTCCTGGGTCASATCCTCAGCTGCGGAAACTCCAGGAGCACAAAAACCTAAGCATCCACCTGCACCTTGAATTTGGAAGTGACTGCATGTATTATACGGCATGGGTGTAATGTGCCCCCCCGACTAACACAGAAGGATGGTGCTCCTGAGAAGCCGTAGACGTTTCTGATCATGCCCTATTGCACGGGGCAAAAATTCAGCTCATGAAATGCAGARGCAGCACTTCTGTAGCAGCATGGAGAAAGGCTGCATGAAAGTGCAAGTCTTTTCTATCTCGAAGGCCAAGTTACAGGACAGAGAAATGCACATGCTGAAAATGCCTTTATCTAACACACCATTGCTCTGTGGCTCCTCCAAAATGGGGTGAGAGYGTGGGGTCGGGGGGGGAGCCAGCCCGAGCCCTGCTTCGCAAGGAGGCAGAGAGCTTCCCCGGGAGGAAGGGGGGCAGGAAAACTCAATCACACATGGCATGTGCAGAGAGAACATACTTTCCTCAGCCCTGATAAGCTCCTTAAAGGTTTTCCAAAGATAAAAACATATTTAAGTGGTCATAATGCATGTCTAGCATAATAGTCTCCTCAGGAAACCAAATATTCAATGTGTCATATAAAGTGAAAATGCACATCTCTCAAAACCAAAAACTATTAATCTGATCAAAGGTACCCACTTCACAGCCCTAAACCCAGAAATAGAATGGTAATTAAAACTGCTTTTAATACGTAAGACCATTAGAAAGATTTCTCTGGCAGAGGAAAGGTGGTGAAGACGCCTCCCGCAAGGCTGCGAGCTCTGGTGTCTGCCGAGGAAGCAAATGGGAATGGATTTGGGATCATCAGGCTGTGGGTAGAACAGAAAGTGCAGGAAAGCACAGAGAAGATGGACCTCAAGCAATCAAACTGGTAAGGGATCTTTTCATCATCCAAACAGATAAACCCATGTATTTTTCTAATTCAAAAAAAAAAAAAAAAAAAAAAGCTTTTCCTTTACTTTAAGAGAAAAGTCATTCAAAAATATGATACGTTAAAGGAAAGAATTATTGCCAGATGACAGTAGCAGGAGAAATTAGCAGTAGATGAAACACATTTATGTTGAGGTATGCTACAGAGAGCAATTTTCTGTAGCTGTGTTGTCGTATTTCAAACGTCTTAAAAATGAGCCTAGTGAAGCAAGAGAAAATTGAGGACGTAAACATGGAGTTTCCCCAAGGCATTTTGTGGTGTTTAAGCCTGACTCACTGGAGAGGTGAGTCACTACCCGCCCCGTGCCACAGCMAGCTGCTTATTCAGCCAAACCAGCTGCCAAYGCAAAATAACACRTCTTCATGGTGCTGTGATAGTGTGGAGCAGTTGAAGGTCCAAYCTTTTGGTTTTATTGGGAAAGGTTYGCCCGTACCTCCTACCTGTTAATATACTGCCATGTCATTCTCACCAGAGCAGAAAGAGGGTAAACAGTTCTCCAGCAAAAATATACAGAAGAGGAAAAGAGCAAAACAAATATTGCTTCCATGAAAATGCTCAAAAGCATAAAAACATTTTTTCTCTATCAAAAACTGAAAACCTTCAGATGTTCGGATGAAAGATTCTAGTAAAACCAKGTTATTTGCCTAACAATTCATTTATGAAGGTCATTTAATTGACCTTCACTGCTTGTTTTGTCGTTAAGAACCTGAAATACATATCACAGATCAAAGAAACCCTTCAGCCTAGCCCTGCCCACCCTAACTCCATCCCCGACCCAGCCAGGTCCCTGTGACCCTGCCCTTCACCTCTCCCCACCAACCCGGAGTAAGTACGGCTCCTCACTCGCTGCCGAGCCAGAGAGGAAAACGCATTCTGCAAAGAACCAGGCAGAAAGATGAAAGGACCACAAAGATGATGTTTCTGGGCACCTTCCATGTCCCCCAAAGGCACCCTCCCCCGGAGGTCCCGTTGCAAGCAATGGGCTGGGTTCTCTTTGCTTTGAGGATAAAGGAAGCAAACATGGGGCCAATTAATGATGGTCTGGGAAGCACGGCTTTGCCTGCAAGGCTGACAACTGCAGGTCAACCCATAGATAGAAACGTGGCTCCAAAATTCATKCCAGGAGTAACAAGAACAATCAATATCAGAATGACCCCTGGGGTTTAATTCCACCCAACAGTTCCCYGGATGCACCTGCCTCCTCATACACATTTTTGTGTGTACATTGCTCCTAKTACCCACTTTTTAATGTTCCTTTCACACCTCCTCTGCCTGTACAGCACCTCACACAACGRGACCCAGCCAGTCTCAAATCTATAGGCATTGCTATGGCATCATGACGAAGATACCATCAAAGATGCAAGGATGGCACATGCTTGATCTGCTCCTTTGCTACTGAGCCATGCTGTAAGGAGCMCTTCCACCTTCTCAAAGTCTCTTCAAGATCTCTGTAACTCTTCCCAGCTCGTGTGGGCGATGGACGTGCTGTCTCCAGTGTGGGATATCTAGGCTGTACTGACCTCCTTCCATGTTGGAAAAAAAAAAAAGTAGTATTTCTGAATCATAAATAAACTTTTTGTCTTGAACTTCTGAATTCCTGTGTGAAAACGTGGTTCTGGCTTTTATTTCTKAGCACTAGAGAATTCCATAATACACTGCAGTCATACATAAAGTCATGAAAAAGGAAACAGCTTCCCACTGCAACTAAAATGCCTTGATGCGGCACATATTCTAAACACAGAAAAAATGACAGCGTGATTTTTTTATCTTTCAAACGTCCCTGACATCTTGCAGGGATTTATTTATTAATGTCTATTATGAGCACACAGATAATGCACAAGCACTGCATTCTTCCATATTTTATAAAACAGGGGAAAAAATAGTCATTGCAGAAGAAGTTGCCATTAATTCTGCTTAAAGGGGAAACCAAAACRTCTGACAGCTTTAGTAAGTAAGAAAATGACAATCTGTACAGTCATAAAGGTCCATAACGCCTACTGCCAAGTTGTCATCCTCTTTTCGGACAAGGCATACTCTTTTTTTCCTGATAAGATGATAATGAGAAAAACTCGGCTTCCTAATTTTGTTCAATCACYTTGACACTTTTCCACTAGTTTCTAGAACTTGTCAGCTCCTGCTTTTCCTCACATAAGCAGCCCCACTACTTCACAGGATATGGATTTACACTGAAAATCAGCAGTTCAGGGGTCACTTTTGCCTGGTGCTCTGCTGCATGAGCCTAAGCATATCACTTAGTACCTTTTCACATTTCCATTCTTTTCCAGAGCTTTACCCCAAGCACAGGTATGAAATTTATGATGTTAAATTGGAAAAGATAAMAGTAATTCTTAGACCAGAGACTGCCTCTCTCCTCCTTTACCAGTATTTCTCTCTTTCTGGCTCATCCACTGGTCTTTCTTCTCCCTGATGCCGCTTACTCTTTTGTCCTTTGCAGGAGAGAGTCCCAGCAGATGTCCAGGCAGCAGTGCAGCCATGGGACTTTCTTCTCCAAGGTTTTTGCTCCAGGCAGCTCTGAGCATCCAGATGCTCAGAGCCTGGATGAGGAGCAGGAGCCCTGAGCACCAGAAAAGAGGTGCTTATATTCATTTCAGAATGAATATGAAATGAATAAGARCCTCCAGAGACTACATGGTCCTTAAACACAAGTGGCCTGCTGCTGGTCTCTGAAGTATAGCTGCTTCATAGCTACCTGACTTAAATTTTTGGTGGAAAATAGGTGAGAAAATCTCATGTGGAGATGCTGAGCAAGATGATGAAAGCGAGGAAGCTGATAGATTTGGTGATCCCAGAGGGAGGTGGAGACATACAGTCATTGGCAAGGAAGTTGGACTGTGTCAAGGATAATGAGGGGTGCCTGCAAGCAGAGAAGTCAAGGAGCTTTATTAAAGCAGCAAGAGAAGACAATGGGAAGGAAAGAGGAAGACAGTGGATGGGTAGAGCAGGGGAGCACGAAATGGGAAAGAAAATGCAGAGCTGTTCAAAAGCAAAGGAGAAGCTGGAAGAGAAAGTGGAGAGAAACAGTACAAAGAGGAGACAAGGTTACCACCACTAGCACTATCATCTAACCTGACGCGGTGAAGCCTGGGAGTAATAGAAAGCTGCTGGAGATAGGCCTGTGTGACGGTTTGGACCTGGGTGTTACTGTGCAGAGCTGTAGTGGCGAGGGGGAAAGAAGAGAGGGAAGAGCAGCAGGGAGAGGGGAACGATGGTAGACGTGGTGGTGGGGATGAGTGTGGTAGATGGAGAGAGGGACACTGGGGTGTGTGGAGGGTGACACCTGGATTTTCAGTGATTGGGGAGAGTGGGAAMATTAAAGTATGCAGAAGGGACGTGTAGAGCTGATGGGGACCGTCGAAAGGGAAGGACAACCATGTTGAGAAGATGTGCACCAAATGCGTAGAGAGAGGGAAGGAAGCAGACAGGCTTTGGGTGAAGGAAAGAATGATGTTGACTTGGTGATATCACCTTAATGCAAAATACATCAATAATCCTACAAACATGCTCCCTTACTCTGGCTTTAGGAAGCACAGGTATCTTGGGATCAGGCAGCTGAGGTCCGTCTCTGTTGGGTTCTTGACTAACTTATGAGACACATCTCCGATGTGGCTGCCTATAGCAGCGAGGTTGAACTTTATGACTCAGCAAGTCTTTTTCTGATCCTATTCCCGATCCTATTCCCCTGTTTCTTTTGAATGTTTCCCAGCTGTACGCTTGATTGTCACATTTTCACTAACACCCTTTGAACTCTCCAGGACTAGGCTGCTTCTGTGCTTCTGGGGTTATTTTCTCTCCTTTCAGTACCTTCAAACTAAATATGAAAAATTAACTGGGATGAGAAAATTATGCCAAATCTGACTTGAAAAGACCTCTATTTCATAAGAAAACTAGAATTAAAGTTCTTTTACCATTTGTTTTTAGTAGATAGGCATTAGTACTGGGTAGAATGCCAGAATTACTGAGAAGTTTTGAAACAGTAAAACCTTTTCCATTTCATGTGAATTACATTTTTAACATCTAAATTTTATGTCTTAGAAATCACTTGCAGACATTAAATCATTTTAGACACCATAATTAAAAACAGATTAATACTCATTCAAAATGAGTCTACTATCAATAAGCAACAAACTAAGGGAACACCATAAGGACGAGAAGAAAAGTACAGTTGCAGGGTGCACAGCAAAACGTTTAAATACATCTTCTTTCTAAGGGATGGTATTTCTGCGTGCAGCTGTACAGCTCCTGGGATAGACTGGAGTATTCAAATGAGCATACATGGAAAACAAAATAAAGCCTAGTTGCTTAGTATTCACATTAAGAGGTTATTTTTAATAACAACCCCAATATTCTGTTAGAATCACAGACTGGTTTGGGTTGGAAGGGACCTTTAAAGGCCATCTAGTCCAACCCCCCTGCCGTGGGCAGGGACATCTTCAACTAGATCAGGTTGCTCAGAGCCCCGTCCAACCTGACCTGGAATGTTCCCAGGGATGGGGCATCTACCACC
>JASVER010000057.1:1690751-1791096 GCA_030449065.1 Oceanodroma leucorhoa | reverse complement strand
CCTTTAAGTACTGAAAGGTCACAACAAGGTGTCCCGAAGCCTTCTCTTCTCCAGGCTGAACAACCCCAACTCTCTCAGCCTTCCCTCACAGCAGAGGTGTTCCATCCCCCTGATCATTTTCGTGTCCCTCCTCTGGACCCGCTCCAACAGCTCCATGTCCCTCCTGTGCCGAGGACCCCAGAGCTGGATGCAGCACTGCAGGGGGGGTCTCACCAGAGCAGAGCAGAGGGGCAGAATCCCCTCCCTCGACCTGCTGSCCACGCTGCTGGTGATGCAGCCCAGTTCATGCATTGCTTTTTGACTTTCATCTCCAGAACCAAAATCTGAAAATATAGAGTTATCTTGTGCACTGCAGAAGGTTGGGAATAGACTTTTTTCCAAGGCAGGAAACAACATTTTACTCAGCAAAGATTTAACCCTACATACCACAAGAAAAGAAAGAAAAAAGGAAGAGTAAAAAAAAAAAATAAAAAATCGTTATTCAATGTGAGATATCCCACTGAAAAAGAATCAGCATGTTACAGAAACACAGGGTGAAGAACCATTGTGCAGGCTGCAGTTCTGCAGGACATTGTCTGCATGTTACTGTGAGTCACAAACTAAACATGAATCAGAAATGACATGTTATTGCAAAGATGACAAACAGGCCCTGGAATGTCTCGGTCGCAGTAGAGACTTTAAAGCCAGAGAAATAACGCTCTGCGCTCCCTGGTACTGGAGCACTGCATACAGTTTACATCGATGTCCTTACTGACAATATGGGCTACTGGGAGTTAGGCCAAAGAAAGACAATGGGCATAATCCAAAAATAATCAGAAATAGGAAAAAAACCCACACATGTATGACCTACAAGGAAAGAACGAACAAACTAGGATTTTTAAACCAAAAGAAATTTGACAGATGGGTACAGACAATAGTTTTCAAGGTCATAAAAGGCTGTTGTATGCTCACAAATTCTAGGACAAGAAATTATGTGCTTAAATTTCAGGAAGGAAGGCTGAAATTAATTCCACAGAAAAATGAACTCGAAGAGAGGGGTACCGAAGCCCAGGAATACATTGCCTGGAAGGCTTCGGAGTTGCTGTCCCTGGAGGTCTTCAGGAAGAAATCCATCCTTCTTCCAGAAAATACGAAGGCATGGATCATCATTAGCTAGTACAGAAAAACAGACTAGGGACTTCTCAAGGTCTGTTCCAGTCCTGTATGTGAACATTAGGTTGTACATAAATACAGAGCAGGATCCAAATAAGTGAGCTAGGCACAAAGAAATCCTCAGTGTATGATATATTCTGAACACAATATTCCCTCTCTTTCATCTCCTTCCCTGATACCATCCACCTCTAGAGGTTTCCAGTAATACTACTACGTTGGCTAGCACAAAGACCTATGACATAGCGTGCCCAGTCTGTTTAAAAGGTCTATTAATACTCCAGTAACAAAAATTTCTTCACTGTTGAATTGGAGAAATGGTCTGATACCAAGCAAATCTGTCTCAACTGACATAGACTAAAAGAGAGCAGTCCACATTGCTTTTCCAAAGCTAAAGCTAAAACACAAAATTCAAGACTGTAACTACACGAGTCAAGCAAAAACATCTGATGGTAGGGAGTGCTTTACTCAACAATGACATTACAGGGMAATCCAAGAGCTGGCAGCTGAAACGGAAAAGAAAACACAAAACATTCAAGCATGGGATAAGATATAAATTGTCAGGAAAGGTAGTTAGCAACTGAAAGAAATGGATTTGCTCAGTTTTCCAGTTCTTCAGGACTTGGGACTGAAACTGGAGGTCTGAGAGAGAGAGAGAGATCTTAGCTCTACCTGGCTCTGTACAGAAGTTGATGGGATAGAGAAGGGATGACTGAAACTCTTTGGGAAGGAGATTTTGGGGTGAAACTCCTTTGCTGTGTCATCCTATAAGATGACGGATAAGTCTGGTGGGAACTCATTCGCCATCTGACCTTACAGAGAGTTGCACACTCTCCTCTGACAGCAGATGTTGAGTGTTGTGTGGTTCAGATGTGAAACTGTCTGGGTTAGAGATACTCTTAGCTTTGACTGCTTCCTAAGGAGGAGATGCCTTGGGGCATTGCTACTTCACATAGTCCTGCAGCCACAAACATGGCCAGACACACAAAAGAGAGATGGACGCCTCACACCTTTCAAAAAGATTCAAAAAGGAAGAGTTGTACTGTGTTCATGTGGTCCAGCAGGTCAGCGCTACCATAAAATATTCCACACCACATCTACGGTGTTAGGAATAATCACGCTCACCAGAGACTATCAAGTCCACACTGGGCACCATGCTTTACTCTTGCGTTGGCTTGCTTACTTATTGAGATACACAAAGCATTGGATTTGCTTGGGGGGGGATTAGGAACCAGGAGGCTTAATTTCTTTACCTCTGTTGCAGAAGTCCTGCATGACCACCAATGATCCATTTACTCACTTTGCACCTTCGTGAAACAAGATTAATAAAGTGAGGAATCTGGTCTGTTCTGTGGCRTACACACATCAATAATAAACATTGATAAACAACAGGCATTCTTGATTCAGTACCTCTGTGGATATATAATCTTTATTATTTATAAACCAAAAAACTTGCTGAAAACAACTCAGCCACATTCCTTAACACAAAATATACTTTGAATAACTGAGTTATAGGTGCTCCTGCATCTGTGTTTAAGGGTCAGTAACAGAAGATGGGGTCTTAGCTATCCTTGGAAACAACACTGGGGTTACTGCAGTATATAATTTATAACTTTTCTATGAGAACAACAGCAGCAAAAGGAGTGTACAAGAAAGTCTGACCTATTAATCTAATAGCTCATGTCTGCTTTTCAGTTTATCAGTCTTGGAAATATTAGCAATTTATTCCAATGATCACCAAGAAAAGTATTTCTGCCTTTGTCCTGCACCACTTGTAAGCTAAAGGTAATTAATGCAACATGGCCAAAAACATCACGATAAATTATCAGGCTTTCTCTGCACCAACTATGCATTTTCCTGGCTCAGTGAGAGATTCAAAGRCTGCTCACAAATGTCCGCAGGCCAATCTGGGTTGGACGAAAGGATGAAGCTGTCGGAGAGGTGAAAGATGAGTTGTGCTYAGCGCAACAGAAGTCAAAATGAGAAGAGCTGAGCAATATGCAGGTGATGGATGTCAGCAGGGAAATGGTGGCTGGCTCTTCTCAGTGAAAGCACACTGAAGAGGTAAAAAAACCACCAATGAGCTCATTAACTTTTTCCTGAACKGAGACCCACCTTTCAGAGATGTTGCTCTCTTGCTCAGAGCGTTTTACCTAACGCCGTGCTGGATCAGCCCAGTGGGCTCCCCCAAGCCCTCGGTACCACGCTCTGCAAGACACTGCCTGAAAACCCCCGCTGGCTTTATGAAAGAAGTGCTGAGGTTTTCAGACATCCCCTCTGCRTTGTTCTCTTCTCTTAACTGAAAACATGAGCACAAATTCTACCCCCAAGCCCAGAAAGACGTTCATTGGCTGCACCCAGATAACACCTGCGGAGGAACTGGAAAAGGAGATGCGACGCACATTTTGGCAGCCAAGGTGCCAGACTCCCCAGGCGTRCACTTCTCAGAAGGGAACACACCCCAGAAAAGACATGATTCACAGCGTGCAAATGCATGGATCACATCCCAYCCTATCAGCCAGTGCAAGCTATCTCCAAGTTCCTCTCTAGAAAATTACAGGTGATAGCAACAGACCACAGGTACTTACCACCAGGTGAGGGACAGAACTGTGCTATGCTGCCCATCACTGCTAGAGTCACCCTAAGGATCACAAAATGTAGTCACGGGCATCACAGACACACCACTGCAGTGGCATATGGCACACTGCACTTCTTCCCTTGACTGTAMTGAGATGGAAAAATGCAGACCTATTTATTTGTCTTCTGAGGCCAATTTTTCCTTGCATTCCTCCTACTTCTCTTGAAGTGCCGGTCTCAAATGTATGTGGAAAGATGAATCTRGGTAAGCTTTATTTCCCTCAAAGATGCTAGATTCAAATTCTGCTCTTATTTACTTTGCATGAAATCCCACCAAACTCCAACAAGAGAGAATTTCTTCCGCAGATTTTAAATGAAGAACTCAAGAGGGTTTTAAATTATTTAACTTGACAACATCTTTCAAAAATACTCGTCTATCACTGCACCATAGTTCTGCCACTACCACATCCCTAGTTAGCAGCTACCATTACTAGTTCTGCTTCCACCGGATATAAAATGATGCCAAATTCTGAATTCACATTAATCGAGTTGCCTGCCTGTAACCCAGGGAGGAACATGATGCACAGTTGTTTAAAAATAGATGTGGGAATGGTTTGATATGACCTGAGATCCAGCATGTGCCTCTCTCTGATTAAGAATGAAGTTTAAATCAATCCCTTTCCTACATAACAAGAAAGTTTGACCAATTTCTCTCCCAACTGGAAGAGGTAGAGTAGCACCTGCAACGGTAACACTAGAAAATTCAATTACTGCATTTCCTAATTTAATTAGTAACTGGGTTAATAATGACTAAAAGAGGTTTATTTAGTTACCAAAAAAAAAAAAAAAAAAAAAAGTCTGAACTTTTTGAGCCCAGAAAACCTATGATTTCATTGTGGATAATTCCAGAAAAAGAAAGAAAAAAAAAAAAAAAAGACCAAAAGAGACTATTAAAGGGAACAAGATGGGGCAGTTAAGATACTGGTATAGGCAACCGCTCTCCTGCCCAAACGCTTTTTTCCCCTGTGCATCTCTATGGATATTTCTCCACAGCAGAAACCCCGCACCTATATTCTTTCACAGGGCTCTGTAACACTTCTAGCAAGTAAATCACCATCACAGCACTTTTGCTTCCAACTCCGAATGCCCTCCCCCCCTCTTTTTTTTTTTTAAACAGACCTTGTAAGATTATCTGAAGGTATACCATCTGGTAAATCCCCAAAACATTGTATTTGCCTTCTGTCAATCACTTCCAACAAAACTGCTTCAGATTTCACTCCTTCCAGCTTTCCAGGTGTTCTCTAGAAGAAGTCACACCTTCCCTCTGGCTAATTTAATGCAAATAAGCTAGAACAGCATCTACATTTTAATTTCTGTTCAAAACAAACAATTCTCAGTCAAATCAATGCAGACCTCTTACTTAGATGAACAAAATGTAATGTTTCATCTTTCGAAAGATAGCATATTATATAATTAATTTAATATTAATGAACRTTAATATATGCAGAGTTTTGCAGGGCTTTTTATTTGGTAACTGCATTAGGTTTATGCAACCTCCCTGAAAAATAAAACTTCCAAATTAAACAAAACTTTAATAGAATTTACAACTGGAACTCAATTATGGCAAGCTATTTTTTATGCTTTGCAGACTAAGCTGATACTTCGCTGTCATTGGTTTATAAAAATAAATCTTAAACTCTACAGAAATCATTGAAATATATGCAATTACAATCCTCAAGACAGCACTAAAGAAAAATAGAACAGGAAACAGAATTGTAATTATGTTATTTTCTTTTCTGTCCCCAAGCCCCAGATATTGCATTTCTTCCACTTTTATTTCCAGTTTAAAAGGCGATAGCTGCTCATCACAGTGTAAACATATATTGGCCCTCATAACAGCCCAAACCCTAATCTAGCAGACCTTTAAGAACTAGAACAATTTAAGCATGAGCACAGTAAATTCATCGCCGTTTAGAGCTCTTAAGTTGTGCTTAGACACCTTTTGTAAGAGACGCACAAGGAACGGCTGTCATGAACCTGCTGCATTGAGGAATCATCTCCAGTCCACATGATACAAGAACAAGGTTCATCACGCAACCTCGGCTGACTCCTTTAGCTTTCAAACCTCAGCAGCACCAGGCTGGTTGGGGGTGTCCCCTCTTCCCCACCCACACCGCCTCCAACTACTGTGCCACTACCCACGTGTGTAAAGCTCCTCGTATGTTTTAGTGTTTGAGAGAAGGTCTAGATAACCGCATACCAGCAGAGAAAATGAAAAGGAATTTTGCTGGGAATCAACTACCCAGCTTGAAGGTTTTTGACTTTGTCTTTGCCCACAGCCACCTTCAAGAAGGCTCCATATAGAGCAAACTGTCCAGGGTCTATCTAAACAGGTTTAGGTAGAAAATCCCAAAAGTTAATGCTACTCAGGACAACGGCATGTGAAATGAAGTTTTGGAAGAAATTTGTGGAGACCAGCTCCATCCATCCACASCCTTGTCCTTGTCAAGCTATTTATACCTTCTTCCTTAAAATTAAGTTCTAAAATGTCCCCTAATAACTACGAGATTGTATGTGGTTCATAAAGGCTTCTTCACTTTCAGAAAGATTCCATAAATCGTTAACTAATAAATATTTAATTTTATTTTATTTTTTGCCTGGGATCCTGGGGCTGTTCCTTATTTTCATATAACTTACCACTAATCACAATGATGGACAAATATGCATATGCACACACACACACACAAATTCCATAGATGAATGAATAAAATTACATGTCTTACACTGTCCCACTCGTCCCAGCATGGTATCCAGTGATGAATTCCCAGCATACTTAAGCTAATCTTACAGAACACAGAAGGCACAAAAATAAATTAAAACAAAGACAATTCAAGACATGTATTATTTGCAGTCGAACAATAGCACGCCAAATRCCCCTCTGGTTGTGCAATGTATTTAAAAGTAGCCTTTGAATCCATGAAATCCTCAAACTCCCTGCTTAATTAGACAACTGACCTGATGAGATGGCTACGCTGACTGCATAACCACTTTTCAGGGAGTCTGTTTTCGCTGTTGTTTTTAAACAATGCTCAGCCAGGCTCTCAAAAACATAACTGCATAAATAATCAGCTTCAGAATTAAACAACCGCCCAGAAAGACTGCAGCAAAAGTAGAACATGTGCCTTCAGCACACTCTGGCAGACTATAGGACAGTGGGGGCTTCAGCAGGACGRAGGTGCTGGAGCCCAGGACCGAAATACCCCACTCACCAGGTGCCTTCCGAGGAAGCGTGGAAGCTCAGGTGTTCCTCCCCATGTGAAAGGAGGGCATCTGTGCTCGGCTCTGCAGTCCCCAAAGTGCAGCTCTTCTCCTGTGCCCGGATGATCTAGAAACCAGGTGAATCGCCTCACTCCCCARAGCCTGTCTATACCTCCCACATCACGAAGGACCTGAGCCCCACCAAACATGTCAATGGGTAAAACTGAGTCTTCCTCCTCAGGTGAAACCTGTCTGGTGTCACAGTGTCCATCCTCCCCACCCCACCTTGGCCACAAAGATGGCCTGGGGTCTGGAAGCCCCTTCTGCTGTTAGGGCACCCTTGGGGGGCTGAGGTGAGGGCAACTCCAGGTTTGGCTGTGAGGGTTACTTCCTTTTTTATTTCTTRTTTTCCAAATCCTCTTAAAACCTCTTCCATCAGCTCTGGCCTCGCATGGACAACTCCTCTAGCTGAGAACAGCAGATGGCTGTGACACAGCAAGCCACAGCTCCTGCCAGCACTGCTACATCTCCCTCCTCCGCAGAGGTACATTTTTCCAAAGCCAAACACCAGTTTTGTTTTCATGCTTAAGTCAGACTGTAAACCAACAAGTAACCCCGCAGCCATTGCATGCAGCAGTGCTGCAGTCTTAGGAGCACTGGAGATGCAAACCAAGGGCAAGGCTGCATCAGGAAAACCATGGCTCCTCAGAGCTGACTGCCTTTACCCTTCCTTATTACTGTGTTGGCCCCACACCACCTCAGGCACCCAGAGCCCTTCACAGTTGCCAAAAGAAAAGCTTCTGGCAGCAAAAAAACCCAAAAGCTTTCCCCTGGAGGTAATCTAAGCAGAAAATGCCCTGGTATCACTCTTTGGGACTCTTTATGTCAATGCTTTTGCTTTCATGCACCGCCCATCACTACTTCAGTAAGAACTTCAGTGAAGTTCTTCTTCACAGAGAACTCATACACTCATTATGGTCACCTTGCTGCTGTTCAGGTGACAGTAGAAAAGGTGCAGCCACCAGCCTCAGCAGTTGCACCAACAAACAGCAAGTACAGAGTGTCTGCAGGTCCAACAGCACCCTCAACTCTACTGCTTTTCTGTAAAGAACAGAGGCAAGAGCCTGTGAAAATTCGAGTATGATGAATCCCTACATATCATCACAAGCTTCTACACTGCGYCAACACTGAGAAACCAAGCATAATAGTCAATAGATCTCACAGCTGGAGAAATATCTCCCTTAGATTACAGATACTAGCGAGACGGTAGGAAAAGATGAGAAGAGACGTTAAAGCACATACAACTGCATTATAGTCTCTGATATTTAGTAACAATGCATTTTACTGTAAAGAAATATTCAACCATCTTACAGTGAAACTTAAGCGACACACATAGTCTAAGCCCTCTAGCATGGGGAGGTTTTTCTGTACATCCCACAGAATCATGAAATTCAGGTCAGAAGGGACCTGTAGAGGTCTCTGGTTCAGCCCTCACTCAAAGCAAGGCCAACTTTGAAGTTAGATCTAATTTGAAAATTGGGTCAGGTTGCTCAGGGCCTTGTCCAGTGAAGTTTTGACCTCTGAGCCCCTACTTAAGCCTGTCCACTGTCATAGTAGATTTTATTCTCCTAATATCTAATTAGCACTTCCCTTCCTTGAAACTTGGGTCCCCTGCATCTCATCCCATCGCTGTGCAACTCCGAGAATTTGTCCAGCAGGACCCCCAGGGGAGCTGCTTTCCAGCTGCCCACCCCCCAGCCAGTACGGGTGTATGGGGTTATCCCTCCCCAGGGGCAGGACTTTGCATTTACCTTTGTTGAATCTCATGGGGTTCCTGACAGCCCATTTCTTCAGCRTGTCCTGGCTCCTCTGAGAGGCAGCCCTGATCCTCCATTTAAGGAAGTC
Source organism: Oceanodroma leucorhoa (assembly GCA_030449065.1). NCBI lineage: Eukaryota > Metazoa > Chordata > Aves > Procellariiformes > Oceanodroma > Oceanodroma leucorhoa. Next base: position 1,782,207 of record JASVER010000057.1, on the reverse strand, counting down.
TTGACTTACAATATTTCCTACAACCATACTCATATACGTGTATCCTTTCTCCTTTCTTATCATTTACTTCTTCYCTTTTTTAGTTCTTTCTATGTTTGGCTGAATAGTTCACTGTCAGAACTGCAAAACTCCTCCCGGCTGTCCTTGCAGTGCAGAGACCTTTCCCAGAGACYCTTCCCCGTGACCCCTTGCAGCAGGGCAGATGTTATTTCACCAAGCTTTCGGGATGCAGCAGTACGAGTTGGCAGTCACGCGCCTGCTGTTGGAAAGAAGCATCCACAATCAGTGGCTGTGAGGCAGCAGAGCACTGTCATCATCCCCACCGTCCCCRCGAAAGGCCATGCTGTCACGCTGGAGCGTGCCCAGCCGGCAGCACGGTCCGTGCCTGGCTCCGGGCAGAGCATCACTAAGTGGGGTGCACCAGGAGAGCTGCCCTTACGCACACAGCAGCGACGGCGGTCTGGCAACTACTGCTTATAATCACCAAACCTGCCATCGGGTAAAATGTTTCTAGATGTCCCTGAAGAATTCAGAATTATAGAATAGAATCATAGAATCATAGAATCATTAAGGTTGGAAAAGACCTCTAAGATCATCGAGTCCAACCGTCAACCCAGTACCCATGCCCACTAAACCATGTCCTGAAGCACCTCATCCACACGTTTTTTGAACACCTCCAGGGATGGTGACTCCACCACTTCCCTGGGCAGCCTGTTCCAATGCCTGACTACCCTTTCAGTGAAGAAATTTTTCCTWATATCCAATCTAAACCTCCCCTGGSGCAACTTGAGGCCATTTCCTCTCGTCYTATCACTTGTTACTTGGGAGAAGAGACCARCACCCAYCTCTCTACAGCCTCCTTTCAGRTAGTTGTAGAGAGCGATAAGGTCTCCCCTCAGCCTCCTCTTCTCCAGGCTAAACACCCCCAGCTCCCTCAGCCGCTCCYCATMAGACCTGTTCTCTAGACCCTAATGATTCCCCAAGGTGTGAAAAAGCAGCAGTAACAGCTATGTACATTAGCACACTCAAACCAGTCTTTTAATGTATTTTCTTTGGGGGTGGGGGGAGCAAACAGTAAGGGCAAGCAGAGGGCAAGGTAGGAGGGAGGAAGCCATGGAATAATTCATGTGGCAGTGGTCAACTGTATGAAATTTGCATTCAGCTAAGTAATTACAGACAGATTATAATGCTGCAGAGCCACAGCCTGGCAAAGAGCTTRGAGCTGAATTTAATTTTCAGAAGCAGAGGTTGTAGACAGTGGCACACATCCTTCTGCAGTCTGGCCTTTCTAGTAACAAACACCGACATGGTCCAAGATCTCATTCTACCAAAACTGTGGGTGACATGGCAATTGTCTCCTCAGTCTTTCAGTAAGAGGAACWGGGAAACATGCTGAAGAGGTTTCTTCCAGCCATTTTTCCCCTTCCCCTCCTTTTCTACCATGTGGTAGGAAGGGTCCACAAATTACAATCTGCTCCTGACAACTTGCTGTTCAGGTGAAAAGTTCTGCAGCCATCACATATGTGTGCTGATAAGGAGAAGGCCAGTCTAAAGCTGATTCACTGCTCATCAGAAATGGAAAGTGTTGCTGGAAATCAGCGTGACGAGCGTGCCAGGTCTTGCAGAGCTTTGCTATGTCATCTGAACACAGYTCCCATCTTACAGGATCCAATGGATCAGATAAGCACAGGCAKGGCAAGGAGGTAAGCCCCATACAAGTGGGAGTAAAATAAAGTAAATTAATTTCAYCGTTCAGAAAGAGTGCTGTACAAATTCCTTATTGCTCACAAAGGCGATCTACGGATGGTTCTCCAGTGTGTCAGACTGAGCAACTCAGACCGGCTATCAGCCTGCAACTCTGAAAAATATCCCTTATTCCTTATCAACTTGCTACCTTAAACAGAATACAAAGTAAAAGAGCTTCAGTTGAAAAGCTCCCTTTGCTGTTCTAGCAGTATGCACTTTTCCTAAAGGCACATCATTAGATATGTCTACTTCAGCCAGAGGCATTATACCCTTTGAACTAAACTCTTCTTGGAGCAAAAATATTCATTACAACTTTGCACAGTGTCTATCCCCATCACGTCCTAGGCTTGCTTTGGAAATCTACACTCTATAGTAAAGCAARCATAAGAGACAAAAGAATAGCAAACAAGTTACAGTAATGATCCTGGCTGCAGTAAATGGCTTCCCAGAACCACTYTTGGAGGCAAAATTCATTAAATCCAAACAACCTCAGAACCTGATTCAGTTACTCACATAAAGGTGTTTAGTGCTGTTTGAGGCACCTTAGTCCATCAGAAACCACTGTGGGAGAGGGCCCCCGACCTACCGGAGACATTTGTCCTCCTGACCCGGCGCCGGGGCCCAGGCAGGGCACCGCAGGGCGGCTCAGACGTGCTTGTGACCAGGACCAGGCATCCTTCCTCTCAGACACACTCATTTCTTTTCAGCTCCTGAAGCATGTTCTTTTCTCAGCTTTCTCTCTTTCTTGCACAGTGCTCCTCTTCTTACGGTTGGACAAATGCTCAGCATGTGTCTGATCCATGCTGAGGATCCATATTTTTATAGTCTCCTCATTAACTCCATATTTTTATAGTCTCCTCATTAACGCTGTACTGGTTTTGGTTTCCAGGGTGGAGGAACAGCCACCCTCCCTTCAGCTCCTGTCCCTGCCAGGTCACTGCCAACAGGGACGAGTCATCACAGTTCCTGTACTAATCCCTGTCTTTTTCCTCACTACTCAATTTTATTACTGTAACATTTTGCTTATACTGCACCGTAAACCAAATTTTAAAATGAAATCCAAATTACATTCCCAGAATTACTTTCTTCTGTACTAAAAGGAAAAAACCTACCTCTTTATAATCTTCATACTGTCATTCAAGTACATTTTCAGTGATGCTCAAAGGAAGTTTTCAAACACCTTCCGGACCAGGGCGTCCCGTGTTTGTTTACTGATCTCCTCACCTCACTGCGGTACTGACAGGGGTGGAGGGGTACTTCTGTTAGAGGAACAGTTGTGGAAAGCACCAGAGCAAATCACTGAACAGTCAACAGAAATAACTAAGAGTTTAATGGGGTGACAGAACACAGGCAGCACTTGTTTGCTAAAACCAGGGTCAGTCTAACTGATCTAATTTTCTTTGCTAACATTGCTCATGGCAATGAGTCGTGTGGCCAGAGAAGGAGTAGATGACATTTCATTATTTTAGAGAGACTTTTGACAGTACCTCTCATGACAGCAACTACATCCTCATTCCCCAAAGTACTTTGGGAAAAGATTCCATCAGCACTGTTATACTGACAGAGCAAGCGAAGGAGAGTTATATTTTCCTGGTTTTTGTTATTCTATTCACTGTTTTCCTAAATGAGCTAGACAAAAGAATAAAAAAGGACATCTACAAAATCTGTGGAAGACAAGAAAGCGGGACATATCACAAGCACCTTTGGAGACCAGGAACAAAATATCAGTTGCATTGGCAGTTGAGAGAGAGCATCCCAAAAGGAAAAAGTGATGCGGTGAAATTCAACAAGCACAAGTACAAAAGTTCTACATTTGAGTAAAACTAAAATATACAGGAGAAAGAGGATTGAGAACCTTTAGCTGGTCACCCTGCCAGAAATTGTGAGGAGAAGGTTTAAACAGACGGCAAAGGAAAAGGAAATATCACACTGAGCATTATTAATTGGACCGCTAGACAGCAAATATTGGAGGCAATTACTCGGTTCTGTGCAGCCCTGGCGAGGTCTGGACCACACGGTCCAGTCATTAGCATTACTCTTACAAAAAATCTAAACTAATCAGAAAGTGTCGAGGAAAGGCGACAGATTTAGAGAATGTGACTTCTGAGGCAAGATGAAAAAGTAACATAGGAGAACACTGAAGGGAAATAGACTCCCAATGTGTAAAACACCCTGGTTAAAAGAAGGGTCATCAGCTCTTCTCCATGCCCCCTAGCTTGCAGATTAAATGTAATTGGAAAAAGATTCATACAAGATTTAGAGGCAATAACGGCAAGAAGATTCTAACTAAAAGGTAGTAAAAAGCTGGAACAGCCACCTCGGGACAGTGTGATTCCCCTTCATTACAGGTTTTACTGTCATTTTAGCATCTCTCAGGAAGGTCTGAGTCACACCAGCAGCTGCCTCGAAGGACGGTCGCTCCCTGCGCTCCCGCTGCCGGGAGGCACCACCGGCACCGCGGAGGTTATGAGCTGGGCTGAAGTTATGGAGCCAGAAAAACTGAAAGTTCAGAGTTATTCTTTGTCCTTAACTGGCAGCGAAGCTCTCCCAGCCTCACGCTTTGATTGCCAACCTGCATCTGAAACCTCCCTGATAATCCTAGTGTGGACCTTTCAGTCAATCATATTTTTCTCATCACGTTAGTAATTTCAAGAGATATACGTCATGAAGGACAGCAGGGATAAACTGCTTCTAAATACGTATCCATACATTTATAATCACATATATAGGGGTTACAGCTTTTAAATGAAAAACCAGTTTAACAGAAAAGCAGGAAGAGGTATTTCTTTTGCTTTAAATCTTTAAATAAAAATCTCAATAAGTAAGATAGAAACTTTTTTCAGAATTGTTGACAAGAAAACTTTTGATAAATGAAGTTCTGAACTAAGACTACGGTAAGGGCATTGGTTTTTCTTGTTTTTACCTGTTCTAATTGTGTATACATAAGAAATATCTTTACTAAATTCAGGTATATGAAAAACCAATACTACAAGTGTAGCCTTTCCAATATGCATCTATTATTTAAAAAAATAACAGTGAAACATTAAATATTTATGAAGTTTAGTTTTCTTTGCTCTTCTGACAGTAATCTATTAAAACTATACTACATTTGTACTATTGATTTCACTTTTGCCTATACAGTAGATATAAAATAAATTAGTTGTACGTTAAGTCAGCACAGGCTGAGAAGTTAATTGTTTGTATGGTTCATGAAATAGAATCTATTATTTTCTCCAATAGAGTTTAAAAAAAAAAACCACAAACCAAAAAAACCCAAAACCAGCCACACAAAAAACCCCCACCACTCACAAAAAGCAGCAAAATGTAAGACTCCAGTGATTTTGAAGCTTACATCCATTACTTAAAATACAACAGAAACAAGGCAGTGTACGGTAGGGTTCCTCTGTTATCGGCACTACTGATTTATTACAGCAGGGACAATGATGTTACTCCTGCATCCATAGCAATAGTGTAAACTTGTCCTAATCACTTCCTAATCACTTGTCCTAATCCTTCTGAGAGGCTGATGAGTGCTGCTAAGTGACAAGCTCCAAAGTTAACTTGGTCAGGCCGTTGTACTGCTGAAATGACTTCCTTTTCCAGGCATTCAGCTCCTGTTCGGATCTTGCATGCATAACAATTTTACCGGTTTAGGGAGATCATTTTTTAAATTGATTTTTTTTCAAAACAATCCAACCTCTGTAACAGCTGAATCAATCCACAGCTGGGCGGCTCACATCGATACAGTGGGCAAATTAAGCCGGTATCAATGAGCCAGTGCTAAATCCCTTCAAGAATGGTCATGCGAGTGCTGCAGTCGCTCAGCTAAATCTGTTCAACGTCTTTTGAAGCAGCGCAATTTCAGATAGCGTGAGCAACGAGCCACGCTGCAAATCTTCCCTCCTCTTCCTTGTTAAATCCACGCCACTGTCACTCAGACACTTTTCGCTGGTCCTCTTGAAAATACGTGGGTCGATCCAAACCGCAGCAGCTCTACAGGAGCCAAAGGAGCTCAGCTGTTTTGTAACGTCGGAGGATCGGCTCCTGGCCATCCACCGAAGCCCTTCACATTAATATTAGCCGAGCCCCATGTACCAGGACTAATATACCATTTAAATCTAGGAAAAACTGGCTCACGTTTCTGGTCTAATGCTCTAAAATTGATACATACTACCATCTTTGGGAAAAGGGACACAGTGACCTTTCAAAAACTAGAAAAAAAAAAAATCCTAATCTAAATAAGAAAGAAAGGTTGTATCTACAATCTTTTAAGTATGATAGAGACAAGCATATAAATTCAACTGACCAAGGAAAGGCAATTAGAATGATGAATTACAGCCAATTCAATAGAGATGTGAAATATTGAGGCAACTCTCAAATACAAATTATTACACAAAATTACCCTCAGCCCACTCCAACTTTTCAGAAAATTAGTCATTCACATGGACCATATGCCAGAACGGCTTTTCCCATCCCAACGTTAGCTGAGCACCACAGCATCGTTATGCAGTCGGCATCTCAACCAGATGAGGGACACGGGCTTCTCCACTTTCCGCGGCAGACAACTTCTCCTGGTCTTCCAGCTAAAACTCACCCGTGTGAGCAGGTGGGAATTAATTACATGGGCTTATTTCACAACCACTGAGGACTCTGCAAGATTTCCTGGGAGAAGGGAGGGAAAGAGCACTTGTTTCTACAGGATTTCTGGGAGCTATGCAGCACAGTAAAAGACAGAAAGTCTGGTTACATTTGGGAAATGTAGTCTTACAACCTAACCTCGAGAAAGTCTTCTCTTCTGTACATCCCACTTTTCCACTGAGAACATTAGGTATGCCCTTCATGATAGGGCTATATTTTACATTTTTCTAAAGTTTTCCACCTGAATATTACAACAGCAAAGGAAATAACCAGTTAATTTCTGCAGAATACCCATATTTTTCTCCAAAATATAAAAAAATACAGAAGGTGGCTCCTGCTTGCACCCACTGGACAATGTGCTTTCTTTCTCCCAAGGAATTTCCTACGACCCTGTGCTAGGTAGCACAAACGTAGCACACCTGATGCCTACAGAAAGCATCAGCTCTGCTGTATGTACACAGCAACTGTGGCTGTGTGATGGGAGGACAGTCGTTTGAAACCAAGAACAAGGCACTGGCCAGCCTTGCCTGAAAGTGTGGGAGTGCTTGGCATGTCTCGGCATCACAAACACTCTTTGCCAGTTGGCTTTCCACGCTTTATGGAAGAAAGAGTATTTGGCAATTAAGACGTGTTTATTCGACAACAGGCAAATGATATCTGTGATGGAAGATTCAAAATGCCACCCAAATTGTTTCCAGCTGTTGTCCTTCAGTGGAGGATAGGAAAGACTTTTATTTATTTCTTTATTAAGATGATGAAGAGCTGGAATTATCAAGACAAACAGCTGCGGTCACTGATGGATGAGGTCTTTGTGCCCTCTCTCCAGCCCAGGTGCTCTTCCCTCTTTGCAGACCCAGCACAAGCTATAAGAGTAGCAGGGGGTTTTGACACATGATCTAGTGTAAGACCAACACCCAAACTAATAAAGGTGCATGGGTTCAGCAGCACAGGGACCAAGGAGTAGCCCTCCACCTCCAAGAGGGTAATCCACTCTTCCTAAGGGAGCAGCTGCATTGCATCGGGCTGAGGGAAGAGCGATTGCCAAAGACCGGTCCAGGCAGAGCAGCAGTTCGGAGCAAGCCACGAGCCCCCAGAAGAGAGGCCAGGCTGTGCACGAGGTGCCTCCATCTCCTCCTTCCTCTTCAACGGCAGAGCTATGCAACACGGGGCTGCCATCCCGCGCAGGATCCCGAGCCAGGACGTCCTTCCTCGGGAGGGTGGTGATGGCACCCACAGGGGCAGGTCTGCTTCAACACCCCTGTCCACAGCAGTGCCCTCCCCATCATTTTAATTTTCTTTCTTTTTTTTTTTTTTTTTTTTTTTTTTTTTGGCCACCAGAGCAGAGCACACATTTGCGAGCTGCAGCCATGTGAATTCTACCCGCACATCTCTGTTGGTTTAATTTCAGTAAAGCAGGACGTTTTGCTAACACCATAATGAAAGGGATTTGAAAATAGATCCTGGTAATAACTCTAACATCAATTTTCTGACATCAGATCAGAAGGCTTTCAATTTAAAGTGTTCCCAGATGATGTTTGTCAGGGAACATAGAGAACTATTTTCTCAACACCAGTAAATAGTAAGGTTTTGCCTTTTAATATAGTTCCACCTGCATTTTCTCCAAAAGGATGATACACTGCAGCCATATAGTCATTATGAACCTGATCCAAAGCAAAATGAGGGAAACAGAAACCCTCAGAAACTGCAACAGGCTGCGGGTGAAGTGTTGCATCTCGATCAGCTTTAAAGATTCGTTCAGCTCACTTTCTCTTCCTGACCTGCTGCAGTCTCTGATATGGTCCTTGCTCTCCTACAATTCTGTAGAGCACGATCTCTCTTAAATTGCCCTCCGCAGATTTACATCATTTTTTCCCTCAATTTTCAGTGTTCTCAACAGCAAATTTACAAGCTTTACTTTATACATTGCACAGCATTAAGCAAATGAAACTACAAACTCGCTCATATTTTTCTCATACTGAAATGTAAATAATTTTATGTAATTTAAATAATTCAGCTAAATCTACACTGTATGACTCAGCATGGTGATTGCATGTTGAAGCATTTTGTCGTTTTCCCAAATTCTTGCTCATTTCATTACTTTACATTTAAAAAAATAGTCCTGTGGAACAGTTTCTTAGATCAACATAACTCCGAGAGTCAGATTTCTAATCTGAATGCTAACATCTAAAAATTCAAATTCCCAGGAGCTTCTGAACAAGCTTCTTTCCATCTCTTCCTTGGAAGTAGGTGTCAAACATTTTTTAGACCTCAGTGCCCTTGAGCATGCATAGACACAAGTGCAGGAAGTGAATCCTTGAGAGGCTTTGAGGGGAAGAAGTCCTTTGGAGGTCCCCAGGCCACCTCTGCTCAAAGCTGGACCAGGCTGCTCAGGATCTCCCCCTGTCATTTTGAAAATCTTTAGGGATGGGGATTACACAGCCTCTCTTGGCAACTAAGTGGGGGGAATTTTTTCCTCACGTCCAACTGGGATTTCCCTTGCTGCAGCTTGTCTTTTACCATTCACCTTTGAGAAGAGTCTTGCTCCATCTTCTCTATCACTCAACTTCAAGTGGGGTGATCAGATCTCTCTTCAACTTTCCTTTCTCCTGGCTGAACAATTTGATGTCATCCACAAACTTGATGAGGGCGGTCCCCAACATCCAAGTTACTGATGAGAGTATATTGACATAACAATAAGTTCATATCAATATTTCACCTTTGAGCAATGCCACTCATAACTGGTTTCTGCTTACACTTTAAATCACCAATCATTAGCCTTTGACTCCAGTAACACCTGGAAAATCTAAATCAACAGGGAGGTGCTCAGTCATTCCTAATCATCCCTAAGCAGCCTTTACAACAGACTTCTGGATTGCTTCCTTGGTCTTCAGTGCATAAATTCTAAGAAAGTAACATCTCAGGAGGCTGAGTAAGTTCTCTAGTCCTCACGATCAGGCCTTAATCCTGCTGACACTTGAACATGTTTACCTCCACATAAATAATTTCAATAAAGCACAGGACTTCTACACCAAGGAGCTCATAAGTCAGCATAAGTCAACACACTTCCCAAGCACATTCTTGCCAATATGCTCAAGAGAATAGTTATAAAAAGCAAATTCTGCAAGAAAAAAAATCCTAGAGGAACACTTTTAAAAATTTAATTCTGTAGGTTCTGTAAATAGTCTATACAATATCATAATAGATATAATTCTCTTGTCAGATTTAGGATAATTTTTATTTGCTGATAACTTCTGTATGTGATAATAAAACTTCCAATATGACTCTGTTATTGTCAACTACAGAGAGTAAATTAGATGTTTATTCAAGCCAGTATCTCTGCAATGCTTGGTGTGCTATTAAACAAGGGATTTAGAGAGACCAATATGTGTTGTTGAAAAAAGAGAGTGAACACGTTCGATTAAGTGGGTAAATACCTTCAAAGGAATTAAAGGTATTGGGTTCCAAAGGGTTCTACAATCCAGGAGAGAATGCTGAACAGAAGCAAGGTTTTTAGGAGCATGAAGCCAGAGAAATTCATACTATGAAAAGCACACGTTATTTCTATGAGTCTGCTGAAACTAGCCCAACTTTTGAACCAAAATAAAAGAATACAATTAAACTGTTGGAACAAGCAGCCAAGCGGTAGTGTCTTCGGGAAAAGCCAGTATTTCTCTCTATGCACTTTGCCTTAGCCAAAAACAAGCTACTGGTTGTGTTACAGGGCTTAATCCATGAAACGTCACAACATGACATTTTTCAGGAGTCATATTATGTGATTTAATTGGCCCTTCTGACTTCACACGTAATTTGTTTCACATCCTGTCATACCTATAAGATAGCAGTCATTTAACAAAAATTCACGGAGCTCAGGACAGCGAACAAGAGATATCAAGAAAAACAAAACTCAAGCAAAACATAAGAAAGAATTTTAAAGTATCGAAATGAAACCCACAGCCTGTCAACAAATGTGTCAATTCACATTTGCATATGAAAGGTTTTATAGTGAGTAGATATTCACTGGCTTTAACTGATATTCACTGGCTTTAACCAGGAGCCCACTGTAGAGACAAAGCACTGAAAACAAAAAATCAATAATGAAAACAGTTAGAGTAGTGTTATTAATACTAATACTTTTGAATGAAACTGATTTATTATATTTGAGCTTAGAGTATCTTCAAACAAAATTGAAATGAACTTTGTAATGATACATTGCACACAATTCCAAAATAATAGAATGATTTTGTTTTGAAAGGCCTGAAATAGAGAACTTCTAATGTCTTTCAAAGAAAGCCACTACTTTCTTTTCAGACCACAGCAATTTGATTAAATCTATGTGAAATATAAAAAAATTTCTGCTAGACAGAAAAAAATAATTTAGATGCAGAACTTCTGTCTCCAAACGTTAGAGATCACAGACAGTCAGGATTTCATTCAAGAGATTATAATGAGCCAGTAGTTAACCTACCAGGACTACCAGAGTGCAAATGAGCACGGTGAAAACCATTTGTAGACTGGTTACTTACAGGGAGAATATTTGATAATGCACCTCCAGAATTTCCCTCTCTCTAAGGGAGAATAACTTTCCTGTAATCTTGGCAGACAGTGAGCAATAGGTAGCCTAGGAAAACCACCTGACATTTTCATCCTATATTTTGCTGCAAATGACATAATAACCTAAATAAAAACTTCATCCGCAAGGAGCAGTTTTGAAGACTGCTACGACAGTACTAATATCAAGGAGAGACACAGTCTGCCAAGGAGAGTAATCTAAATGTTGTCATAAAAGCCCACAATAGACTGGGCTGGAGCAGCAATAAAGCAGTGTGCTGTCGTGTGCTTCCAGATTAAAGAGTCACTGCAACACAGGACATGCCCTTTGTATTCTCCTATTGCTTTCCACATCCTCTTTCAGTGTCTGCTTTTAATCCAGCAAAATAAACACTTAAATAAACATAAAATAAACTTTAGAAATCATTTGTTCTTCGTGCTTCCGAAAGGAGCAACAAATCCGGTTGTTTAAAAGGACTCATCCCCATCCCAAACAAACACACCCCATAACAAAACCCATGCCATTCATGTCACCACTCTGCAAAGCATCCTTCTCTCATGGCTACGTTTCGTTTGCTTTCACCACTAATTTCCAACAACATGAAAGCTCATTTCTGAGCAAATCAATTACTTTGAGTTGTTGTTTTTTTTCCCAGTCCTCCCCCATACACAGTTTTGGGTGTCATTTAAGTAACTGGGAACAGTCCGGTTCAGCTGGGATTTTCGGTGAGTGGCAGCATGCTCTGGGAGCTGCAGGTGCTCAACTTCAGCGCTGGTTTTCCCTCAGGGAAGACACGCTATCCAGCCTACTATAAACCAACAAAACAATTCCTAAAAAACAGAAGCCTTATTCAAGGATTAAGTATTTCCCCTCAGCTACCTTCATAACACTGTGGTGCTTGAAATGGCTCACTAGTGCAAAGGCCAAATTTGCTGTTAACCCAGTGAGAAGGGTCTGGCCAGCAAGTTAATTCTGAAGCAATGTGTAAAATGACCTTCGGCGCTGCCTTTGAATCACTTAAAGGATGGGTGAGCAGGGGGAAAATCAGTGATCTTCCAATATGCTCTCTGATGGCTTATTCACACGTGAAATACTTAGGATTTATTTCTGGCACTTCCAGAAGAATAAAGTTTCTGGCAGTTCTGTGCTCTCCCCCATGCACACAGACACAATAAAGCACCACTGGAAGTGTCCTATATAACTTGAAAAACTTTACATTCTTATCTGGATACAGCCCATCACTAATCTCTCTTCAATAAGTTGAAAAGGTTTCAGGGTATATTTGGGCCACAAACATTGCAGGATGCGTCCTTAAGGGTGATAAAGTGCTTGTTGTGCATTACAGCTTAATAACGGCAATATGATATATCAGTGATTTATTTCAGGCTGGGGACTGCCAGATGCACTCTTTTATCAGGTTCATTACTATAATAGCTGCTCACCTCCTAACAGTACACTAAACAATAGGATTGATTATTTTCATACTCTGTCCCCAAAGACACAAGTAGTAGCAGTGTCATGTTTTATTTCAGAAGGATATTTCAATGATCCAGACCACTGGGCCCTTGCAAATGAGAAGCAAATCTCTAAACCAGACTTTACGTTCTGTATCATGAGAAACTAGTAAGGAATTTGGCAAGGAATTCAAAAGCACGCAAAAACCGTCTAAGATTTGACTTATTCTGAGCATGCAGCTTCAACCGAGAGCATCAAATATACTGAATGCTGCTTCTTGTAGAATTCCTTTATCCATGAGCTCAAGCATCACCTGTAGTACTGGGGGTTTGGATGTGCTCAAGGACAGGCAGGTTGCACCAGCCCCATGGTACTCATACTTGAGCCAGTTCATTTAAAGGCTGCACTGATGAGGAATGGCACTGGAGGGGGACAAGTGTAGAAAACCAGAAGCAAACTGACCCAGAGCATAAATGCAACATCCCCCTAAAAATGATCAGGCACTTCCTTCCAAGAGATACCTAAATTCTTCTAGAGTAGAGAAACTGTTCTAGAATTTTACTGCTGAATTTTGCTACTTTGACAGCAAGAAAACACTTGCTCAACATTTCAGTCTAAATGCATTAAAAGTTGAGCTCTTGAATGAATAACTTTTGTTCTAACTTAAATAGCTCTTCTCCCTCCTTTTTTTTCCCCCCATACTTGGCAATACTACACTCCCCTGTAGCTTTTGCTTGTAACAGATCTCTCTTCAGAAAAGAGAAGTAGTAGTAGCTCAGACTTAAATATTCAATTCTGAGCTTGCACGTGCAGCTATAAACAGTGCAGAAAGTGCAAGTGTCTCACAGGAAAAGAGCTTTGTGGTAGGACTGCAGTGAAGGAGAGCATGCAGGTATGAAATTGTGGGTGGCACACGTTGCCTGGTTCTGCCTCAACGTTAAATCTGGTCGTCTTCCATTCACAGACGCAAACACCAGCAGCTCAGGAGCATTGCCCTCGTATACCGAGAGCATCAGTTGCCCCAGATCCACACCCAGCTACAGCCCCTCTTCCCTGGGGCTGCGTTTGCCCAGAATTGATCTCCCTTGGCTCATGTCGTAGGTGGTCCAGAATTGTTGAGTATTGCTAGCAGACTCATGCAAAGTGAGAAATGTTAGCAGCTATGGGACTTTGGACTGCTCCGTAAGCCCTTCCATGGCTCCCTGTCTTTGCTTATCACAACTTTGCACGGTGGGGAGGATCTAGAGAGAAGGGTACATGGTTAATAAACCAAGACATCATTTGATCATAAAATTGTCACTCAGTGAGGAGTGTGCTAACAGAAAACTAAAATCCTTTCCACATTCCTGCCACATGGCATTCATGAAGGTCAAAGCTGAACAGGTGGAAGTTTTAACTTATAATATCAATAGGAAAATCCCCCCAAAAAAACCCTCAAACATCAATTCAGTTCCAATAGGGAAAACTCCAACAAGATGTTAGAGAAAAAATATAAATTCACCAAGTGCCCTTAAGCACTGGGACAGGGTCCAAAAAAGGATGTGATCTCCACCCTCGCAGACTTTCAAAAAAATTGACTGGACAAGGACCTCAGCAACCTGATACATCTTTGAAATTAGCCCTACTTTGAACCGGGGGGTTGAATTAGACCTCTAGAGGTACGTTACAACCTAAATTATTCTGTGGTTCTGCGGAAAACAAAAAACAACAACAACAAAATATCTGTGGATGACATGAACCAGGTACAACATATGATTGCTGTTACTCTCCCCTGTAAATTCTCCTTGCCATCATTGTTTACAGATACTTAAACACATGTACAACCCATGGTCTCTGCTCACCTTCTTCAGGATATTGATAGTACAGTAAATCACAGCTAAAAGGATATTCAGCTGCAGCATAACCGGTGATTTAACTGTACCTGGATTTTGTGTTTAGGATAACGAAACTTCTGCAGGTACTAAAAGGCTAATTGTATAAAAGGATGTCAACGCACAGAGATTAGAGGAAAAGGGTGGGGAAATGCATGTGAAATTCATGGCTATACATGAAAGCGGAACTCACACTACATATGTAATATGAGCTTCTGAAGGGTTTGTTTCGACTTAACGTTTTAAAGTTCAGATCCAGGAAGAAAATTATTACTACAGAAAATTTACTGGCCTGTAGAAGTCAGGTGGATTTTATATCGCAAGTGCTTGCTTTTTTAACTACCCTATAAGATTATACCAGGTACTCCCACCTTTTTTTATTTTCATACAGCATTACAAAAACATCTCTGTAACGTAATTCCTACCATTAGCATGAAATCAAATTCAGTAAGTTTTGAGCAGGATTTCCCCGTTCTTATGTTTTCACAATCAAGGCTCCCAGTTCTAGACACTAAAAACTACGGGCACCAGGCTTCGCTGGCAGCAGCAGTGCGCTGGGTCTATACCTTTAAGACAGGCTAAACAGATATTAAATGTACTAAACAGGTTTTGATTATAGACATTTTCCTAGCCAGGTTGATGACACCCGAGAAACTGATTTTATTGCACATGATAATCCTTCTTCCTCTGCTTAATAACACTATAGCCTTCACTGCCTTTTGAGTTTAAAGCTAAATGGGAGGAAAACTGCCAGCTTCTCTTCTTGCAAAGAGCTGCTGAATCCTCTCCTCTTTTCTCAAGTCTGTCTCCCCTTGCAAAACAATAGAGCAGGCAACATTTCGGTGGCCATCTCATTTTCCTGGAGACTTAGCACCTATGGCTCCTTCTCTTAGTACTTTCCATCATAAGCATTTCAAACATATCAGGATATTGGATTTCCTTGATGTCCCCATGGTTCAACTGTAGTTTTCAATGTGGCATTTCCCCCATCTTAAAATCCATGATATACCTCCTGCATCGATATATGAGGGATCTGCGGAAGAAAGCAACTATGCTGAGCCACTGAAAAGAGACTTGGCAGCAGCTGCCTTACGCAATTTTTAAATAAAATCGACCATGTCAATGGTTACAAACTTCAAGCAATCCCCCCGCCTTTTTTTTTTTTAATAGCACCCCTGATATTCCACTAGATGCACTTGCTAACCTCAGCTCATTACCTATTTAATGCTTAGCTTTTAGCATTTTTTCCTCCATCATTACCAGTATTAATAATTTCACCCCTTTTTTACACCATTATATTCTCATAAATTTCTGGGTTATTCTAAGTTGTTACATTGTATATTTAGGCAGTCATACCTCCTCAGTTTAAAGTAGCTTTTGTTTTTCTAATACAACCCTTATCCTTGAAATTCATCAGTTGTTCTCCACAGCCTTTATACATCTTCCATCTTTTTGTTTGTGGTTTGTTGTTGTTGGTTTGGGTTTTTTGGTTTGGTTTGGTTTTACTGAGGTCTTTATTTTGTACACTCCAAACCCAGTGAGCGTATATGACTATTTTGGGGGGGGTGGGGGGGTGGGGGTGTGTGTGGAGGAAGAGACATGTTATTTGTGCCATACACAGACAAAAGACAGTGACCATATTTCCATTTGAATGTCCAGCAAGTGGACCATGGCGTATTGGTGTGTACTAACCCATTAAATGAGGCACTGCAAATGACATTAGATATCATCAGACAAGATCTGGAAGAGGGGGCAGACAGTGAGCTGACAAGGTTGCAGGGAATTTATTCAAGATAATCAAATTACTCCTGCTTGTGAAGATTTGAAGGGCAATAAAATGGTGGATGAAATTCAGAATCTGTCATTACAAAAGAATGCACATAAGAAATAAAAGTCTGTACCTTTTGTACACAAGAATAGAGATTACATTAGCCATTTTTCCAGGAAAGAGACTGCAGAGGCATTGTAGAAATTTGTTCAAAAATATCAGCTCAAAACCCAGCAGCAGACAAAAAGGCAAATAAAATATCGAAAAAAAAGACCAAAGAACAAACAATAAAAAATAAATTGAAAAAAATTATGTGCCCACATCCTGAGCACTTCCTTCAGTGACAGCCAACCCCTTTGCAACAGGACAATACACCTAGATCAGGTAGAGTGAAGGATGCTAAAAGAGCTACAGGATGAGAGACTATATAGATTCCTTAGCTTGAGCAAAAGACCAACGGAGATGATGATATGGCAAAGACCGTTACAATCTTAATATGTGTGCAGAGATTGAATAAGGAACTATTATTCCGTGTTCTTCCAAAAGCTGCAACTTAGTACATGCACTGAAATTATCAGGTGGCTTTAAAACTGGTATTAAAACAAATGAGATACAGTATTTTTTAGAGATCACAGAGGTTCATGAATATTACGGAACCATTCATACTGTGGTGGTCAGAACTCAAAAAAAAAATTAAATTCTTGAAGGACAGATCACTTAATGTGCATATAATTTACAGCAGAATGAATGTATTTTACATTACTTCAACTATATATGAAATTAGAAATACTCAATGACCTCTCAGTCATCTCCATTAAAATAATGATTTACTAAAATCCTAAGAATATACATGAAACCCAGCAGTTTTCTGAGTCCCTGGAAGACTAAATGTATGAGATACGAAGTTCACACTATAAACCACCACTTCAAATGTACTTAATAAAAAGTACACTTCTATTCCCACAGAAAGCTTGAATTCAACTGTTGCTGTAAACCAGCCTACAACAGCAAACGCACCCATTTTCACACATAAGCTCGAAAGATGACATTCCTCATCAAATAAGAGGTAGCAGCCATGTAGTAGTACAGCCGGCAATGAACATAAGGTTCCTGTGTGACGCAGAAGGTCCAAGTTCATCTCCTAGAGGAATTAGATGTAAGCAACGGACGGGCGCTTTCAAAGCTGGCGACCGCTGGGCACCTAAATCCACCACAGCCTCTAACGCGTCGGCGGCTTTACCAATTCTGCATTGTTCTGTGACCCCGACTGTGCAGAACCGGCTAAGCCCCGAGCCTCACAGCTGTGGCGATAATTCAGATTAGCTCTGTCCTCCCTAACCACCACCACTGTAAAACCTCCTGTGCAGAAGAAGCAAGTCCCGAGCATTTACAGACTATAAATATTATTCTTAGCTTTCATTTCCGTTAACACACTAATTGATCTGCATTTCCAAGAGATCAGCAAGCCATGGCTTAGATACCCTCTTATTTCTCTCTTCCATCCTTCTTGCTTTCATCCTCTGCAGCATTTTTTTCATCTCTGCATTGTACCCTGTACCAAATGAAGAATGAACCAGCTACACCACTGCCTGCTACCCAGACACTAATTTTAAGTGCCATGGCAGAACATAGCTGTTAGCTAATTAGTATAGTTGATTTTAACCCACTGTAAATACTTCTAAAGGAAAATATTTGAGTACGCCATGCCGAACCAGTTTTGGTACTGATCACTTAGTGCCCAAGCATGGTATGCAGCAGGAAGAGCCACACATCAAAGTAGCAATAAAAATAATTTTATATTCATAACAGAATTTTTCCAACGCTATAATACTTAATAGAGATTTTTAATTTATTGTAAATAAATGACACGTGAAATACTTTTTATGCCTGAAACACTAGATGTAAAATTGCATGGGTAAAAAATAATCTGATTTTACTTTTACTGAACAGATTCTAAGTATTTTAAGCTGCATGTGCCTCATTAAGCAACATCAATTGTATCTCTCACATATTCCAATTAATAGCTCTTAGATGAGAATTTCCTCCCCCCGCCCAGTGCCGTACAGTACCCCATTATCAAATATCTAAACAGCCTAGTTTTGTTGCTGCACGTGGCTTTGCATTGAAATTCTGGATATTAAAATAATCTGACACAGACGACTTCACACAGCAGGTCCCTACTAACACCTTTGCACAACAAAGCCTGAAGACATCTACTGTCCCTCCTCCTTTGGGTTTTATTTAAAGGAAGTTCGGCTTGGCTGCAGGGCCTCCAAGGGCCATAGTTTACCGCAGAGAGCAGAAGCGTGATCACAGTCCAGGAGAGAGGGACTTCTCACTGCCTTGTTTTTGTTGTTTGAATTTCAACACTTAAGGAAAGGTAACAGGAACAACACAGGGGTCTTTAACAACTTTCTTCCCAGCCGTTAGCGGGCTCAGGACCAGCTCGGAGGATCACAGCACACAGATTGTATTTTCTGCTTAGGACTCCGAGACCCCAACCAAGGCTGGTAACAGGGAGCAAGATGCACATTAGAGGAGAAGAGGTGGCCTTCAAGCTCAGAGCCCCCCCTTTGCCCAGCTTCGTACAAGCACCAAGATAAAAATCTCTTCTACCCTGAAGAGTTCACAGCATAAGAGGTTAATCTCAAAACCACAAAACCAGTGGAGAGGCGTCTATTGACTGGATTTGCTTTTGACTAGGCAGGGGAGCACCAGTCACCACTGAGCTCCAGACCCACCTCAGCCATTCACCCACCATGCAACTGGGAGTCAATGGCAGGTCCCAGGAGCCATGCCAGTCCAGGAAACATCATAAAATGGGGCCTGGAGACTCCATTATCCCATTTCTCCAATTAACATTGACTGGAAATATGATTCTGAGACCCCTAACTCTGCTCTAAACCAGAGCATGCTCCTTCCAGCTCCCAAGTCCCGGAGAGGGCTCTGTGCCTCTGTCAGAAGGTGAAATTCCATCTCTGGAGAAAAAACAAGCTGTCTAAAAGTTGCTGATATGAGGAGATCCCAGCCAGAAAAGAGAATTTATACATGGTGTGAGTGTTCAGCATTCATCTGTGGAATCCAGGCTTACAGAAAGTGCCAGCATCCAGTCAACCTCAGAAATTCAGCCTTTCTTGGCGAGATGGCCTATATTTTTGTATCTTGACAAAGATAAGAAAGGCTTCCTACGCAGGCATGACTTGTGGATATCTTAAGAATATTACAAACCAGCTCCAGATTCCTCAACTATCGTGTACACAAAATGCTTAGAAATGAACCCGCACAAGTCTGGGTTGATAAGCGCGGAGCCTGGTTTCCTACAGACTTTGCTTTCACTTGACTTTAATACTGAAAAAGGTACAAGCTCTAATTTAGGCTTTTCCCAGTTAAAACAAATATCAAGTCTCTCCCTTGATCCCACTCCTCACCATAACTTTTTCACGATGTGAAGCTTCTGGTACCTGGTAAGGAGACATTTTACCTGAGCAGGATGACTGCCGAGGCATCTCTCCTCCAGTCAGCCAGCCATTTTCACAGCACTTGTAGGGACTCACACATCTTTGTGATCCCTCCTGCATCCTTCAGATTAACTGAAAGAAGTGATGAGCTCCAAAACTACAAACGGAGGCTAGGGAAGTGGTCAGCTGGACAAACATGCACCTCTTACGTGCTTGGGTCTCACATACCATCCCACCAGGAATTTTCCAAGAAAAATCAGTTAAGCGATGAAGGCAGATCCTGTTTTGAAAGAGTCTCCGCAGTTAGAAGCCACAATCTCCAAACAGGCCCTCAGACACACTGAAGTCATCAACAAACACAAGCTCTCTTCAAGCCAAAATGCAACAAACAGCTCTGGAACAAGGAATTCCCAAACAGTAACAGAGAAGATGTGTTTCAAAGATAAGCGTCTGCCAGCAGAGCTATGAACATCTGCGTGTCCAACAACCCCACTTCCAGGTATGCTTCAAGTGCACCAAGAGCTCTGCATATGCCAAACTAAATCACTACCCAAGCAGCTGAATAAAGTCATCCAACCCGAGTACAGGAAAAATAAGCCTGGATGGCAGCAGATGACCATTTCTCACAAAGCAATCACTATTTCAGAGGTATCAGTCCCGATTCTTATGGAAAACATACAAAAGAAAGACGGTTTTGAGAGGTAAAATTAATAATTCTGCTTGCTACCAAAACCCGTGAGATCAAGAGATTAATAAGACACCGTATATCTGCCCCCCTTCTCCCCAGTGTCTCTGGGTTTCATAGGCTATATGAAACCTGTCTCTCTCCTTGTTCCTCTAGTCCGGGTCTGAGGATTTGGGTTGCCAGCTTGCCTGATTTTTTTCTCACTGCACCGGTTGGTCTGTCTATAAAACCCATCCCCTCAAAGCAATCTGATTTCCAGCTTTGTTTCCACTAGAGACCACACTAAGAAGAGGAAGGGTGATTATCCCAGTTTTTGGCAGTTTTTGGTATTTTCCCTTACCAACCGATCACAAACCCTGGTTAGATCTTCTCACATCATGTGAGGGTGGGAAGGGAGGATAAAGCCTCTTCCTAAGAGGTGGCACTGGGCCAGCTGCATTAGCTGTCTGCAGATGTAGATCCTGTTGTTACGGCACGTTGCTGCTCCTCCATACCTGGACCTGGCTGATGGGGCTACTCATTTCCAAGAAATGTGGTCACCTTGGTTAATACCAGCCACCACAGCACACAGCTATAACTGACAGTACCACAAAACAGACTTTCTTATCCAGGGTTTCATCTCTGATATGTGAAGGAGCATCAGACTTCATTGCAATTGTTTGCACAAAAAGTTCATCTTAGGTTGCCTCCTGCCATCTCCAGAAACTCATCTCCCAGACTGAAGCACTTCAGAGCTCTTTGCTCCTCCAAGGAGCGAGATCTTCATGCTAATGCCTTCCCCTTGGCAACAACTAAGTGGGTCAGGGTTGTGTGAAAAGTATCTAAAAACACAAGATGTGGCCCAGGCACCGGGGACAGGATTTTAGGTCAGTCCACACAACAGCAGCGGTGCAGCCAGCCATCATTCCGTGCCTCTTGGTAGCAAAGTTTGAATGAAAACTGTGAGTGCTGGAGATGAAAACCAGGAGGAAATAGCTGCATATAGACTAAGCAAAAAAAAACCCAAACCCCACAAGGATTCATTTTTACAAGAAAAAGTGTCTTTGACAAGAAATCCATTTTTACAGGAATCAGGCAGAGTTCAGAAAAATAGGTATTGAACGTTAACAAAAGATAAAAAGTGACCACTGACCTGGCACAGCGGGCGACTGGAAAACTCTGCTTCTTCCACATAAGCATCCTTGCTTACGGCCGTCGGGACATGGTGTGAGGGGAGGGAGGGAGGAATGACAGCGACGAAAAAGATGTCTGCTGAATAGTGAAATGTCTTCCAAGGCAGGGGAGTGTCCCAGCTGCAAGAAACCCAGGAGGCAGGGACACGAGCTTCTACAAGTCCCCACTGCAACGTAAAGGACAGGCTGGGGAAGCACCAACGAGAGCAGATGGTGTGAATTCCAGGCTGCAATTTAGCCAAAGGGGTACTTAAAAGGGATGGAGAAAAGGCTTATACACCTCTTTGTGGGCTTTGCTGTATGGTAGATCCGAGAATCTCATCCAGAGAGACCACAAGATGCCAAGAACAAATAGTGCTCTGGCATTTACTTACAAATGCAGAGATTTCATTCTTAATGCGAGTCAAACAGCAAGGTTGGTGGCTTTGCCCTCTGTGACCAGCTGAGGCAGCTAGAGCCACTGCAAAGCTTTCAAATTGGTTTTTATTTCTTCTCTATTAACTTTTAAAACATACGCAGATTGTGGGATAATTGACACATGCTGTAAATTGTGACCAAAATGAATAATTCACCTTCCCAGCAGACAGAATACAGAGTAAGCACTGGGCTCAGTACCGGGAGCTTTTCCAGGAACAAACCCTCAAGGTCCAGCCAACGAGCAGAGTCAGCACAGCACCACACTTGGTCTGGCACAACTTATCCTCTCTTTCTCCAGAGGGAAACAAACACTCCATGAGGATGAAAGAACAGAAAGAGTCAAACCCAGAGTTCGTGCAACTCAGTCTGGTCTCCAGCGATGGCAATGGGAGGTACTGTCGGACACAGCTTGTTCTCAAGTTCTTGTACATTAATTTATCTAATCCCTTTCAGACTTGTCTGGGGGTCTTGTCATCCCCAAGTGCCTCTTGTACAGTTCTGTCATAAAATGGTCCCACTGATTCCCTTACTGGCTTCCTACTTCTACTACCAGCTGGAGCATCCCTTGAAGGGTGCCCTTCGAATCCTTTTTTCTAGCCATCGTAATTTCCTCTTTACATCTGACCTGCCACGATTTACAGACTCTTCAGTTCTCTACAATTTTGAAGCGAGACAAAATTCACAAACTTCAAGATCAAAACTCATTTCCCTGCCATTTCCCAAAACTTTGCAATGGCATAAATCCATCAGTAAAAACGGAGTGGTATCAACAAAATAATTTCCCAAGCGCGAGACATATTTTTTCCTCCAAATACTATTATTCACCCTTCTGCCTTACCTATACAGCAAATTTGCCTGTATTTTAGTCTGAAGCCAACTTAACACATGCCTGAGGATGCAGAAGAGCAGAGACTGTTTAAAGAGGTCACTTAATAGTGTAGCATTTCTGTTCCCTTGGGCTTGGGATGGTAGTCCTGTGTTATTCCTTCCACGTTAGCCCATGCTGATGAAGGTAGTACAGCAGCTCACTGCTGCTTTGAGAAAGCTGCGCTCACCATTTCCGACAAGAAATTACCTAATAAACAGATAGGGTCCATCTTTTTGTTCTTATGATTACAGAAGATGCTGCCCATCATGAGAATTTTGATACAAACCAACCGCTTTAATGCATTTGCAGCTTGACTCAAGCAAATGTATCCATGTGACCACAAAAAACTTTCTGTGTCCATGCTAAAGAAGGAGCTTAGATAAGGAAGAATCAATGCCACTTTGAAGGTGCTAGAATGAATTATTGATATTTTAAGTCTACATTAACACTAATGGCAAAACTATAAATCATGGACAGGCTTAATAAAAAGGATCCTGTTTTGTGACTGCTCAGAAGAGGCCTTTGATTGATTTTTGGCATCAGTCAGGTAATTCTGAGATCAATAAGACACAAAATCCACCCGTTTGCTTGTTAGTAGCAGAATTAGATTTTGTAACGCAGACAGACTCGATGTTTATAAAGCCTGCTTCATGTGTAAAGAACGTGCATCTGCTAGCTATGGAATTAAACTTATTTAATACAAGTTGTTAGGTATAAAATTAAGTTTAAATTAGAGCCCTCAAACTATATGCTTATACTTCAACTCAACCCAATGAATAATTTAAATTGGTAAAAAAAAAAAAGTAAACAGAAAACTGCAAAACTTCAAAAAAATTAATGCATAACCATAATAATCCATACTGTTGCTCCCCAAATACAGCTGCAGACTGACACAAAACACGCTGCTTCTACCAGGTAAGACTGCTCTGAAATTGGCTGCTGACAATTACAAGAAAGGTCACATTTATTTGTAAAGCACCTAAATGATGGAGCAATCTCTCAAGGGTTTTTCAGGTTGACCTGGGAAAGATGCATGGCAATAAAAATGCAAACCAATTCAGAAAACTACCCTTAGGATGCCACCCAAGCAACAGTTAGGTTTGACCGACATGGTCTGCATATGTTCCAGAAAACATGCTCAGAGGTGCAGGATCCGGTGCTCTAGCATCTATCTTGGATCAAGGAGGCTAGAAGCATGGTAAAAACAATATTTTGTGCCAAAGTCTCTGGAGTATGCTTATACACATCACACTGATTTTCTTACAGATGAGATGAGTCTCTCCTGAGGCTTTAAAATCAAGATGGCGTGAAAACATCCCTTAGATAACCACCAAAACCAACGGGTGTTACTTCTGATCAGAGATGGCTCTCTCTGTCCTTAGGAATTTAAGAATTTGGGACAGGCTATCACTGCAGGCTCCAGCTGGGTAAAATTTAGACATTCTCACAGTTACTGTATGCACATTTCTGCCAAAGGAGCACAAGATGGCACATACTGATCACGTCAAAACTATTCTCACTTGTCTCTCAGAGAGAGTTTACAGAGATGAAGTTTCTGCCTAACATTTGGTATTCAAAAGCCTGCATCTTCTCAGTGAGCTTAGAACATGGTTTTAACATACAAATTGATGAATAGCTCTTGTTCATAATACAGGAGGAGAAAAAACCCCACAGCAATTAAAAAATTAAGCACGCTAGGAAAGTGTTGTAATACCACTAAGTTATCAAAATTTCCAACACTGTCCATATCAATATGACCTGACTATGACTGAGAGAGGAGATTGCTCATAATGTTACTGGGAGATAGGCTGGGAAGCAGGAAGCAGCAGGAAACTTCTGAAAATGAAGAGGGATTTACAGTGCTAGAGAACTGTTTAGTGATGGGAGTTTCACAGATAATTCCATACGCTGCTGAGGTGAGCCTTGTCTAGTGATCCCAGGTACTACTTTCACTCTGAAAGGGTAGGAAAATGGACAATTTCCAAGCTACAATAAATTCTTTATCACACAAACACTGGTTTTATCCTCTGCTGCATGCCACACACACACACACAAATCCCTCTTGCCCTCATTTTTGCCAGATTTATGCAACCCATCTGTTCTGCTAAACTGTTTATAGCTTTTAAAGCCAAAGTAATTGCTTTTTTTCTTCCATGTGCTTTATGCATATTTATGAAAATTTTACTTTTTCTAGCCAAATACCCTGTTTTCTGCAGAACCAATCATTACTAAGCAGAATGTCCGGATTGCATGAAGTAGCCAGAAGACCTCCAACAGTTAGAACACCTCTCCTGCACACCTCCAAGCTGCCGTGCAGAAGTCAAAAGAAGAAGTCAAAACCCTAGGCATTTGATGATTTGATGTCCCTTATGGAGGAGGTATAACTGTGCATGAGCAGAGCTGGTGAGGAATTAGTCAGAAGTGATCACCACAGCCTAATTACTCTCATTCCCAATGCAAGAGAAGAACTGGAGAAGCTGGAAAGAATATAGCAGCAGAATATGCTGCGACTGTGACATGGTGTTGCCTCCGTGGTACAGGTGGATGACAAGAAAGGTGATGCCTATAGCTGCATGAACCTAATGAGCCCCTATGAAGCACTGAGGAAGGAGAAAGTTCCTTCACCCCGGGAAATCCAACTTCCCAGTTTCCTATTTCCAGTGATGCTCGTCTGATCTGGGGTAGGTGATACAATCTGCTCCTCATCAGCAGACCCAAAGGGCAGCTTTTAAAATGCCAGTGAGGAGAAACTGCTTTTGTTTTCTCTCTTGGCAACACAAGCCACCCTCTGGAAGGAGTGGGATTTTATATCAGTGACCTTTCAGTTTATGGAAAGACTGATCGGATTATAGCACATAGTTCAAACACGTTTCGAGATAATTGTGATTGGTGAACTGAGAGCACATAGAAGAAAACCATAAATTATGACTCTGAGGTAGTGATCAAAGGAAGCCAAGATGAGACTAGGTCCAGGAGAAACTGCAGCTACATTGCCACCTAATAATGCAAGAATTGGTGTTGTCTTTTGTAATAATAAATACTTTAGAAAACATCTATGTTTTCCTCAGTACCCAAGCTATTTCTCTCCTGCTTATAACAAGCTCTGTTAAACCTGTAAGAAAGCCAAGGGAGCATTTTGGGAGAGTCAAGAAATCTATTAACCATATCCAAAGTTTACTGACATTTCTAACCGCACAAGTATTTCAGCAAATATCAAGACACAACTTCGGGGATTCCACTGTGGTAACGTGGCAATAAAGAGAGGCACTTTGTGTCAGATTCTCACCCCCAAAGGAAGATAATATTTAATAAGTGCTCAGACAAAAAATTCCCAGAAGTTTCCTAGTACTCTGATGTTTCAATAATTGCCTCCCATTAGTGCCATTCCTAAACTATCAACATCTAGACAAGGTACTGCCTGGAGGCAGAGACTGTTCACAGGCTAAGTAAAATCCAAGCCCAGTTGGAGAATATACATCAGGAAATAGCAGCTGAACCCAAGGCTTTTCTAGAGACTCGGATTAATGCAGAAGAAAAGTATCTGCGCTGCTCTGACTGCTGCGCTCGTCACAGCGGAAAAATACACTGTATTAAAGTAGCAACTACTGCAAATCACTTTCAAGTTCACGAGGAGTGCTTGGCCCTATCGCTTGTCAGCCTTTAGCTGTTCAGCCGAAAGGCGGGCATTGCCTATGGGTCTCCTCTGGTCCCCGATGGAGACCATCTTCCGGAGCAGATGTGTCCATTTCTCTGTCACATGCATTTAAAAAAAAGTTGGTGACTATCTATAGTAATAATAATGACGTCATGGCTAATCCAATAAAAAGGATTATAAAACATTTTATAATCCATGCGTTAAAGTGCCTTGCCTGGGAATGTTTACATATCAGTTGCTGAAAACATGTGCCTATTTATTAGCACGTTGAGCATTTTTAAAATCTTTGACTGCAAAAAAATGATAAATAGGTGCTTAAACATCGGTTGCTGAAATGCTACAGGACACACTTTACAGCAAACAGAAGAAACGGCTGAAAACTTTTTACAAAATTGAGTATTACAGGGAATGTATTCCTAGATTTTAAACATTACAGCTCAAATTGGAAAGATCTTTGGAAAGCATTATCTGGTGCATGAGTTACAGGAAGAGTGACTTATAGCTGTCATTTAATTAAAAGACTGTCCTCTGCAGTCACAATGATTTATAGTTGTACAACCCTGCCACATAGATTGGAAAAGAAAAATTGCACAGTTTTTCCTGCTTGAGCTGCTAATGAGCACCAGGCTTCTGTTATGCATTAGGGCATCAGTGGCCATTGGAATACTAGGATGAGCTTCCAGCCTATAAAAATGGAAAATGATGAGATTAGGAACGAAGAATACATATATTTTTGAATTTTCAAATGGCTCAGCACTGAGCGCAAGAACAGTCTCTCACCCAGTGAAGTCAGTGTAGGTCCCTCAAAACCACATGGAACTCCGGGCTTAATTCAGAAAGAGTTCACACTAAAAGTTACTCTCTTTTCTCTCTCACAGCTAAAATTTTTAAGGCACTATGGGAGGGAACTAGAGTGGTGTACTCTGGTTCAAATGATGAGATATAAACAGAGAACTACATTAAACTTCAGAAAGAAAAATCTGGCACTGTCATGTTTTGGTCTTATTTTATTCCTTTAACTTCTACCATTCCTATCATTGTGTTGACTGTGGTGAATGTTTCCATCAACCCGGGAAAAGCCATGTGCCACACTCCAGGTTTAAAGCTGTTCTAGTTGAAAACATACAGAAGATGAAGTTATACAAATACCTTGCTGCCCAGGCTTGTTCCCCATACAGGAACATGTAGATCGCGAGCACGTTCCCTTTTAAAATCTCTACTTTAACAAATCATTTCAACTGTGGACTCTCTTAACACAAGGTGTGTTTTAAAATTCTTCCATTAAAAATTTTCAATAACTTCTGTGGCTCTTTTATTAGCTTTCTTTTGGTTATTCTTGACTTGTGTACTAGAGCAAGTACATCATCCTAGGGACCTTCATTTCATTGCTACCCGTACTGCAGCTGGAAAGAACAGGTTGAGAATACCCAGCAACCCCCCCCTGTATTATCAGCCAAGAGAAGGACACAGAAAAGACCTGGATCAGAATTTCAAAATATCTTGAAATTAAATTAAGGAAAGGAATTATTCAGACTTACCATACGATGTGGAATTAATGACACGATTGCATTAAGGCTTAATTGAGCTATTAGGAAAATTTGCTCATTGAAGAGAAAGAAAAGGAAAGTGGGGAGAATGGTAGAAGCAATATAATTTGTTAATGGTAGGACATGCATCATTATTAATATTCTGATACAGGTGGCTACCAGGACTAGGAGAACCAGGGTTAGAAACAAGAAGATATCATATATTCTTTCATATCCAAATCTACTTTCATAAAGAAGAGAATAAGGACTTCCCAGAAGCTGAATGAAGAATTTCTCACCCATAATTATATGTTCTGGAGGTGGCTGTTCATCTGCTATAAGTGTACATCAGCAGATAGCATGCTTATTATCAACGCAGAGGAATGAGATTTGCTCTCAGTGACAAGCCTTCAATGACATCCCATGACAAATTAATTCCTGTACTTTTTGTTATGAAATACTGTAACTCCTCTACTCCAGATGAAAGACTTCAAAAGAAACATTGAACACACATGGGCTATACAACTAATGTAAAATGTTCCAAACAAATCTCATAATAGGTTAACAACTTTCTTTTCTCCAACTGAAACCATCTCATCAAACTATTAATCCACAAAGTGTGGCTAATTATACTGATACCAATTAAAGGCAGGTAACCAATCTCCAGTGCAGTAAGGAAAATATAAATAAGTACCATCAGTACTAATCTGAAGCTGATGAAAGCAGAGTTCATAAATTCAGGTTAAAAAAGCAAAACTGTACGGCACTCCGCCTGGAACACCTTACTGAGAGGCAACAAGCCTTGGGTACCCGACAGCTGAGATGATCAGAGTCATCAGAAGTCCTCAGCAAGCATTTAACAGAGCAGTCTGGCTTTTGTTGCTAAGCAAAGACCAAGAGCAAAGTAGAATTCCTCCACATATGAAAAATATAGTCTTATTCTCTTTCTTTGATTTTTAATATGTATTGGTACTGGACCGTCAGAGGCCTCCGCTGTTTAAGCCATCCAGATCTGGAATGGCCGATAAACCTCAGCAAAAGGAGCATTCCACCTCCAAGGAAAAAGGCAAAGATGCCAACTGCCGGTGTCGCGCATTTAACAGCACGGACTACCACACAGTGTGCACAAGAATCAGAAGAGCTCAAGCAAGAATGAAAGAAAAGCCTTATAAAGAGATTTGTACACGTTTCTATGGGATGGTCCACCTCAATTCGCATGACGTGAGTGAGAGTGGAAAACCATGCTGGGAATTAAATATGTTGTTAGTGTCATCCAGCCTGAGAAACAGTGATTAGGAATAGGGGAGAACAAATATAGCACAGCTGTTACTATTTGCAATGCAAAGTATAACTAGAAGGTGTGTTTGCTTTCTAGCAATTTTCACACTTTCACCAAAAGTGTTTTTCACCAAAAGTCACAACTAGCTGCAAATCAATCACAATGCAGAAGTGCCTTCAGAAAGAGCACTGGGAGTGCTCTGCTTGCTCCAGCATCCTGGTGGTAGCAGTAAATACGATTGAAAATGAAATAGCGGGGGCTCGCAGGGCAGACTCAGCATGCAGCACGGCTTCACTCCTCCGGCCAGGTGGCAGCTGGGACTTCGCACCGATTCTGCCAGAGATTTTGTTAGCAGATGTCTGGTAAATTAATCAATGCATGTGCTTCTCCTAAGTGTCTATTATAATAAATCTAGATATCAGGTTGACAACAGAGTCCAGTAATACTTGCGATAGCTTTAATGAAGCACCTGGAACACTAACAGAGCATGGAAGAAGTCATGTACATTTGACAAATGAACACACGCTGCAAACTGGAACAAATTTTTTAAATCTTGTTTGGGCAGTACAAAGTGCCTATTTGGGACAGCATACAGTTTGAGTTGGGTTCATCCACCTTGTCAAGCCTGGTGCAGCTGAAGCCAGTCTGCTCCCGCTAGCCTAAGCGGTTTGGGGCAGTTCAGGTGTCTCTGAATTACCCTGCAGCCTAGAGAAGGGGCACTTGGCTGTGTGCCATTGCACGAGCTGGGACTAAACCATTCAGTTACCATACTCCAAAAGCATAATGATCCCCATAGGGTTCCCCCAAGGATTCTTTGAGATAACATCGCTCTACACATTTGCAGAACATGAGATCTTCTCCATACTTGAGCTACCAAAATCAATAAATTTGTAGTTGCCACCTTACGTCTATCACACTTCACTAGAAATCCCTTAATTAGTTTCTTCTAGGAGTACATGGGTCATTTAGGTAATTAAATCCAATCCTCTCTCATCAAAGGACACTATACCATTAAATCCCATTGTACTCCACCTTACAACCACTATAGGCTTCATCTTCTTACCCCATTGCTCTCACCGAGAAGCTGTTCTGGGACTTCACTCTCATGGTTGATAAAAACCACTAAATTGTTCATGCTCAGATCTCCATCAGAGAAGGGCCTAAGACTGTTGAGAGATGTAATTTTTAAGTCTTCCACTCCCATGGCTGTTAGAATATAAAATTATTCTAACATCATCTCAAATCAAAATGAATATGGGTGAAAGACACACAGATATCCTCTCATAAGACTTTGAGGTCTAAAACACACCCCAGATCTTCATGTCCTAAGTCATAACACACCCCTAAAGTCATCAGCAAGGACATTTTTTGGTATTATCACAGGAAGCATATTACAAAGGTCGTAAAATTTTTCCAGGTATGACCTAGCACAGAAGGTACCACCAAAGGCACATACCTACAGAGTGCAACGAAGCTGGGAGGAGAGGAGCCACAGCCTCAGCCCATTCCAAGAGACTTCACAGTACAATTCGGACACAAACCACATGCCAGCAGCATGGCCTTTCCATTTCTGCAGGCAGATGGTCACATAAAAGCAGAGCTAGCGGCACCCCGGGAGGATCGGCCAGCTCGGAGCCGGAGCACACGAGCTCAGCGCTGCCTCTACCTGCCTTGGCACCTGCTGCTGCAAAAAGCTGAAAAACACCAATCAAGCACAGCGAGGAGGCTTCCAACCCAGAGAGCAAACAAAAACAGAACTTGAAATTCTTAGCATTTCACTATTTAAAGCAGTTTCATGATTTTTTAGATTTGACTTAGGATTTTTTAAATGCTTGGAGCTCGCTATACCGTAGCTGCAGAGACACCAATATCAAAAAAGCCCAGCTTCTCCAAATTCTTTTGAGCATCAATAGATGCTTACTTTGCCCTTTAATTCATCCAAACTAATAGGCTGGTCTTTAATAATTGCACATTTGCTCTGTACTAGTACCTGTGGAGAGGTAAGGCAGCTGCTTTTCCTGCTCCCATACTCACTCCACTGCGAGGGAATTGGGCAGTAGTTAATTTTGCAGCCAGCTACTTGTACTCTGTTCGGTGAACAACTTCAGCGTTACAAAAAACAATCCTCTGAGTACAACTGACAGGACAGGGATTTTGCAGGTATCCCAAGTAATTTTATGAGGTTTCTTCATTTAATGAAACACAGCTTATACCCCATTTGCTGCAAACAGCTCAGCAAATTACAAAAGATATAATTAACATTTAGAGTCATACAACCATATCCAGGGTGAAATTACAGTTCATTGTTCTTCACATCTCTCACATAAGGAACTTAATCCCTTCCACACGAGGAAACTTTAATTAACATCAATAGGCTTTGCACCAGAGTTGTAGTAAACCAGGAGTTTACTCAGCAGTCCTGGCTAACCAGGGAGGTCCCAGCTGACTGGAGGTTAGCCAATGTGACGCCCATCTACAAGAAGGGCCAGAAAGAGGATCCAGGGAACTACAGGCCTGTCAGCCTGACCTCGGTGCTGGGGAAGGTTATGGAGCAGATCATCTTGAGTGCCATCATGCAGCACGTACAGGACAACCAGGTGATCAGGCCCAGTCAGCATGGGTTTATGAAAGGCAGGTCCTGCTTGACCAACCTGATCTCCTCTGTGACAAGGTGACCCGCTTAGTGAGTGAGGGAAAGGCTGTGGATGTGGTCTGCCTGGACTCTAGTAAAGCCTTTGACACTGTCTCCCACAGCATTCTCCTGGAGAAACTGGCAGCTCATGGCTTGGACGGCTGTACTTGTCGCTGGGTAAAAAACTGGCTGGACGGCCGAGCCCAGAGAGTTGTGGTGAATGGAGTTAAATCCAGTTGCCGACCGGTCACGAGCGGTGTTCCCCAGGGCTCAGTTTTGGGGCCAGTTCTGTTTAATCTCTTGATCAATGATCTGGACGAGGAGATGGAGTGCACCCTCAGTAAGTTTGCAGATGACACCAAGTTGGGCGGGAGTGTTGATCTGCCTGAGGGTAGGAAGGCTCTGCAGAGGGATCTGGACAGGCTGGATCGATGGGCCGAGGCCAACTGCATGAGGTTCAACAAGGCCAAGTGCCGGGTCCTGCACTTGGGTCACAACAACCCCCGGCAACGCTCCAGGCTTGGGGAAGAGTGGCTGGAAAGCTGCCCGGCGGAAAAGGACCTGGGGGTGCTGGTCGACGGCCGGCTGACCATGAGCCGGCATGTGCCCAGGTGGCCAAGAAGGCCAACGGCATCCTGGCCTGTGTCAGGAATAGTGTGGCCAGCAGGAGCAGGGAGGGGATCGTGCCCCTGTACTCGGCACTGGTGAGGCCGCACCTCGAATCCTGTGTTCAGTTTTGGGCCCCTCACCACAAGAAGGACATTGAGGTGCTGGAGCGTGTCCAGAGAAGGGCGACGAGGCTGGTGAAGGGTCTGGAGCACAGGTCTGATGGGGAGCGGCTGAGGGAGCTGGGGGTGTTTAGCCTGGAGAAGAGGAGGCTGAGGGGAGACCTTATCGCTCTCTACAGCTACTTGCAAGCACTGGAAATGTAATAAAGGAAGAGGAGATGTACATTCCCACAGGCACTTTGCCAGGGGTGTTCCTCAAGACCAAGGCTTAGTACCCCCAACCCAAGTAACGTGGCTTTCCCCACTGCTACCCCTGTCCTCGCCCAGCCATGCTCATAACCTCCAAAACCCACCAGCCACCTTTGAAAGCAAAAGTACTAACAAATCTGGGCTGTTCCAGACCCAGCAAGGCCCTAAGCACCAACACAAAATAGCCTCAGATCCACCCTCTTCCCCCTCCACCTCCTTTTTTTCTTTTGCCCATGGATGTGTCAGCCACAACAGCAGGCTGTCAGATAGACTCTTGTCTTGGAGACATGGGATATTTTGTCCCCTTAGAGGAAAAAAAAAAATAAAAAAAAAAAAAAAAAAAAAAAAAAAATCTAAGATTAACAGCAAAATGCCCCTGGTCTCTAATGTCACACCCATGCAGAGGAGTCCCTTGGAAGCTGGTTGTTTCCTGCTCTGAGGAGCCTTTGCCTCAAGCCACTCTGGTTTATTCCTATCCTTAAATAAGGACACATCACTGGTGAGTTCCCTTTTCTCTCGAGGCCACGTTGTGTTTGTATGGAGCCAGAGTAGACATATTCAGTCTTAGTCGTGCTCTGATGTACAGACCTCTCAGCAGCTTTTCAAAGAGTGTTACAAGCCTAAAAAATAGTAAGCACTTGCAAAACATCGCTGAGAAATCTTTTGACATTTTATACTTACTTTCATTTGCTGCAAGTTTTCCATTTTATTTACATTGCACATCTACAGGAAAATCCAGATAGTGAAACATGCAGAAGTCTAACTTTTTCAGTTTCCTCTACGGGCAATTTCAGCTAACCCTCAATATCACTGGCAAGAGAATATCTAAATAAATTGGGTTTTCTTTTTGTTTGTTTGTTTTTCAAGTGTGCATTGCAACAGTATCTCCTTCACAGGTGTGCTAACTTCCAAAGAGGAAGTTTTTTATATAGATTAATTACAAGATTTTCATGGGAGATCTTTGTACCAAAAATTAAATGAAGCTGAATTTTAGTAGAGACTTCAAACAAAAACGTTGCTAATATGATTTCCCCCCCTGCCCCAAGTCAGTTTTAAATAAATAAATAAATAATCACAATCCCCAGGAAACCTGACTCACAGGAAACATAGTCTGCTTCTCTGGTTATATATATATATTTCTTTGAGTAGACATGAAACAGTATTTAGTGGTTTTATTTAGCATTTTTATTTACCAGGAAAGCCAATTTGCTGGTCCTCCAGTACTGGGGGAAAGCAAAATATTTTAGAAATAGTTCTTGGCAGTAGTTTTTATAAATTTCTTCCAGTGAAAGACTGCCATTGCTGTATAGCTGAAATTTATCTGCCACCCATGTCTGTCTTGTGCGGGTAATGAAAGAGAAAAGCAGACAGGATCTGTGCAGCAGTACTTTTTGACCCAAGATGCTTCTACATTTTTTCCTTAATTTTTTTTTTTTTTTTTAAATGATATTTTACTAGAATGGCTTCTATCCCCCCCACCGCCAGCCTCCTCCTCCTCTCTCCCGATGCCATCTGACCTTTCGGATGCCTCTCCCTCCCCAGCCAGCTCTTCCTTTCACGATAAGGGTGCATTAAACAGATCTGCTCCGAGCGCGCTGTGGCTTATCATCACCAGTGCTGAAATGTCAGGACGTTAAAAGCACATGCAGTCGTTACGCAAGCTTTCAGAGTTCAGCTTTTTGTAGGAATTCAGAAGTCGGGGTTTTTTTCTTTTTAAAATCCAGTTAAAAAAAAAAAAAAAAAATAACCTCTCTCCAGTCTCTGCTTCAATTCCCATACGAATGTGTTGAGCAGAAATGTGTGCTCTCAGTGGTTTCCAGACACAGCGTGTTGGGAGAAGCTATTTTCTGCCCAGCGCTGGGCACAGCTCCACCTGTGGACCCCCCCATCCTTGTGCAAAAGGGGCTCCTCAGACTTCACACGTCCCCTGAGCACTTCTAACAAAAAGAAAAGATGCAAATTTTCCCCTAAGGACGTTATAATGACATCAATACCAGGTTCCACCTAGCTCCCATCACCTCCTGCCCAGGGTCAGCGGGACGTTGGTGCCCGAGGAGGGGTGCGGGAGCAAAGCTCTGCCCGGGGGTCAGACGCGCTCACAGCCGGGGCCGGGGTCGGAAGGCAGAGGGTGCAGCCCAGCCCCCATCGCCCACACTAAGTGCAACTCCCCAAGCAAAGAACCGGCCTTCAAGTGGCCAGACTTGGTTCTTCCACAACAAAAGCAATTTATCAACAATTTCCCCTGTTTTCTTGCAGGCACAAATCCCACAATCATGCGAGATGAACGCTCTGCTTATCATAATTTTTAAAGCTGCAATTTTTAAAATTGCCTGTTATCGAAACGTAATTTTAAGCCAACAGCTCAATAATGGTTTAAGATCAGAAGGACGCAGCACCAACATCCAGCCCAGGGAAGGCTTAGGGCTCTTCAGACTCCTACTGGCTTTAACAGAAGCCGAATTATAACTTTAGTTATTGGTAAACTGCCAGGATGGGGCACAGCCCCCCGAGATGCTCGGGCGGGCTCGTGCTGCACGAGGTGCTTCGCGGGGAGGGTCTGCGGCCGATTTCCCCTCGGCGAGATGACTGTGCCATCTAGCTGCAGTTGCGACGGTACTTCAGCACACGATGCCAACCCACTCTGCCTTACAGAACGTTTTAAACAGCTCTGCTTTCCAGATAAAAATCACTTCATTTATTTTGCCCGTGCCATGCTGGATATTAATGTATGCAAAGGAGGTTACTTTAGCCAAGAAGTAAATTATTACTAAGAGGAACCAATCAAGCATATAGTTGATAGGAATATTTATTTTCCTTTTACTTACAGCTTTCTCCTATTACAAGCTTAGTTAGCATTAAGATTGCCATTTTGTTTTGCTTGTTTCTGCACTGTTCTATGCCTATTCATTTAAATCCTCTCACCAAAATATAATATCATCCCCCCCTATATCTATCTGATGGCTCCACTCCTTCTGGTCGTGCGTTCCCATGTACCACATCCAGGCAGCTGCAGCATCCATGAGTGCACAGCAGTTGATTTTACAAGACGTGGAGAGGGCGACAGGGGTTAGCTCATAATTTCAGCAGTAAACACAGCCTTCAAAACGAAAATGCAAAGGCATGGGGTTTGATTCATCTGCACTGAGGATTATTTTAATGATGCAGAAACAAACTAAATATATTTTTAATTTCATATTTTAATTTGTCAAGAGTATCTCAGTGGCTTTTAAATGAGATTTAAAGTGCATTTTATTCCGCCAGGAATAAATTCAGTCACTGGCTAAAATTAGATTAGTGGCTCTAGTGCCTAATTAGCAATAGGTTTGGAGGCTGCATTTTGGAACACTCTGGGCTACATCTCATTAACCCATCTTTAAGTAACTTTCTCTGTTGATATACGATTTATACATAAAGGGAAGGATTTGGGAATAAGACACAAATACAGGAGACATTTACCTAGTTTCTAACTGGGAGCCCAGGCAGGCAGTCCCGTTAAAGGCTGCACCCGCAGAGAAGCTGGGCTGTGAGTACGCAGGGAGGTTCCACACTTTGCCCCGTGTCGGGATGGGGCTTGGACCAGGGACCCCTGCTCCAGCACACCCCAACCCCTCTGCAAGAAGCTGGGAAAGGACAGAGAGTAAATTCATTATGCAGCCACTGCACCTCCTCCACAGCCCAGCGAGGCTGTAGGAGAAAGGTCCAGACATGGACAGCAAGGTTGGCAAGAGGCACCCAACAGCCCCTGGCTGGGGAGAGCCTAGCAAGATTAGGGCTCTGCAGCCAGGGAAGAGGATGATATAAAGTCTACAAAAGCACTACTAGATGACAAATATTTGTGAATCCCAACCCAGCCAAGACTGGCCTTGCTTCCCACAGTCTGGCAAGGGTCTTCTGGGGACTTCCACTCCTCGTGTTGCTCCAGTAAGCAACAGCTATGGCATCAACAGCACAGCTGACCACATTGACTATACAAGCAGCATCACAGGCAAGAGGAGGTAGTGTGTGTGGTCTCCAATGCTGCGTACAGCAGCACACGCTGCCCAGTCCCAGCTGGGGCAAGGCACAGAAAACGAGGGAGATTCAGCACTCTGCA
The DNA here is from genome assembly GCA_030449065.1 of Oceanodroma leucorhoa. NCBI lineage: Eukaryota > Metazoa > Chordata > Aves > Procellariiformes > Oceanodroma > Oceanodroma leucorhoa. The sequence goes on along the minus strand of JASVER010000057.1, from coordinate 1,745,418 downwards.
TTTTCCAGGTGGCCAGTTCAAAACAACCCAATCGCATTTCATTTACAAGAAAAAATAAAGCTTGCAAAATACTATTAGAGAGACAGTTTCTACATTTGGAAGACATTAACTACTTTACTCCAATGAGACCAGAAGCAGGACCACAGACCTTAGACCAAGTGAGGAGGACACCAGGAATAAGATACTGAGCGTGACTGGGTTTTGCCATCTAATTAAGACTAACATGGTCAAGGATGAACCCGGATGAACTTCAGGACATCATTAGTGGCAGGAGGTAGGCACCAGGTGCCCTGGCAGCTGGCACTTCAGGAAGAACAGATGAAACAGGGTTAGAGTTGTGTACTGTCATGTTGACTTGCTCCACAAACTAGAAAATAACAGTGGTCATTCCTGTTAAAATATAAAAGCAAGTTTAAGGTCCTGCCCCTAAATCTTGCTTGGGGTCCAAACATTTTGCTCCATATGTCCAAGAACATACAACTCCTCTCAAGGCATTTGAGGGAAAGGTAACTGCTGCGTTAGCCAAGACCTTCTCCTGAGGCTGCTTCCACAGTCACAGCTCTGAACTCCTGGGATGCCATCTCCTGCCACAGGGACAAGGGTATCTGCCCATGCTCCCACAACCACCCCTGAGCCCACTGGTAACAGCAGCAATGCCATTCCAAATGGGATGTTTTGCCGAAGTGTGGCACATGACAGGAGCTGCGTCCTTTAAAAAGTCTCTTGAGGCAACTTGCATCAAATGTCACCAGGGTCCAAGGACCGAAATAGCCTTCAGCCCGCGTCCTCAGTAATCACAAATAGCTCATTAGCAGCACAGTCAACACAGCCTGCCCTCCAAAGCCCAACATGATAGTTCAGCTTCGACTACACATTTCTGATTAATGTTTGCCAATGAACAATTTGCTGCCTCTGGCAAAATGATTGTCAGAAATACCCAGGAATATGAAAAATCGACAACAGTTGCTGGATGCTAAATATTGTTCATGCTTGATTGCTGTAATGGCACATCATAGGCTTTGAAAGACAGTTAGGCATTTGTTGCCATCATTAATACGGAGTGAGTTTATCATCCGACCTCCAAGTTCCCTTTCTCATTTTCCCTTATGTTCTCTTACTATACAGCCATTCATTTCTCATTTACTTTTTTTCTTAACAGTACAATGATTTGCAAAATTAAATTCATTCAAACTTTTTACTGTCCTCATTTCCATGTATCTTTTATTGTTTTTATTACCATGACTGGGCTGGCTTTGGCTTATATTTCATCACAAAACATTTCACAGGATCTCAGGAGCACTCTTGTTTTTCATTGTCTTCCTCATTAATAGATACATAATCACCACATGATAGTGTTCCAAACTCTTAGTTTTTTATAAGCTTATATTAAAAAAGAATCTCTGGTTTTTTGGCAAAAGATACCTAATCCTGCATCTCCCGATGGCTGGGTGAACTTGGCAAAAGAAGCATAAGACCATCTGTCTTGTGGTTCCTTATCCTCTTCAGTATATCAGACTGAACTTTTCAGTTCAAAATTTCACCCAACCCTAAGTACTTTTTCTTCATGTTTTATTTTATGAAGATGCTGAGTTCAGCACAGAGAAAGCTTTACTTTAGTGCTTATGTAAGGTTAAAGAAATGAAATGACGACAATGATTTCAAGTATTTTAGTACTGTATGTTGTGTTTCAATATCCTATCAAGGACAGTGGTAAAATGGAGCTAAAAATATGCATATCCCAAATAGCAAACTTTCTTTTGTGTAAAGACATAAAACTGAAAAAAAAAAAAAAAACCAACCCACACCAAAAATCCAACCTCAAAACATGTCTGGGGGGGGGAGGGGGAAGTACCACCTCATAAGAACAAAGTTTTCAGGTCAAACCAAGCCCTGTGAATGCAGGAGAATTTTGATTGTGATTCAAAGAAACAGACCAGCAAACCCAGGGAGAAACATGCTGAAACTTTTAAGAGTGTTCCGGTAACCAAAGAATTCAAAATAACTGAAGCTTGTAAGAAACACTTTAATTACCCATAAGGAGGTTAAGAGAAATACACACAAAACTAACATCCTACATCATCCAAGGAGATGTTAAAACTAGGTATTCAGGAGCATCCAAGCCACTAACTTCTTTTGAAAGCCTGGACATGTATTTTGGAAGTTTAAGTAAAAACTAAACTAACTTTAAAAAAAAAAATTTGGTCCCCAAAAACACTGCAATATTTTTCCTTCATTTTCTGCATTCTTAGTGGCTTAATTTTCACAAGCATTTGAAATTAACTCAGAATTGGACATCTTTCAAGCACCAACTTGTATTTTAATGACACCCCAAACACAGATGTTCTTCGTTCCTGGTTTGCAACAGCACCCGTGACACAGCGGTTACTGTACCGCAGCTCTGATCATCCCCGACTTCACAGTTACGATTTTCCACGTGAGTGGGGGTGAGCTGAGCCAAAGCTCCTCTCCTTGTCATCTTCCAGAAGCTCCAACGTTGTTCTTTGCTGCCCACAGACATCTCCATATCTGCACTGAAACACAGACTTTGCTGAGCTCGAGCTCTCTGCTAAGAGCCTTAACTTACTGAAATCTAGCTTATGTATGTAGGCAGCCCATGCCACCAGCTAATGCAGACGTCTCTGTGATATAAACACCATTAACATCGCTGTTCCATCTCGATCCAGCCTTCTTCCACGCTTCCCAGGCTTCCTTCTGAAGGTCTCGCTGTCGCTTGCAAGGTCCAGCATAGCTAACTGCTTTCTCTCAAGAGACCTTCTCTCCAAGAGCTGCAAAATTCTTGCTCATTCCTGGGGTCTCCCCTTTTCCTTCTGCAGAAAGCAAGCCCCACGTGGGCTTCCTTCACTCTTATTCTCTGCAATAGTGCCCGAGCATCGTTTTCCTGGGCAGCAGCTTATTCCCCAGCATGCAGAGCCTGCACCGTCCGTGTTTCCCAGAGAGAAGTACAGCCTCCACAACCGAGATGCTTTCTCCTGTTCAAATGAGGGGCAAGGGCTCAGTCTCATTCTCTGCCTTTGCACGGACACAAAAGTTGCATTACAGCCACAAACATGTTAAGGAGCAATTTTTTCCTCTCTGAACTAGCCAGAACACATAGTGAGGGTTGGGTTTTTTTCCCTCCCTAACCTCATTACTGCTGATTAAAGAATACTTACAAGTTTAAATTGCTTTTTTAAGACTGTTCTAATTACTATCATCTCCTTTGCTGTAGTAGCTACAGCAAGGAAATTAACCTTAACTTGCATTTTGCTAGATGACTTTCACCTTGGTATATATAACTTATAACATGCTTACTTGGCTAGTAATAGTTCTGCAGTATCTGGATGAAAGTTATGACAAAAATTAAAAAAAAAATCAGAAATTTCATTAAAATAGGTGTACATTCTAGACCCTCAATTCAGCAATAAAACCGCTATGAAAGCTTTGGCTTCCTTGGTTTTATTGCAAGAGGACAGGAGGATGGCAGGGAACATACAAGGGTGCTCTATCCTCCGGCAGAAGTATGGTAGCGAGGTCTGTACCCATCCCGACCATGGCAAGCAGAGAAATTAATGAGCACAGAGGGAGGGACCTCTCTACAGTAACAGCAAAACGCATTTGTATTGTTGTAACTATGAAAACCTGTAGACATAGAAAAGCCCAAATTTATAAATAAAATAATACTTTTTTTTTAGACCAATGAGATCAGTTGCAAAACATAAACAGTTTCAGACACAGTCCCTTTGTCAGGTCACTGATTTTTTTTTCCAGCTAGGCCACTGACTAACTTTGCATGTGTTTACAAGAGATAAAAACTTTAATTTGATCAACTGGCATAGCTGGAGAAGGTAGACAAGCTTTCAGATACACAAATACTCAAGCACATGTAACAGCCATGCAACATAGAGGTTGGGATCAATTTCTCCACGTATAACTTGAAGTTAATTCAACAGAATTGGAAGGGGATGCATAGCCATGGCAGAATAGAGGAAATACAGAGCTGTGGTCAATGGCTCGATGTCCAAGTGGAGACCATTGACAAGTGGTGTCCCTCAGGGGTCTGTATTGGGATGAGTATTATTTAACATCTTTGTCAGGGACATGGGCAGTAGGATTGAATGCACCCTCAGCAAATTTGCCGATGACAGCAAGCTGAGTGGTGTGGTTGATACTCTAGAGGGGAGGGATGCCATCCAGAGGGACCTTGACAGGATGGAGAGGACAGCCTGTGCAAACCTCATGACATTCAACTAGGCTAAGTGCAAGGTCCTGCACATGGGTCAGGGCAATCCCAAACACAGATACAAGCTGGAGATGAGTGGATTGAGAGCAGCCCTGTGGAGAAGGACTTGGGGGTGGTGGATGAAAAACAGGACATGAGCCAGAAATTTGCACTCAGAGCCCAGAAAGCCAGCCATAACCTGGGCTGCAACACAAGAAGCATGGCCAGCAGGTCAAGGAAGGCGATTCTGCCCCTCTACTCTGCTCTGGTGAGACCCCACCTGCAGTGCTGCATCCAGCCCTGGGGTCCTCAGCATAAGACATGGACCTGTTGGAGCAGGTCCAGAGGAGGTCACAAAGATGATCGGGGGGATGGAACGCCTCTGCTGTGAAGAAAGGCTGAGAGAGTTGGGGTTATTCAGCCTGGAGAAGAGAAGGCTCTGGGGATTCCTTGTTGTGGCCTTTCAATACTTAAAGGGGACCTAGAGAAAAGATGAGGAGGAACTCTTTATCAGGGCCTTTAGTGATAGGATGAGAGGTAATGGTTTTAAAATGAAAGAGTTTAGAGTAGATATGAGGAAGAAATTCTTGACTGCGAGGGTGGTGAGACACTGGAACAGGTTTCCCAGAGAAGTTGTGGATGCCCCATCCCTGGAAGTGTTCAAGGCCAGATTGGATGGGGCTTTGAGCAACCTGGTCTAGTGGAAGGTGTCCCTGCCCATGGCAGGGGGGTTGGAACTAGATGATCTTGAAGGTCCCCTTCCAACCCAAATAATTCTGTGATCATTCTATGATATTAGCCTTTGTAGGAGTAGAAGTAGCTTACAAAAGGTGGGATGTGAGGAAAAAAATAGTAATAGTACACCCCCTTTTACAATTTTCCTCCCTTATCTTGTCCATATGTCAATGGAACTATGTTATTTGCAGACTGAGGTCCTGTGACTGTTAAGACTACTATGTTTTTTATCCTAGATCATCTATTGACACAAACTCAACTTGTCTAAGGTGCGAACATATGGTCACAGTTCTGCAGAATTAGCTAGAGTGCAAAAATGCATGGTTTTGCAAGGCTTATGCTTTCATGCTGGCTCTAAAAATGGCTGCATGGATGAGATGCAATGCCTGATTCTGCACATGGCTTGTTGGCATGAAGTCAAAGGTTGGGGGGGGGGAATATTCAAAGTGGCAGTGAATTTATACAGGGCCACTGCTTACCCCCACACAGCTGAGGTCCTCTATATCAAGCAGTACAAACACTAAAGCCAGTTTACTGCACCCTTGAACCATGGCCCCAGAATCAACTATTCCCAGCCCCAAGTCGACTTTTACTGTGTTTATGACAAGAACAAATGTGCCCACAATCATCTTTTTCTGCTTTGTCACCAAAGTACTGATTTCCTACAGACCCTGTCTCTCTTGCCTTCTTGACCATCTACTGAAGAACACTTCTCATACAGGTTATCCAACGCTACTAAAACTCTTGGATTACAAATAGGATCACTGCAGGCTCAGCCCAGAATCTAGCCACTAAATTAATGACTGCAAGGCTCCCCACTCAGAAAGCTTTTTAACTACCCAGAACCCGGCAGCCTTTAAATATACCTGTAAATTCCTAGGGAATGCTATTACAAGAGCCATTTCCTAATGGTTTTCTATCATTACAGCAGTTTTCTTCTAAAGCATTTTCCATAAACCAACTATAGCAGCACCATATGCAATTAGTTGAAAGAAAAAGAAAACCAAAACAACTTACAGACACAGCTTCCCTCTCTCCCCCAACATCACTGTGCAAAAAGGTTGATGACTGCTGGCTGAGGTGAAATCAGTGGGTGATCAACACCACCGTTTAGTGTGAACAGTTAGGTTATGCTCCAGATCAATTTGCATGTCTAGCATGGACATGAGACTTGTCGACGCTCTCCGTTGCAGCAACTATAACCTTAGTTTTGTCTAATGCTATAGTTCCTGTTCATTAACACATCTCCTAAGGCCCCTTTGTTCAGCCTGCTCCTATATTCATACCATACCGCACTCCCATAGCGGAGAAGGCAACTGCATTGTTTGCTGTAATCCCGTCAAAGGCAATGAAGTTACACTATGCATCAGCTTGGCCCAAGAGACATCATTAGCCACTATTCCAAAATCCTTCCCTTGGCCATAATCAACTTTGGAAAGAAAAATAAAAATAAAATAATGCATAAAATCAAGCTGTTTATTATAAATCTTGATGCCATAAAACCCAAACCAGGAAGGCTCCTGCTCCTAACCTCTTCACTAACATTGTTTTCTAATCCTTTTGCAGAATATCACCAAGTTTCTGGTACTACTCCATCCAGCCAAGGTGAGCACAGTAACAATTTATTGTGCATGAAATTGTAGAATTCCTGCATTTCTTCTGCCCACGTGAGGACTTCCTCAGTAAGGAAGAGTACTCAATGTAGTACCTTTGAGCTAGACCCGACCCCCTCCAGATAGGAGTTGCACACGCAGAGCGCCGCTGCAAGAGTTTATGGGAAGCAAGTGAACAAGACTTCTCACCTAACCTCAGATGCACATTTTTACAGCTAACTCAAGGATTTTTTTTTTTTCTTTTTTATTTGACCTCCCTTCATAAATCATGGGTTAAACCCTCCAAAGGGCGGTGCCCACATCTTAAGAGCCCACCATCAGCCCTTCCAAAGAGTGACTCTATCAGAAAGGAGGTGTTTCGGAAAGGCTAGAAGGACCACCCTGTCATCTTGCATTAACGGGACCTCCCCAACAGCCACAGAGGGGGTCTTACACCAGGTGTTAGACAAGCTTAAGCCAGAGACCAGTGAGGCGACAGCGTGGAAACAGCTGTATAAGAGGCTGTGCCTGAAGTCACGACCCTTTGCGTGACAGAGAGCGCTTACTGCAGAAAGAATAAACACTTTGCTGACTTGCCCACCCAGCAGCGATGGCAGAGCACTTGAAACCCCTGCCAGGCAGAGCGACCCATCTGCGGATGTTTCGTATTCACGGTAAGGGAACGGACCCACGTAAGCTGCCTGCCTGTCTCCAGTGTGCCTGAACAAAGCTGCCAGGGGTATTAAGCTGTACTTGTAATGACAGCTTTGGTACCACAGCACATCTTTGGATGTTTGTGTCTCTCAGACTCTTCCGGAGCTCCTTCGCATCAGGGCAAAAAATATATTGTACATTTGAATAGCGGTGTGATGCTCCTTTGTAGCAGAAGCCCATGCTAGCATTAGCCATGTTAACGCAAAAAAACTTGCAATTTTAAGCCAATAATATATCGAAATCAGCAGAGTTTAGGGAGTAATTTTTTCTTCTTCTTGTTCCAAGGAAATAGTAGCAGCATATTACAATAAAAGTAAAGCAGTAACTCCTATTGCTAGCACAAATCATTGCAAGTGCTCATGATACCACTAGTATTACCATCTCTGGCACATTGTTTTTAGCAAAAGCATAGCTATGTATCCCTATATAGATACACTTATGCCTCTGCATATTATATCTAAACATAAACAGAGCAGCTCTCTAACTTGGTGTGTGTTTCCTTTCCTGAAATAGCCACTTCCAAATGGACAGGATTCCGTTCAGTTTATAGTTATAAAGCCATTCCCAACAAAAAGATGGGATAAAATTCATTATGGCTCCATGTCTTCTGCAACAACACATCCCATGAAAGCTTAACAAGTTGCATCATTTTGCACTTAAAGGTCTTTAGGTTAGGTGCAATGAAGAGCTGTGGGAGTTTGGGCACATTGGGAGCAGTCAGGCTGCAGTGGAGTACTGGAGCCTCCATAAAGGGAAAAACAACTCAACTTTATTTAATAGAGAAATGCTTTTGAAAACAAGTAATTTCCTTCGAGAAAATAACAATTTATAGTAAGAAAATAAATTATTAAATTAATTTATGGACAGATGGTCAATTGGAAGATGCTTCTCCCTCAGGTGTGAGGAGGAGCTTCTCCTGTTCCAGCCTTTGCAAGTCCATCTTCACTTCTAAATCCCTCTCTCATATCATGGGAGCACATGACATCATGAACTGGAACCTGGGCAAAGTTACACAGGGGAAAAAAAAAAAAAAAAAAACACAACAAACCACAAACCTGCTATGGGCTTTTCCATCCAAGTTCATGACGGACTTACATTTCTTGCTCTGCTATGCAATAGCAAGGGCCTGCAGGCAGCAACATTGAACAGAGACTCCCGAGGACTGGGTGCTGCCCACCCCGCACCCTGACGCCTTGCAAGACCAACAAAAGGCACAAAGCCCAAAGTCATTCGCCTCTCCTCCCTGCCTGGGTGGACAGCTCTTCCAGCGATAAGGGTCGCTCCTCCTAACCGCGGTCCAAGTCTTCACACATGTCATTCCAGAGACCACTTCTAACCCTTTCTGAACGCCGAAGTGCCTGTGCGTGCACAGCACCAACCAAATCCCCTGGCACACGTGCAACACAAATAATAGCAGACAAGGATTTTAAGCTACTTTTTCCTTTTACAAATTTAAAAACAGCAGCTACTGTTTGGGCACAGATGCAAGCAGAAAACATTGCCAAACTCCTTCCCTCCAAAGGGAAACTTATAGCCACCAGGACAGCACATCTCTAGCAACCTAAGCTAACATTTCTGGTACAGCCAAGGGTGCTACTGACTCAAGTCTATGAAGAAGGCAACCCATGTTATCCACCTGGAACAATTACTCCAAGTCCTTAAAATAACTGGGATTCAGTTTGTCTAAGGTACCTCATTATTTTTTACATAAGAAAAAGCTGATGCTTAATTAATCCTCTTGTTTTGTGTCCTGCAGGCTCAAAAAGGTCAGTGGTATTTCCTGGCTATACCCACCCAGGCTTAGGGTTTAAACAACATTATTGAAAGATAAGTTTGGCACTAAACTTTAGCTTACAATAGTGACTTAATATATGGCAAAAACACCCCTCTGAGAACCTTTCGGGTTCCAGGCATATTCATACTCTGGTGACCATCTTTGGGTCTCTCCCTCACCGCTGTTATTACCCATTCCTCTGCCTCACACTAGCCCCTGCTTTGTCTTTGATCTAAAACTTAGCCACAGTCATTGACCTAAATAACCTGAGCACAAAACGCACAGTATAATGGATGACCATTAGTGCAGGCTGGCAAATGCAATCTCTCATTTATCCTTGCTGGAACTACAGAGGGCCCTGCATGGGTAATTAGGACCACCCACAGAAAAGTGTGCTCAAGCCAATGAGCACACTTTGATTTTACGTGGCATGCTAGTGTCCCTTCAGCTGCTGTAATTCACATACCAAAGCTATGACGTATTATTTGCATTAAATGGAATATTTCCCTGCCCTGCCCCCCAGCAAGCATCTCCTCCTGCTGTGAAGCAGCCTCATCTTCATATTGCATTCCCCTCTGATGCTGTGGCCAGCTGCCTCCAAAGAGAGTTCCACTTTATGCAGTTATTTATTCAACAACTTGTTTTATAAAGGAAGTGAAACCTGGTTTCGTTTTCTGGTTACATCTGGGAGTCCCTAACTTTCCCATGGCTAAGCACAGTCCCCCAGCATCCGCGCTGGGCAAGGGACGGAGGCTCTGGGGGTGCAGACCAGCACAGGACATGAGGAGTTCACTCACAATTGCCTAAAACCTCAAAAAGATAAGGATAAATATTCAAATGGTGAAACAGAGACAGCATGGCCAGAGCCTCATTTTAAAAGAGAAAACAAGAGGGGAGACTTCTGCCAATACCTGGCACACAGGCTGTGCTGTGCTGCCGGAATCCACCCCCATCTCAGTCTGATTGTTTTAACTTCCCAGGAAACGTGAAGATGTATTACAGTGACAGACGTGCAAAGTCTACATTTCATCCTTGGCCTGTCTTAGCACGTCCCTATCCTTACTGGCCTGACCGGCTGAAAAAATCTATTCTGTTGTGCCTGGCTTCCCGTGCTTAAAGAACATTAGTAGTACAAGCGGGAATATCTTCATATAATTTATTTATACTGTATATTGACCTGGTTATTGAATATTTACCCTATGAATATATTGCTTTAGTAAAGTGCTGGGAAAAAAGTTCTGCGATATCACTTCTCGGCAAACAAGTCAGAGCTGCTCTGAAATGGTCCCAAGGACCTGGAAGAGCTACAGGACAGTCATGGCACATCACGTTGCTTGGGGGCACCAGGCACGTGGTTCGTAACCACATAGCCCTGTGACACAGCATCACTACAAGCTTAGTACTGAGTCTGCAAAGGCCTCAGGATGCACCGTTAGGCTGCTCTGCCTGACCTTGTCTTGACCTGTCTCCAGATTTTTATTTTTTTTTTTTTTTAACTTAGAAAGACTGCTGTTAAAGCTAAACTAATTTATTGGGTGTCCATGGGTCAACTGCTTTTAATTCTGTATTGTACAGCCACAGCTTTATATGGATAGCAGTAACAAGCAGTTATTTATATACAATGAAATATTTACAACTAAAATAAAGATGCAGTATAGAGAAACACCGATGTGAACAACAGCAGAGAAGCAGCGAGAAGTGGGGACCTGGGATGCAGCATGGGGGTGGTACAGGTGTGGGGAGGTAAGAGATGGGCACAGGCTGGCACATGAGACCCCACAGCTACAAACTGTCCACCCACGATCAGTTACAGAAATGCAGAGCCAGAGCTGGACAAAGGCGGTTTTGGGGATAAAAAACTGTTTCTTTGCTCTCATTAACTTTCCTAAAAGCCACCATACATAGTAAGTGAGGATGCGACACAGAGCTGAAGACCCATGAAGAAAGAAAGAGGTACAAAGGCGTGTTAGCAAACACAAAAATGACCGGGTGGGTCCTGTTATGAGGAAGAAGAAACCATCAGCATGGACAACATGTTCCTCCCAGCAGAGGACCCCTGATGCCAACACTTGCCATAACATCCCAGGGCCAGCCCCAAGGTGAAACCCCAACCAAAGCACCCAGAGGAGCTGGGAGCAAAATGTCATGAAAAGGGGTAGAAACTAGGTGTGCTTAACAATTTTAATGGCATTATTATGGAAACTTTTTCTGCACAGATATTTCTCTTTCTGTAATAGATATCTATCTGGACTACTACCAATTCTTGCATTAAACTGTTAAGATTTCAGTTATACTAACAACAGAATTTTTGCTTTATGTTTATATGGTGCATTTCCTCGAGATTGAGCATAACAAGTTTATAAAAGCCATTGAGAAGGGCCTTAGAAATACACAGCATTGTTCCAGTAAATGGTCTAAGCAACATAAAAAACAAGGATTTCATGCAATAATTTGTACACCCCATTTAGCCCATTTTAAAAGACAGTGAGGGACTAGACTATGACAGCCTTGGAGGGCTGATCATTTAACGACCAGGGAAACCAGGGTCCATACTTTGCTTTCTACTTCCTAATAAGGAGCTACAAGATGCAAAATATTTCACAGCACTGTTGTACTTTCAGAGAAATTGAGGATTTGGAAGTTCAGAAATTAATTTTTGAAGGTCAGAAATGGCCTAATTGGCTTGCACGTCCTCTGTAAGAAAACTCAGTGACAGCTTGAGAACTGGGCATGGCAGCTGCAAGCTGGGTGTGCTTCCGTCTGCTTTTAGCTCTTTCCTTCCTCTTGTATCTTAGCACACATTGGATAGATTTGGTCCATTAGTTGAACAAGACTTGTGATACATGCAACCAGGATAAAAAAAAAAGTACAAGATGACATAACCTTCAAAGATATGTGGTAATATTACTTTGAATTCCAGCAAAAAAATCTGTAAAACTCTGCATCTTTCGTTCATGGACTACATTTAAGATGTCCATGAAAGTTCACCAAGAATAGCAAAAGCTTAGTTTGCTTTCAGAAGTCTCCCAAGTCCAGACGTACATTTAGCACCGAGGAGGTTTAGATTGGATATTGGGAAAAGTTTCTTCACAGAAAGGGCTGTCAAGCACTGGAACAGGCTGCCCAGGGAAGTGGTGGAGTCACCATCCCTGGAGGTATTTAAATGAGGTGTAGATGTGGTGCTTAGGGACATGGTTTAGTGGTGGACTTGGCAGTGGTAGGTTAATGGTTGGACTTGATGATCTTAAAAGGTCTTTTCCAACCTAAATGATTCTATGATCAATAAATTAGAGGGACTGTAAACCCAAGCTTGTAAATATCTTAAAAAAAAAAAAAAAAAAAAATCAGACAGTGAGGCTTCAGAAGAAAGGTAGGGCTTGAAAACCAACAAATCTCTCCACCAATGGCATTACCCTGAGAAAACTCCACTACTTACATACTGCTCCAAAAAGCATCAGCAGTTCCTTCACAAATATATGTATTTAAAAAAAAAAAAAAAACCCACACAAACAAAACATATCCACAGTAATGCACATCCACTTCTATTTGCACCAAAAATAGTCCCACTAGCAAGAATTCATACCAACGCTACAGGATACTGAACCGAGCAACGCAGCACTACGGTCCTCTGTCATTTTCAGCCTCTAGTTCAGATCTTTAGTTTGAACTATAAAATACTGCACAACCAGCTATACCACCGCATTTCCTAATCTGTTAGAGATCTTTCTACATTAAGGACCTTAAATATCAAAGCTTAATAATGTAAAATGCTTTTTAAATTTTATTTCTCCCTTAAATACACAATAATATAAGAAGAAGTAACAAAAAAAAAATAGTTAAAAAGATAGCCTTAAGAAGTACGTATCAAGTTCTAAGCAAAGAAAATCCATCTCCAAATGTGAATTAACAAAGCGATGCTTACTATTTATACTGAACTTTCAGGTTCATTAGTGGCTGAGCTTTTGGAGATTAAAAGAGAAATATTTTTAAAGGGTAGTCTGTTTTGTTACTTTCCTCTCACACTGTGAAGGAAATCATTGCCCAAAAAAAACCTTTCAAGATGAAAAATATAATTACAGACTGTAATTCACAGTGAAATTAAAGGGATTTGGAAACTCAATTCATTTTACAGGGAAAAATTCACCAGTATTTTTGATAAGAGAAAGGAGGAGCCACACAGACCTGGAATAAGATCTCAGTTGTTTCATTTTCTTTCTTTATAGAACCTTTAATTTTATTTTGAATTCATACTGATGTGTGATAAAATGACTTACTACAACAGGCCATGAAAAGATAGTAATAAATATAGAATAAAAGTGTATAAAAAGGTACATGATCTTAAAGTTTGCTGTCTTCCAGCTAAATACTATTTGACAACCTGCTGGATTCTATCTGTACCTACTCATAAGCAACCTCCCTTACTGATCTATTTTATTATTTAACTTGCTGCAAGTGTATAGACAGAAATAATTTTATCATTTAAATATCTTTTTAAAAGTTTATTATTCCTGCAAGTCTTTCAAGGTGAAAAGGTTTTACTATCACTTCCAGCTAAGCCTTAATATTTTAAAAATAATTTAAAAAAGAGCATAAAATTGGCCAGTTACTCTCAATACATTTATTCCCTCCCAGAAAGTATCTACCTACAACACACCTGGTACAAAACAAAACTGCATCCTAACAGGTTTGAGAAGCAGCAGTTGAGCCGAGTGAGATGGGCATGACACCTTTGCCCCCAGCACAGTGTTCCATCAGGATCTAAACAAGCAAACAAAAAGCCTCAGAACTACTCAAGCGGACAAGAGGATGCAAACTCAGGTAGGCTGACCTGTAATTTGATTTTTGCAGATTAGCAGGTTACGAGTACCCAGGTCCATGGACCCCATCAGGAAGCACTTTGATTTGGTTTCGGAGCTCCTGCCCAGTGCTGGCTGGGGTGCTCCATCCTTGCTACTGCAGCACCATCTCCACATTGCCTGCCTGTCGGCTCAAGGACTGCGACCACAACCACTAACGATTTCTTCCCAGAGCCAGACAAGCCTGACAATGGAGTTACTAACCCCAACCCATGGTGGGGGGTGGGGGGGATTAACCAGCTTTTAGAGATGGAGGCTGTAAGGGTGACAGCTGCAGCTGGAGCACCTTCTGGACCTTCTTGGGATCAGTCTTCTGCTGATAGGAACCGTGCTGGTTGCTGCTGCCCTGTTGGAGACCTTGCTGGAGGTCACTTCTTTGTGGTGACCAGACCCAGGATCCCCCTGAACCAAAAGCTAGTACCTGCAAGGAATTGTTTTCAAATCATAGCCTGTTGTTAATGGAGCTCTTCTCTTCTCCAAGGATAGTCCATCAGCAGGACACCATCCTTTCTCTGCTATCCCAGGAAGATCTTTTCTTGAACTACAGTTAGTGCAAACAGAAATCAAAACAACTATTCCTATACAGTGGATAAAAAGACCAAGACACACAGAAACAAATCTAGGAAGACTGAGAGTGCACCTAAACTGATCTGGAATATGCCCTATGATGTGCCCTTGCACATCGATCATCTTGGATCATCCGGAACTCTGTGGGCCATGCCAGGATATTGCACTGAGTTTCTTTCTGTCAAAGTCAGAGAGTACAGAGGGGACACGCTGCGACTTGGAGGTGAAATACAAGATAGAAGATGGGAAGCTCCTCAAGCAACCTGGCTTTGACATCTTGGAAGAATCCAGAGACTCGTGCTGCAAGGGCACAGTGCTGGGAAGGAAGATGGACCGCAGGAACTAAACACAGGGTGTGGAAATTATACAAAATTGCTGCCTAGAAATGGCTGGAAACAGTCTCACGCCCATGAAAATTACACTACAGAAATGAGTAGGGGGTAAGAGATCCATGCAGATGCCATTTGCTGCAAAAGCCCTCTGAAGGAGCAAAGGGAGCACCCCAGCCTCACCAGCTGCTGACTGGTGCTCTACAGAACAGTGTACAGCCAAGAGCTCTTCAGGAAGAAGCTGGATGAAGTTCGTGGGACCATGGTGCCCAGAAAATGTGAGGTTTGACAGTGGCACAAGTACCCCAGATCCTGGTGTTTCAGGCAGCAGAAATCAAGTACTCTATTTTAGCAACTAAGAGGCTGATATTGAGGATTAATTATACACCAGAGCAACAATAATAGCTCTTTAGCAGATGAAATCAGTATCTCTAAGACTTCAGTGAAATGCCTTGAAGACATGAGAGTATAACACATGATGGTCTTTAGAGGACACAAGTAGTTATCCACGCCACTGTTCAAGGGCATGATCTGAAACACCAGCTGTGGGACCTTACTCTGTAGCATGCCCATACGACTGGGAAGGACCACTTGTAGGTGAGGGTGATGCACAATATGCCAGAGAGCACAATTAGTGCCACTATCAGCAGCTACTTTTGTGAAATTAACACCTGGACATTGGACTGAGGGGCCCTGCCATGAGTCATCCTAGTTTAAAAAAAAAACCAACACAACAACACACCACCAAAAAAAAAAAAAAAAGCTGGTAGATAACAACTACCCTATTTAGGCCCTTGATTTTGCTACATTACCAGTGATTGTCATGATTCAGTGAAGCAGCTCTATGTATACTTAAAACCTTACCTACCGAAGCGTATACTTCGGTTTCCCTAAAGTGCTCTGCGGAGTGTGCACTGCCTGCTCAAGTCATCTCTCTTCTTGGAAAAGTTACATACCCCAGATTAGCATAAAACCTGCACATCACAAGCTTAGTTAACAGAGTTGAAGCAACATTACTTTGAAAGGACACAGAAAAGAATCACAGAGTAGTTTGGGTTGGAAGGGACCTTTAAAGGCCATCTAGTCCAACCCCCCTGCCGTGGGCAGTTGCTGCTTGTAGATTACTTTGAATTAATGAAAGACCTGCTGAGGGGGGAAAAAAAAAACCACCCACCAAAAAACCCACACAGGTGCCAAGGTCTTGATTACCAGGACAAACATCAGCAGCAGCTCCCTCCTCTGCATAAGAGCATGGTGAAGAGACTGACCATGACCTTGGTACTGCAGGTCCACATCTGCTGTGCCAGCATAGAGCTGGTGGATGAAAAGATGGAACCAAGTGACCTGCAGCGCTAGGAGGTTGGGGCAGTTATGACCCCTTTGCTCTGCTTACCTCTGGACAGCGGACTCCCTTCTGCTCCAGAGTCACTGTTACGCTAATAAATTGTCACAGGGCAGCAGAACTTGAATATGGCACACAGTCAAATAACACATTGCTGGGACATGTTGCTACACAGTTATTGTAAGTCAAATTTACAAAGTGACTGATGCAAATTTAATTAGCATAGATGATAATCCTATATTCTCCTGAGAACATGCAGCATACAGATTCTGAAAAGGCAATAGCTATATTTTTCATCGTCTCTTTCCATTTTAGCTGAAAAACGCACACTCTTTGATGCAGCATAGCTTTCAGAGCAAACTTCATTCATTTGCAAAGACAGGGCACCCATATGGCTTACACGATAGTCCTCCTGTTTTGCACTGGTTATGATCTAACAGCATCTAGTTGCTCCAACAGTATTGTTCTGAATGTTTTTTCTTTGTGGATCTGCTTTTCTTTTAGCAATGCAGCTCTTGTGAGCACTATTGATTATTAATTACCTATGCAACCTATATAGCTAGATATGAACCTGAGGAGGGGAAACAAAAGATTAACTCCGAGTGCTCTTTCATGTATAAACGAATTTGAAGATAAGGGAGAATAAAGCTTGAATTTTAAAAGGTCAAGTCTGGAGAGATTGTTGATTTTTGGACAGCCACCACAACCTTCTGCTCAGCCAGGCTGGGGAAGAAAGCTACCTCGGCACTTTTCAAAGTTGAATAAAGTTCACTACCTTTTCTAAAGAGCAAAAGGAGGCAGGAGTTTGCTGAAGCTTCCTGCTCTTTATACTTTATTATTGACTTCCTGACATAAAATGGAAGTTTCTTAGCTAATGTCAATACTGATTTTCTTGCATTCAACAGTCCTCTGCCTTTTTGTATTCCACCAAATTACAGCTAACTTACTCTTATTTTCTTCTCCCCCTCCCAGAAACACCTCCCAAGAGTGCCCCGTTATAGGTTCCCACTGCAAACTTTGGGTTTGTCCCAACCTAGAGGAGGTAGTTTTGGAAAGAAAAACAGGACTGTTTTGCATGCAGTCAAATCCCCTGGCTTCTCCTTTCCCATGCAGCAGCAGAAGAGGAATAACACAGCAAGTCAGAAAAAACAAGCCAGGCTCTATATTCTGAACATTTTAATAGTTTCACTAGAAACCACAAAATGATATTTCTCCAATCCTCACCCATTTAAGCCTTCCAAACAGCCACACTGCCTTCTCCAGAGGATACAAACTGGAAACCATCCCTCTTTCAAAATGTTTAAACTTTAAGAGGTGGATTTTCAGAGAGTTTTATGGAGAATTAATCAAGTAACTTCTACTCTGCTTAATGGGAGTTAAACAACCAACTCTCTCCTGAACCCTGCTGAGCAGTCGAGGCGATTATTGCACCTCTCAAGAGCTCTTGTCAGTTTGAAGAAATTGTCCTTTCCCAAGAGCATTTCATTATAGGTCTGACTTTCCAAACGGCTGTATCTTGTGAGCCTTCTGCCTCACCACTCTGGAAGGTGCTCAGGACTACACGGTGGCTCCAGTGACCAGGACCAGCTCACGCGAGATCACTTCAGCTTTGCCTGTTGACGGTAGAGTCCAGAATCGCTTCCCAGCAGAGTGACACTATGACATCCAGGTGACAAGGAGCCATCACAACTTCTCACACCCGCAAGGTTCTGAAGGGCCGCAGCTCTCACCAGCCCTCGCAACTCAACCCCAGCACAGACCCGTAGGCAACGGGCACTACCGCTATTTACGTGCTTCCCCCGCCTACCCCAGCTGAACAACCTACATTTAAGAGCATCGCTTTACCCAAGCGCAAGCAGAGCCTTAATCCCCTCTACACAGATGGGCAATTACACCTCATAAAAGATTCACCCAAAGTCAAGGAGGAGCCAGGCAGCAAAGTCTGGACTCACACAGAGGCCCCTCCACATCTTGTAATGGTTTATGTACATCATTTTCTTCCATCCAACGAGGACCCACTTTCAAAGTACCGGTTTCAATGTACAAATGCCAGTTCAAGAGCCCAGCTCTGCATCGTAACGCACAGCAGCAGAGGCAATCCCACTCAGTGGTTACCTGAGCAGAGAGGTACATTTAATTATCAAATTTTATACCCTGTCTGCTGGTTGCACGCCTTGTTATCTCATTTCACACATCAGAACCATTTAGGGCAGGAGCCACCCTCCTCATAGCACAAAACAGCTCTAATTGGGATATTTTTGGACTGTCCCCTCAAGGAAAGGAAAAAAAAATGCTGGAAGTCTTCAGTCATTCCTCTCGTCCTCAAGGCAGGAGCAACAAGACCATACTGAAGCCATGACAATTAGTCCTGAAGAAATGTTTATAGGCGTGATTTAGTCCCAAGTCCCTGCTGCATGCCAACGTGACACTGCAGGCCTGAGGCTGGCCACTACACCATGATAAAGAGCAAACTCAGAGAGAGGTTTTACATCTTTGGGACAGGAAGACCGAGCTCCGATCCAAAGACGACTACTGAGGTCAAGAGATCAGATGCAATCCTTTAGGTGATTTCCCGGTGGAGCACCTCCGCATCTTCCCAGAGACTGTTATCCCTTGTTACCCTTCAGCTCTCCTTCATTATCCTCCATTCCCACCAGAACACTGCAATTATTCCAACACAATTTCTATCAATATTTCTTTTTATTGTTCAGTCAAATTATTAGGGACATCAAGCAAAATAAGGAAGGCTAAAACAGGCGATTTTTTCCAGTAACCATTGCAGTTTACCCAGCACGGTCATGCAGTCAGTGGCAGAAAGAGAGAGCAGCAGCCTGTCACCAGGTGGGGAAGACCCAGAGCCACTCCAACTCTTTCAAACCCTTCTCTTGATACCTGGTACCTCAACTGAGACTCAAACACTCGCCCTCAAACCTTGCAGAGTAATATAAAATTTCTCCTGCACAAAAAGGGATGGTAAAGCCGTTTCCCTCCGTACCTCCTTCTGCTCCCATCTTCTCAGAAGTCACCCCCCGCTCTGATCTCGCAGCTCTTTGAAGTTATTTTCCTTCCTGAGCCTGGATCGTCTCAGTCCAGAACTAAGGGTTTCTGGGGAGGGCTGGACACCTGCCCAAACATGGTCTATTTTCACAAAGCAGGTAAATAGATTTGAGTAACCAATATATTTGAACAAGTTGCTCCTCCTGGCAATTAAGACATTAGGAAGTAATGATCTTCCTAATAGACTGCTGTTTCTAAACACTTACAAACAGCATATGCATTTATCAGTTAAGAACACTTAACACAGTCTTCAAGAAGGAGGAGTGAAATTAAAAGCCAGTGAAGCTGGTTCCACTACTTGCTAAAATAAGGGGAGATTTAAATTTAAGTATCATGTAAAGTCCCACAAGAGATCAACAGATAATTTGGAGTTGTGTGTGTGTTTACAGACCTGTATACATGCAAGCACATCAGGGACATCGGAGCAGATTTTGAAAGCAGAATATGAAATCCAGCAGGAATTATGCCTGTTCAAACCAAGCCTTTGATATGGTGGTTTTACTGTAAGATCAGTAAACAACGCTTGAGTGAAGGTGTAAACGCATTAACTTTACAGTGGGTGCAAAATGGCAAATAGAGGTGAGAGAGAAGCAAGAAAAAACACAGAGGAGTGGAGGTGCACATAGGAGATGGAGCTGTTTCGGCACATCCCACCTTGGAGGTCACGCTGTGACGAGCTACAGGAAAACTGGGACACTCCTCCGGATGCTCAGTCCCAACACGCTCCCACCCCACGGTGGGTGCAGAGGACACAGCAGCCAAACAAGCCCCCCCTGCACTGCCCGGTCCCCCCAGGCTCCGCAGGGGACCGTAGTTCCCACGTACAGGGGCACGGGGGTGCCAGCCACAGCTGAGGTGATGCACCGGGACCCGGCAATGACTGAGCATCCCTGTCACCTTTGTCACACCTGCAGCTCTTCTTTTTTTGTGTTAAGATTATACTCCATTACATCAGGAGCTACAGAAAATTTGGACTTTCCTATTACTAGGCTTTTAGCAACCAGTAAAGCATCGCTTCTCCATTACACCGACAACCATTAACCATTTAAAGTTCTACAGAAGCTTTGCAATTACTGTTTCTTTGCACAGCTTGAGCAGCCCTTTACTGTAACCTCCTGCTTTGCAAATCAAAGGACTCGCACCCAGGTTTAGGGTTTCAGTCACGGATAATATTTTGTCATTTCTCACCAAGGCCAAAGGCCCAATGCAGGTACTCCCCCCCTCAGGCAGCCCCTCACCTCCACTTCTGTCCTGCTGCTTGTAGGTATGACAAGCCACAGGCTCCAGGGCTTGGGTTATGTGGAGACATTTCACATAGTTTCTAGATAGAAAAAGTGTAGACCTACATTGGATCTCTTCACTACATAGTCATAAAAACTAGAATTGCCATGCAATTTTCCAATGCAACCAGTGCTGTGAGATAGCTTCCCAACATCCTTTAGAAATTCCTGAGATGCAACATTAAGAAAAGTCAATAAAACAGGTGGGAACCCAATCAAAACTGGAAAGGGTGGTAAAATACTCAGTCCCAATTGTGCAGACTGTGGTCATGCAAGCAATGGCAACCCAGCTACAGGACTGGGGGTTGTCAGGTCTACCAACAAAATTGTAATTACAGTGGAAATACAAAAATACTTTCAGTTCTCAGAACACAGACCAAGTCTGCAGAACTTACTAATTGATAATGTTTTCTCTTGTCATTAATTAATATCAGATTGAATTCCCTAATATTACAGTATTGTTAACATACTAAAAAAAGGTGTAATTTCGTAGGCTCCTTCCCATCAGGCAAGAATGTAATTATCCCTTATCTTTCAACACAGCCAGGCCCAGTAAATGCAAAAATACAATTACAAAAATTTATGTTCACTGAAGTGTGAAAAAATAAGTCATAAAATTAATATTGTATTTATCCCCTTCCTTTTAGCAGTTATTAAAATGCACCAGTGATTTCTTGACTATTCCTTTTTATGGCAGCTTTTGGCTGGAATTAATTTTGACTTTGGTTTCCTGCTTGTTTACAAAGTTTTTCACATTTCTCAGAATTACACAGGCTTCCAGCCATAACCAAGTGCTTTCTCTTTTCCTTGATAATAAAATAAGCTTACATCAGTAGTTCAAAAATTGTTTGCTGCTAAAGAAGGTGGGAAAGGCTATAATTTCCCTTCAGTTGTTGTAGATGATGCTCATTTCATCCCCCAAATAAACAATTTTGACAGCCTTATATCAGCAAGACAATCGACAATTGCTACCCAGTCCCTTCCTGTAGATCCCTGCCCTATAGGTCTCCTTCTCATGTCTTTTATCAGGCTGAAAATTTTTACCAGGTCCTTCCATACACCGAGACCTCCCCATGGCTTGGGCCATCCTTGTCAGTAGTCCGTAGAAGTGCCCATCTGTTCCTCTTCAGAGCACTAAGTAAGGGACTCCTCGGTCACCCAAAGCTATGGGATCTATACCTAGTGGAGAACCCGAAGGAGATGCCTCCTGCCGCGGCAGAAGCGCAAGCAGCCAGGAACACGCCGTGTTGGAGAAGCGCGTTTGCTACACCGGGTCCTCTATAAGCTTCAGTCAAATCAGTGCCACTAAGTACGCCAAGCAAGACATTTCTTCGCTAAAACGCCTCTGAATGGATCTCATTTATATGCTTGGCTTCGGTATTTGGAAACAGCGGAAGGTATGCTCTCAGAGGAACATTTTAAAGTTGATAATGTACCTTTATGAAGTTTTTAAGTGTTACCCAGTTAGTCAAGTATTAAACAAATGCCTCCATTTCAACTGTTTACAGAACATAAACTCCAGCAGAATGGCATTTTTCAAGCTGTCAGGTTTCACTCAGATAAAGAAAAACACAATGCAATGACAAGGAAGCAAAGTCTTCATTGTAATTCCCTCTTCTTTCCTCTAGTTTCCCAATGCAAAAGGGGAAAAAAAAAAAAAAACCCTAATTGCTTTATTATATGCAGACCGGTAAAACTGCTGCTGCTGAGTTTACCCACAAGGTTATAGCTATTTGACCATCTTGAACTGTTGCATTTAAAACACTTCAGACCAAACAAGTGTGATCAGAAGACAGCAAATGCTACAAGACCAGCAGCTTTGCCCCAGTGAGTTTTGAACATCCCCAGTGATTGAGCTACCGCAGCCTCCCCAGGTGTCCGTGCCAGTGTTTCATTGCCTTCGTGAGGAGAGAGTTTTTCCTAACATTTAATCTGATTTTCCCCTGCTGTGACTTGTGCTGTTGCCTCTCCCCCATCCCTGCACCACTCCGAGATGAGCCCAGATCTCTCACTGACACCTCCCCATCAGGCTCTTGCTGCCAGCAAGAAGATGCCTTATCATAAGACCCAGCGCAACCCTTGTCTCTTCTGTACCAGGGGCCAGAACCGGACACGGTGCTCCAGCCGTGGCCTCAAACCTTGCCTCGAGGGGAAGGATGCTCTCCCAGACCCCTGGCTGGGGCAGCCCAGTTTGTGGGGGACATGGGGGAACCTCACCTGCCCCAAGAGCTCATGGCAGACTCCAGCTGGAGCTCCTGACCTGCAAGGTCCTGCCTGTGGAGTCATGCAGCACTGCTGCCCTTTCCAGCACCTTCTGCTGCCCTTTTTTTTTTCTCTTTACCCCAAACATTCATCAACCCCTCTGAATTTTTTTTATTTATTTATTTTTTTTTTTTTAATATTTAGCCCAAGTTTTTAAGTTCACATCAGACTTCTGTTATTTCAGGGAAAAAGTGCTGCTGAAAGGAAAAAAAAAATATCAGTACTGGCACCAAACAAAACTATCGAAAAGCTCCACTTTCATTTACCTCCACTTTCTGGAGAAGATGCTTCTCTTATCCCTCCCTCAAACAGTACCAAATCCAGCCCATTCAAATCCCAGCTGTGAATCAGGCAGAGCACCTCCCTCTTGGCTGAAGCTTCCAGGAGACAACAGACCACCTTTGAGAAAACAGCTCTTCTTTGCAAAGCAGAGTAAGATTTGGGGACATCAATTGGATTTAGGTACATGTTTAAGCGTGCTGTTGAAAAGGGGTAAATTGCTGAGGTACTTGTTGCTGAAGTACGCTGCCGAATCAGACACATTTTGATGATGGAAGATCCATTCACTCCGAGTTCACTTTGCTCTGGATCCACTTCAGTTGTTCCCTGCTTTATCCAGCAGCGCTGCTTGCTACCATGAGAGAGAGGTGAGTGCCAGAGCCTCCACAACGAGCACCGGCAATCAGATGTACAAGTCGGATTGTATTAATCCTGCCAACCACACTGAGCTGACACCCACCAGACAAGGCTGTATAGTCTTACCATAAGGACTTAATATTACCCTTGGCCCCATACTT
This sequence comes from Oceanodroma leucorhoa, assembly GCA_030449065.1. NCBI lineage: Eukaryota > Metazoa > Chordata > Aves > Procellariiformes > Oceanodroma > Oceanodroma leucorhoa. The sequence goes on along the minus strand of JASVER010000057.1, from coordinate 1,721,894 downwards.
CTATAGCAAACACAGAGAGGAGGAAAAAATTAGCAAAACTTCTAGCACCAAAATAAATGTGATCAGCTTGAGGAGTCCAGCTTGAGCCACATGCCCCTGCCTGGTCCTCGACCCCTTCAACGCATGGAGATCCGTGTCAGACTTGGCTAAACGCAGCCCTAGCAGATAGGAGATGACAAACACAGATTGCTATCTCCGACAGACTCATCTGTTCCCAGCGAGTTAGAGGCACCGTAAGGAACAGCCTTTCCTGACCGGAGCACACCGTGAGTGGTGAAGCCACCATGAGCAGGCAGATGGGTCTGCATCTGAGCCTGTGCACTAAGACCACAAAAAAAACACCAAAGAAAGAGAGAAGGCTGATGGATACATGAATCCCTTCAAATGTCTCCCTCAGGTCCCCAAGGTCAGCCCCTTTCCCTTCTCTCTCCTCCTGTGATCACCTACCCCAAAGTTCAATGTGTCCATCAGTGTGAGACCCAGGGTAGCAGGTCCTCCCCCCGTCATCACCCCTGTGGAGGTCCCTGTCACCGTGAGCACCACCCGTGGCCACACTAAAGGCTTAATTGTGCTCAGTAGTCACATATCTTCTTATTTAATGAATTTTGCCAGGAAGCAAACCATACGTTTCTGGAGGGGAGCGGTGGGCAAGGAAATAGATAACCACCTGCCAGCAGGGAAGTTCCCAGCTCCACCTGGCCTCCTGCCATCCATTAGTCATGGTTTACCAGGGAACAGTGTCCAACGGTCCAGTTTGGATGATATGGACATCACCCACTTGCCACCACCCATCCTGGCTCCCAAGGACATTCCTTGCTTTTGCAATTCAGACAAAAATACAGTATATCACTTCCCAGCACAGCGCCAAGCCAAGCCCTCCCTGACTAAAGGAAGCCTTACAGTCATATTCTTATTTTTCTGCAAAATTATTGTAGACAAAACAGAGACTACCCAAAATGACAAGGCTCCGATTTGAAAAGCTGAGGTGCCACCGACAAGTCATTTCCATTACTGTAATTGAGAAAAAAAATAACCTCTTGATTCATTTCTCTATAAATCTACCCATTTTCCTCCTGTATCCTTGGACTGCAGGAAGCACTTTTGTCATCATGTGACATACACTTCCACGATTGCCATGATAGCCAGGTTTCCCTTTTCTTTATTCTTGCTCTTAAACCTCATCCCACTTTCATTATTATTTTATTATTCTTATTTTTGGTTAAATTCATGAGCAAGGTATTTCCCATGAGGGAAGACAACAATGTTAACGGTCCTCACTTTGAAGCAGATTTTTGTTGCCAGCAAACAGGAAAAGAAGTAGTTATACAGGAGTGATTGATGTACTTAATTAAATCGGCTGCCGTCAGAGCACTGAAAGAAAACGTACCACTGACGGAAACATGTACATTATGCAGAGAACCATCCGGGACAGCGCACACATTGCAAGCTCTGCGGGTAGCGTTTCTTCCCTTGGTACTGGAGGGGAAGGGCGGACGTCGGGCCCTTAGCTGGGCTGGGAGCGCACATTTCGGCAAACAGGCAGGAGCTGCTGCCGGACAATCCGAGAAGGAGCATCAGCGAGCGCCCGCGGCTGGGCAGGGCAGCCAGTTTGGGATGGAAATCCGACACAGGCTGGTTTTGATAAGGCCAGGAAAAGTAGTCTCTTTCTATCTATAATTATATTTTGCTAAAAGACCAGTATAAAGTCTTGCTTAACAATACCAGCTGAAAAGCCTGTATTTGTAACAATGCCTTTTCTTGCCCCTTCTTAAATGAAGGCATCATATTTACAGCCCTCCAGTCTCACAGCTCCATCCCTATATTCCTGTGAAAATATCCAAAGAATCTGCGGGAAAAAAAAAAAAAAATCTACTGAGCTTATTACCGATGTGCAAGTTCCTTCAGAAATTTGGAGAGGAGGTGACCAGTCTCTCCAGGAACAAACACATTAAGTTCCTTGATATTTACTTCCATCCCTAGAAGATCAGCAATTCCTCTCTCAGTTTATAACCGACTGCTAAACCTGCCAAGGACTTTGTTTTACTAATCCTGTCTGCTTTGCCATAAGCGTACTGCAGAGTGTCTAGATGAGTAAACTAAAAGTGATCTTAACCAATAAAGTTAAAGTACCTCTGGTAAATAATGCTTTTAAAGAAGTCATTTGCAAGCTAGACATTACCCAGCAACGCCTTAAATAAAACAAAGCACCTCATTGTACGGAATGGTCTTGAAGGGGGCGAAATAAGTAAATACGCTACACCTCTGAAACGCAAAGCAAGTCTTTTCATTTACCAAAATCCGGCTGGGGCACACCCCAGTCCCCGCCAGCCGTGCCCCGCTCAGTGGTGAGCCTTGGCCGGTTCGGAGCCAGCGCCAGGCGCTTCGCACCTAAAGCACACGCAGAATTTCCATACCCCGTCGGAACAGCCCGCGTTCAGCGCCTCGGCAGCACCGGTGCTGGGGACCAGGGCTGACCGGGCTGCAGAAGCGGTGCGGGTGGGGAAGTGCCCCCCCCCAGCCCCGCACTCCTCTGGCTGCAGGGGGGTGTGCCGGACACCAACGTGAGAGAGAAGTATGCTGAAAATGCAGCACCAAACCCACAATTCAGAAAGGCACGCGTAGTTTTCTCGTGTCCTCTCCCTGAAGGTAGCAAAGAAACCTGTTTTTAAGAGTTTCCAAGAGCAGGACGGTAGCTGTTGTCGCCACTCGTAGCCTTGGTACCGTTACCAGCCTGCAAATACGCTGTTTGCACACCCGCAACGTGAACATGGAAGTTACGATTCTGCCGCTTTGCAGTCACCCTGCGTTCGCTTTGGGTTGCGAGATGTCCCCAGAGAACCTCTGCAATTAGGACTCAAACGTTCTCAATGCAGTTTATTCTTCTGAAGTTTTCCTCAAGTTCCATGAGGTTTTTACAGCAGCTGAATTCCTGTTCCTATTTCCTGCATAAAAGGCTTTTTGTGCTACAATAGTTTTGTTTTTTTCTTAAATAATTCCTTAAATAGAGACTTTAAACTTAAGCAAACCTTAAAGATGATATGGTCTCTTCATTTTAGTAGTCCTTAGAGAGGTCATCCTCACCTCTGAGATTCATGGAACAGTTATTTCAGCATTGCTAGATAAGCAATTAATTCCCCAATTAATATAAATATTTTATATGCAACTGGGTTCTTATTTGAATAAGCAATTATGTTAAGGTCCTTTGATTCCAAATTAGTACAAAAAACATCCTGGCATAGGGAAATTTTTCCACAAGTTTTCGCTTAGATATAAACTATCTGCATGTGCAGAAGAGGAACACATATTCCCATTACAGAATTTATAAGGGTAATTAGAGCATTTCAAGAAATCCCTGCACAGGTTTTCAATGGAGACATCTCCCCCTTCCCTTGAAGGCTCTGGAAAACATCCACTTTGATGAGATCACCTGCTAAAGCACAGGCAAGCAAGAGTCCAGCACCTTGGGAATACACTCATGTTGAGCATGCTGCTTTTAAACAATCAAAAGCCATTATAAAATATATCTGTCATCTCTTAAGAGAATTTGCATGAGAGAATCCACAGATGAACTGAAGGCAACAGCTACACGTTTGCAGTCCAGAGAAAGGGTTCCCCAGGCTGGTTTGCATCATTTATAGGGAAGAAAGTGCCAGGATCATGCCTCTTTTTAGATAAAGCAAGTAGCAAGCACAGACAAGCATGTGATCTGCTGGTCCCAAAGCAGCAGGCGTATGCTAATAATGGTACTGCTCTGCAAACTTGCTAAACGTGATTATAACCTATATTATGGTTGCACTGATCCCGCTGTGGTCCATTCTGCCCCAGCCGGACCAAGCCGTCTATCTCGGATTCATCAGCATGGCAGTCTCAAAAGCGAAGGCAGGGATGCACAAGCCTAAGCTCCAAATTTCCACAGAAAAGTGCCCCTTGCCCTGGTAGGCACTGCCAGCTCTTCCAAGTTGAGGGACCCAGCGGAGTGCCTTTGCCAAGAGCTCGGGCTCAGGCTGCTCAGGACCCAACCCCTGCACGGGCCGACTCAGCCCAACCCCAGAAATGTTCCCCCCTTCTTTCCTTGGGCTCACGGAGAGTCAAAGCTCCCAACCCAGCTGGGTCACAGGAGTGGAAGACCTGCCAAGAAACCTTCTGGTGCCTCTTTCTAACTCTGTATTGAGTTTATGGTTATCTCAAGCATTGAGCTGCTGATGCTGAAACACTTCTGCAGCTGCCACGAGCAGGTGACTTCAGACAGGGGTGAAATGCAGTACAAGTGCTTTGGCTTTCGATCGCTTTATACACCACAGGACCAGGACTCCTCCTCCTTCAGCAGCGCTTTCCCTCTGACACTTGGGAACTGCCTATGGCTTTGCCTTCAATTTATAGCTACTTCCCATTGGCATCTTTGGAAGGGAAAAGCGCCCCACACCACTAAAAACCACAAAACCAACCCACAACCAGAATAGCAGTTACCATGGATGGCAGTTCCCGTCCATTTGTTGCATGGGAAGAAGTGCAGGCTGAGTTACAGGTAACGCACCTGCGCAGGCAGTGCCCGGCACAGCGGCTACCAAAGAGGTTGCTGAATTCCTGTGCTTTGCCCGAGTGAATTGAAGAAAGCAAATTGCAGTTTGATGCTTTATGCACGTAACACCGCAAGCTGGGTTCCTACTAGACACTGCCTTTTTGTGCCCTGTTCCAGATGGGCTTTTCACCAAGTACAGGTAGGCTTCCCCCAGTAAAATCTGTCTGACTGTTCGCACATCGGCCAGTTCCAGCTCTCGCAAAGCACTCATTCCCCAGCGGTGACCAGGCACATGCACAGAGCTCGCTCTCCCCTCCCTGCACCCAAGAACACATTGATCTCCATCTCCCATTGATTTTTCCTAAATGGTATGGCTGATGGAAAATCACACATCTCTTTAAACAACAGGGCAGCTTTAAAATCTCGTTCTTTATTGACTCCCCTTCATTCTGCTACACTTCATTCGTTTCTCTCTTTTATAAGATGCTGATACGCCTACCGCAAAGCCACCTGCGTGACAGCTAAAGCGGCACGTCAGGAATTTCCACCAAATTAACAGCTAACCAGCCCCAACCAGGCAATGGGGACACACGGACCGCAGCAGTGAGGGATGGCGGCTTTTGGACCTCCAGAGCATATATCTGTAGTAGCAAACCCATCTGACCAACAACAGTGACTGATGGAACGGAGGGCTCTCCCGAGCGCAGCACCGGCAACGCTCCGCACGCAGCCACGTACTACGTCTCTTTGGATTTACTCCACTAAACCCCTTTCCTCTCATTGACCCCAGACTCACACTTAACTAAGGTTTAATCAAACCTAAGAAACCAAGATAAGATTCTTGCATTGCCCGAGTTTTTCAGTGAAAAAAGAAAAAATAGGATACCTGGTTTCAAACAGTGCCTTGTATTATAATTATGTGTCCTGGTTTTGGCTGGGATAGAATTAGTTTTCTTTCTAGTAGTTGGTATAGTGCTATGTTTTGGATTTAGTATAAGAAGAATGTTGATAACACACTAATGTTTTTAGTTGTTGCTAGGTAGTCTACGTCCCAAGGACTTTTCAGCTCACATGCTCTGTGAGGTGCACAAGAAGCTGGGAGGGAGCACAGCCGGGACAGCTAGGCCAGCTGGCCAATGGGGTATTCCATACCATGTGATGTCATGCTCAGCATATAAGGCTGAGGGAAGAAGAAGGAAGTGGGGGACGTTCGGGGTGATGGCGTTTGTCTTCCCAAGTCACCGTTACGCGTGATGGAGCCCTGCTTTCCTGGGGATGGCTSAACACCTGCCTGCCCATGGGAAGTAGTGAAGGAATTCCTTGTTTTGCTTTGCTTGCGTGCGCGGCTTTTGCTTTCCCGATTAAACTGTCTTTATCTCAACCCACGAGTTTTCTCACTTTTACCCTTCCGATTCTCTCCCCCGTCCCACCCGGGGGAGAGTGAGTGAGCGGCTGGGTGGGGCTGAGTTGCCAGCGGGGCTTAAACCACGACATTATGCTTGAGAAAAAGGAAAGAAACATGATTTCAGCAGCTTCCTCTGCAGATCAGAGGATGCTTCTTAACTTGCTGCAAAGAAGTTTTAAAGCATGCAAAGTACTAATGATATACAAAGACCTGGACTGCAACCCACACACCCAGCTGTCCCAACTGGACATTCCCCTCTGCAAAGAATGCTTTTTATTCTATCCAAACACAAGTTTGAAGAGAATAAAAAGTTCTCTCAATTTCAGCCTTTGCTCAAATGTCTAACCTTTTTAAAAGTACATCCCAGTTTACTTAAATTGGGATCGTACATGCCTCAGTCAAGAGAGCTGCACAACATGCCAATGAGCTCTTTCAGAGAGACAGATGGCTGAGGCTGGGTAACAGACTTTGTTAGATATTGAGACAAGAAAAGGGGAGAGAATAGTCTAAATAAGCATCACTGGTGTGCTGTAACTGCTCAGCAAATAAATCATAGTTTATCATTTCTGCTTTCTGAATCATAAGTAGAGATTACAAGCTACAAAGACCGAGAAACTATTATTGTTTTCAATCTTTAAGCCACAAGAAAAGATCACAAAGGTAATTGTTGCAAGAAAAGATCACAGGTCAAAAATAACTATTTTTTCACTTGAAATAAGGAAAAAAGTTGGCCACGGCAGGAATTAAAGAGTGTACATTTAACTTCATCCCAAAATATTATATATATAGATATAAAAAGCCTTGTTCTGAAAACCACCTTTAACCTTGATGGGTCTCATTCAATTGTGTAGGAGCTGATGCTGTTTGGGGGGACTAGCAAGGTTTCCTCTGCTGTAAAAAGCAATATTCAGAGATGCACAGAGAGAGCTTTGTCTCATTTTCTTCAGTATCTTTGGACATCAGTGCACGTGAGCTGGTGGCACCCATGCAGACAAGGTTAAGCCAGGGTACAGGAAAATAAGACACAATTGCAATATGAGGATTTCAAACTTAAAAATACCTAAATTCATCAGCAAAGTTTGATTGTTAAACAGCTTTTGACTAAATAGAAAGTACTTAACAGAACCCTGGATATACTGACAAGCCAAAGCCCAAGGTTACAGCAACTGAAAACATTTGAGAAAAATGAATGTTCAGTTTCCAGGTACTGACTAAAATAAGACGTTGTTTTTTATGTCAACGGTTTTCATTTTCACTTATACTTTTCATGAGATGTAATTTAGTTTCATCACAATCTAATATTTCCTCAGTAAGTTGGAGAATAAAGGAAATTAATAGTGGCTGATCTTATTAAACAAAAATCCTATCCAGAGTAGACTACATTCTTTTCCGCACAGCTTGTTTTGTTACTGGGTTACATTTCCAAGTAGTAGCAAGATAAAGGTATACCTAGATAATCTCATAGAGCTCCCTTTCCCATGAAAGGTTGGGCCAGATGATCTTTCAAGGTCCCTTCCAATCTCAGCTATTCTATAATTCTTTAACTTTCAAACCCACTGTGAACCTGGAGCCAAAGTCACATTTGCCATTTAGAACAAGGAGTTTGCTCAGTTTGTCCTTGCTCATTTTTCCTCAACACAGTAATTGCCATTCAGATGTCACCTCAGTACAACCAACCAACCACATGGAGAACCAAGGAAAGCATGCTTGCCTTTGTATTTTTTGAAAAATGTATAAAACAGTTTGAAGCCATAAAAGCAAAACTTAAAGCTCACTGACAAAGTTTACAGTTCATTGTAATTTGTTTAAAGCGTTTTTGGTGTTGACCACAGGCCATTTTACAAAAGACGCCGGGCCGAGCACGACCCGAGGAAGGCATTAACACCACTGCAAACACAACCACAGCCAGCTACAGCGATACAGAGTTTGGCACCCAACTGTCAGCGTCATCCAGGGTCCTTCTGGTTCTCAGAGATAGCCAGGCACCTGAAGGGTAGGGAGGACGGGGAATGGATATGTTCGATTTTCTTTCTTCCCTGGGCCGGCACCACGTAGGCGGCTGCTGAGGATCCAGCTCAGAGCTCGCCAGGGGACTGCCACCTCCTCACCCGCAGCTCTCGGGGATGGGATCAGGTCAGATCCCCAGGTAAGCAGGTGACTCAAGAACATGGCCATGAGGAAAGAGGCCAGCAAGCAGGTGGGTCTGCTCTGCATAATGGCTGGAAACCCCCACCCCAGTACCCAACGCAGCCCAGCTGTGTCTATTTAGAAACACACTGGGGTCTTGTGCTTTCAGCACTCACCACATTCCCTGCAAGGCCACCAAGAACCAGGCATCTGAACTCCTACCAGGATTTTACATAGGAGTTCCTAACTTATTAGGTTACAGAACTGCTCCCTGTTGTGCTGCTGGCACCACAAAGGGGGGTTTTGTGGATCTGCTATGGCAAATTACTCCTCAAAGGAAAAAGCAAACAACCACTGCCTCCTTTTAAGTCAAAATGCACCTCACCTGCTGCAACTTGATTTGCAGTAAAAACAGACTCTTTTAGGTTATAAGTACCAAAATTGCCATTTCACTCCAAGCTCAAGTGCACAAACAGCTGGCCAGCTCATTGCCTTCTCCACAGCCCCAGCAAAAAGCAAACCCCACATCGTGGTTTAACCCCATCCGGCAATGAAGCCCCACGCAGCCGCTCGCTTGCTCTCCCCCAGTGGGATGGGGGAGAGAATCAGAAGGGTAAAAGTGAGAAAACTCGTGGGTTGAGATAAGGACAGTTTAATAGGTAAAGTAAAAGCCGCGCACGCAAGCAAAGCAAACCAAGGAATTCCTTCACTACTTCCCATGGGCAGGCAGGTGTTGAGCCATCCCCAGGACAGCAGGGCTCCATCACGCGTAACGGTTACTTGGGAAGACAAACGCCATCACCCCGAATGTCCCCCACTTCCTTCTTCTTCCCCCAGCTCTATATGCTGAGCATGACGTCATGTGGTATGGAATATCTCTTTGGTCAGCTGGGGTTAGCTGTCCTAGCTGTGTCCCCTCCCAGCTCCTTGTGCCCCCCCAGCTTGCTCGTTGGTGGGGTGGGGAGCAGAAAAGGCCTTGGCTCTGTGTAAGCCCTGCTCAGCAGTAACAAAAACATCCCTGTGCTATCAACACTGTTTTCAGGATAAATCCAAAACACAGCCCCATACTAGCTGCTGTGAAGAAAATTAACCCTGCCCAAACCAACACACCCCACAACTGCCAACTCAAGCCAATCAACCACAGCAAGATGATAGTGCCCTTCCTTTGAAAAATTCAGTGTCATTTCTTCTAGTAGTCTGGAAAAAGAAGCCTTTCCCCCATCTTATCATTGTATTTTCCTCCTGAATTATTAAATGAAAACACATTTTTACTCCACTGAAGTTATTATTAGAAGGAGGCTTATCTCATGAAGTGAGCAGCCAGTCCCAGGACTGCTGTAACACTACAGGCTCATCTGATTAACATTTTGAGATCCTACATTAAAAAAAGAAAGCACTAAGTATAATGTTCCTAGGTGCCTCTCTTTAATTCCAGAGAAAGAGAGCTGTAATACCCAAATGGCATTTAATCTGGCACTAAAAACATCAACGCATAATACCCACAACAGCAAGAAGCAAGTTCTGGGGGAGCTCAGCCTCCCCTCATTAAATCCAACCATTCATTCTTCTCTAGCACATAAACACATGGGGAAAGCTGAAATGCCAGAGAAAAAGCAGTAGAAATCTCAACCAGAAGAAAAATAAAACAAAATTGCACACAGCACAGCACTTACCAGCTCCAACAGGCAAGAGCTGCAGGACAGGGCTGTCCTCAGGGCACCCACGGCTCTCCCACCCTGCACCTCTACTTCACAGCACCAGCCCAGCCCCACACCCTGATTATATGGTTTCCTTGATGAAAACTGAAAACACCTGGTTTTAACTTTCAAGCAGAGTTTTGATGCAATCATGGGACACTGCTCCAGACCTTGCTGCTGCTGGGCAGCCTCAGCTGAGCACCCTTGGGGACTACCGGGCTCCCACCGGGTATCCTGCTGGGTGCTCAGCACCCTCCTGGCACTCGGGACCTTATATCCAGTTTACCACATCCAGTTCACTGGTAAATAGCTCAAAATATTTTATTCATCTTGAATACACCCACTCTAAGGGTGTGGGTTTTTTTCTACATGTACTCTTGGTACACATTTCCCTTTTTAGGGTGAAAATCCTTGTCAGTCACCAGAATTCCCAGCAAGAGGCATGGCCTGATTTATACTCAAAGAGAAAATCACCAATAAAAACAGGCTATAGCAATTTAGCAGTTGGGGAAATAAAGCTACAAGGAAGATAATCCACCCTCGTAGTGCCTTCTGCTTGTCAGGAGGGGTTGGAATAAGCCTCCAGTGTGTTTCCTGGCTAATGGTGAGAAGCCACTGATCTCTTTGGGGAAAGGCTGGGAAAACACTCTGTGACTGCATTTGTTCTCACATGCCACGCACAGGTACGTGGCTGCCGTCCCACCTCACTGCAGCATCACGCCCCAGGACGCACATTCTTATTTTTAAGACCAAAAGGCCCACCGATATGAGAAAAGTTTAGTGCTCCTTAGCCGTCTCCCAAGCCACAGCTAAATCTCCGCTTCTGTTCCTTAAATGTCTCAATTTGCATAAAATTGTCTGCAAACAATTAAAGTTAATTAAGATAATTTATCACTTGAAAGTAAAGCATCTTATCAGCAGGTATCAGCCTGTAAAGCAAACAAAGAATTAGTTGTAGGAAAATAGTTGGGGCCTCATTATCCTGTCAGCCATGAAGTGACAAAGAATAATTTCTTTATGATACTTTCTGTTTGGTCTGGGTGCTATGTTTTCAAAGTAATTAACTGCAATTAGCTAATCATCCTCTATAGTAACTTCATTTGTGACTCTACATGGTAGTATTGACTCATTTACACTTTGGCAGCCTTCCCACATATAAATTGCGATAAAGAAGTTTTGATAACAGCCCAAAGTTCTTCCCTGTGAGCACAAATGGGATGTTGGAAAGAGCTTTGATTGCATATGCAGCAGTACCTGTTCTGCCCCGAAAGACAGAAAGGAAAAAGCACAATATTCTGACCCCTGTGAGGAGCTGGGCTGTGCTATGTCCTGCCGTCCCTGAGATGCCCCTCTTCCACACTGCAGCCCCATCTTTGTGTCAGAACGTTGCCTCTTCTTTTGGTCTGCTGCTTCCAGCTGGTTTCTATTGCATCCCGATATAGGGAGTCTTTGCGATGTTGCCGAGAGCTCTTGCGATGTTCCCTGTGTCCGAAGGGACTATGAAAAAATAACCTCATAATCAATCCCAGTTCCACTTGCAGAAATCCACACCACGCGTGAGCAAACAAAATGCAGAGTCACCCATTTCTCTGGATGGAACAGTGAGAACTTGTTTAATCAAATTATGATCATAATAATAACAGAGACCATATTTAATTTTGCATTTGTTGAGTAGTTACGTATTAGCATTCACAAAGGCTTTAACCCGTCAGGGTAAACCAACTTAATGCTGCACAAAAACGGCTAAAAGGCAACCAGGAACAGTAATTTTTAAAACTAATTTAAAACAATTCCTGGAAGTGCCATGGGAAAAGGCAAATCATTGAATGGCCACGTTAATATTCACAGCAGCTGTGATGCAATCGGGCGCCTCACGCCTACGTTCGGAACAGCCACGTAACGGACTTCCCTGGAGGGACCCCGGGCCAGGCTCAGCGGACGGGAATAGATCGTCCCCTGAAAAAGGCCCGTTCCTCCCCTCCAGCTCTGCCCAGCCCCATCCTATTCATTTCCACGTGGCGCTTAGGGACGCGGTTTAGTGCTGGACTTGGCAGTGGTAGGTTAATGGTTGGACTCGATGATCTTAAGCCTCTTTTCCAACCTCAATGATTCTGTGATTTCCCCTCCTTTGCCTTTTTTCTTCCCTTTGCTTCTAACCCCACACCCCAGCAGCCCTCGCAAGGGCCATACAAGCACAGCCTGGACCCTACCCTGACTCTGCCCACCCTGCCCGTACCCCTCCCCACTGGCCTGCCCTCGGCCAAGCCCTCACAGGTTGCCCAAAAACCAGAGGATGCCCAAAAATGCCCATCCATGCCCAAAAACCGGAGGATGCTTCCACGCCTGCGCACCTCCGGACCCTGCTGCCCCTGCGTGGCACAGGGCTGGCTCTGGTGTCCCCGCCGTCCTCCTCGGATGCTCTGCCTGCTCAGAGCAGGGACCGATGGCATTTAACAGGAGAAAGATATGCCGGAGGGATATGTGAGGGGGAGATTTCTCAAGCCCCAGGTGAGGACAGGCAGCAAGCCAAAACACAGTCAGGCTGGTGTGAGTCATGTTGGTGCGGTGACACCGTGCGTCCCTCCGTTCTTCTGGTGGAATTGAACTGTCCCCGTGGAGCAGCTGGGGGAAAAACAAGGGAAGAAGGATGAGCTGATCAGAAATACATCCTGGCCCCGAGAACAACGTGTGCTGAATTTATACCACTCCTCCCACGTCCCCAGCTCCTCCTGGATGTCTTACTCCTGCTTTTATTGCTCAGGAGGGAAAGAAATGTTCTGAAAGAAAGAAATATGGCTGAGACTTCACTTCTGACCTCACCACAAGGGGTTAAAGGGTGGTGTGTACCGGTGGGATGCCAGCCATCTCCCCCCGGTTCACACCGGTGCTGATGGGTACGCTCCCAGTCGGCCCGGATTCGCGTCCCCTGGCAGCTTTGTCACCTGCCACGCAGATCAAAACCCGCTCCAGAAGCACTCAGCACCTCCCTGTCACTGCCCTGCGGAGCACAGGGACAAGACGGTGGCTGTCCCGGGCAGGGGAAGCCCCGCACGTGTCCTCTGGAGCCGCCCTCCCACCCCAGCCCCTGCCTGCGCCGGGGCCGTCTCCGTTCGCTGAGCACCCTCCTGGCCAGGTTCTCCTCCAGACTGCCCATATGAGGGGACCACCGTTCCCTGGGGGGGTCACAGCCTGCGAATGCCGAGCCCCCAGGAGAGCAACCAGCGCGGTTTTCTCTCCGAGGGGGCTGTCGGTGGCAGCAGTACTGCCAGGGCTCTGCTCCAGAGCTCACCTCGGCGCTGCAGGGTTCAACGATTCTTCCCAACCTGTTCACACAACAAAAAAGAGCTTGATTATCTCTTCTTCAGGTATGTTGAGTTAGTTTCAGAAAAAGCACTGGGCAGCTTCATGCATAAAAATGTATATATTTTTTACTGCTCCCACCTCCTTTTACCATATGTTCATGCAGACCTATACTCACAAAGACGACCCTGCTCTGACACCACACGGGACTCTCGGAGGACACCCGCATCCCACTACCAAAATCCCAGTGGGGAGCTCTAACCCTTGCACACCACTAAAGCCACACACCCCCCCGTATGCCAAGTGGGCTGCCATGGCCCAGCCAGCCCTGCCATCATCTGCAGTGTGTTAATTAGTGCATGAATTGTGGGCTTTGGTTTTTTGACTTTTCTTCCCCAAAGAAGACAAAACAACAGGAAAATTTCAGGTCGCAGAGCTGCATGTTCAGGCTATTCTCTTTCAGCTGAACACAAATTAATGACATTTGCAAAATAATATTAAACTGAAGGTGATGGGAAAGCTAGGAATGACCCTCTCGTCGGGCCCAGGCATCTAAAGAAGGAACGGTTTAATTAAACATTGCCCTGATGATGGAGGGCCACCGCATTGCCATGGCAACTGGACTCGGTGCTCCACCTGGACCAGCTCTGGGAAGCCACCGGCGCCGCTCTGCGCCGGGCTGCGGATTACAGCCTCGTGACACCAGGAGAAGGGACTTTCCAGGCAGCAAAGCAAGGTCCTGATGGCAATTCATAGGTACAGATAAAAAGGTATTAACATACATCACTGAAATACCTTCAGCTACTCGGAGACAATGTGCAGCATCACAGCGCTGAGACACGGATTTGTTCGCAGCTCTGATCCGTTTTTGCAATATTAGTTTGGGAAAACAGACAAATTTCCAGAATCCAATAATTATGCATGACTCAGTCTTTCAGCGTTCACCTAGAGACAACCAGACCCATGTCTGGGAGCAGCTGCCCGTTGGCTTCCACCGGAGGTGAGGCTGCAGAGCACCGCGGGCTGCCTGGCCCGGGCAAAGCTCAGGGGGGTCGGGGCTTCCCCAGCCCCCAGCGTGGCAGACACGAGCCCGGGCAGGGCTGCACGGGCTGACAGCAAAGGGCTTCCCGCTGCCTTCAGAGGAATAAGGGGATATTCAGGTTTGTGAGAGGCTTTTAGCAAAGACGAAAAAAGTCTTAAGATATTGCAAATGGGTAAAAATATTTTTTTACTCTTCCTTCCAAAAAACTCTTCCTCACACTGTTTTAGTTTCCTGGCTTATCTGTATTTCCCAGTTAAGAGCAGTTTAATGTAGGTTACTAATGCAACTTAGCTTCAAGTCTTTGCTATGGCTTATGGTTTCCCATCCAGCTGTTTTGAATTGTAATTGTGAAACGCACACACCACCCCCATTTCCCATTTAATTTTAAAGCAGACAACATTAAAGTCACAGATTTTATTTTTAAAGACAGTTTGCAGTTCAATCTATTGAGAAACACAGTTGTTCTGTTTACTTTTTAACTGGGGTCACCACCTTCTCTGCTGTTGTTTCAAGGTTGACAGTGATTTAAACTTGGTGTTTCTTTACAACCTGCACCTAATCCAGGGTATAAATCATTCTGAAGGACATATATTTCTGCCTGTCATTTCACAGGAGGATGCTATTAAAGCTGGGCTCAGTACAATGTGCAATTCAAAAATTTGTTGCTGATGACTTCAACATGCATTACATTTTCATCAGCTACAGAGAGACGCAGCAGCAGGGAGAAACGCCAGCTGATTCATCTGAGTAAATGATAAATGCTTTCCCCTCATTTAAGAGCATATCACCGGTCTTTCTTCATTAATAAAAGGACATCTGCATTTTAACCGCACCCCATTTTTTTAATAGAGACCAAGTAGACTGGGCTCACTGGACACGTACGTAGGAAATGCAGAGATATCGCTCTGCTTTCCACGATTACCTTCATTCTCCCCCCACGATTTCAGAGCCAGAGGCACGTGAGCTCAGGTTTTCAAAAGCAGTAACCGATTTGGGGGGTGTGCACTTCTGGAGGACCCTGCGAGAAGCTCGGCTCTTTCGAGGTGTCCCAGTGCAGGGGGACGGGGTGCGACCCCCCACGCCAGCGCCAGGGAGTGCTCACCACCAACACGCCATCTCCCCGCGTTGCAGGCGTGCACACCGACACACGTGCTGCTCTTCTCCTCCGCAGGAAATTCCACCCGGGACCCTTCGCTTGAGACAGCAGCAGAACAGCGGCGCTCTGGGATGTCTGCAGACCCCCAAAGCTGGGGTCTCCTTTAGGAAAGGCTTCTTCAGGTTTCCCATCACATGCTGACGTGGGTCTCTGACCCGTTGCCTATGGCTCTCCGTGCCGCAGGTCCCGTGGGGTAGCAGGCATCGCCGTGACTCGCAGGTGCTGGTGAGGGAGAACCCCCTCACTACAAGAAGGACATTGAGGTGCTGGAGCGTGTCCAGAGAAGGGCGACGAGGCTGGTGAAGGGTCTGGAGCACAGGTCTGATGAGGAGCGGCTGAGGGAGCTGGGGGTGTTTAGCCTGGAGAAGAGGAGGCTGAGGGGAGACCTTATCGCTCTCTACAACTAYCTGARAGGAGGYTGTAGAGAGGTGGGKGYTGGTCTCTTCTCCCARGTAACAAGYGMTAGGAYGAGAGGAAAYGGCCTCAAGTTGCRCCAGGGGAGGTTTAGATTGGATATTAGGAAAAATTTCTTCACTGAAAGGGTAGTCAGGCATTGGAACAGGCTGCCCAGGGAAGTGGTGGAGTCACCATCCCTGGAGGTGTTCAAAAAACGTGTGGATGAGGCGCTTCGGGACATGGTTTAGTGGGCATGGGTACTGGGTTGATGGTTGGACTCGATGATCTTAGAGGTCTTTTCCAACCTTAAGGATTCTATGATTCTATGAACCCCCTTCACCGGTTCTGCTTTTAAGCACAGCCACGGGCTGGACACACAGTGGTGGGAGCCAGCACCACCCAAAACCCACCCAAGTCGTCGGCTCAGGAGAGCGCACAGAGGGAAAGCGAGCATTGCCTCCTGCAAGGAACAGAAACGTGTAGCTGCTTGAGATTATAGTTGCAGTATTTTCCCATCTGGTTAATTAAAGAGCCTGTTGCGGCGCTTGCTGTGAAGCGCTGAGCGCCGAGGAGGAGCGGTGCAGAGCACAGCAACACGTGCAATGGGAGGCACAAGTGCACGGTCGGTGCCGCTCACCGCCGGCCGCCTCGCGCTGCTTTTGGCCCAGCAGCCTCCCAAGAGGTCGTGGTGATCCAGGAATGCTCCCACAGCGCTTGGGTTAAAGTCCATCCGGGTCCCATCCTCCCCGGAGGGCAGGACTGTCCCAGAAGAAAACCTCTGGTGGAGGTGGGCTTGGAGTCTCAGGGGCTCACAGCCACGGGTGGGTGGGGGGAGAGCATGAAAAAATACCCCAAACAGGAGTGAAAAGTTTGTTTCACACATCGCCAGCATAACACACCAACCACCAACATAAACCTGCCTGCTGCTGCCGTCCTCCTCTCGGCACTCTCCAAGGCAAAGGCTGGTTCAGAGAAAATAAAAACCACCCTGAACCTCTGCCTCCAATTCAGCTCAGCCTTTTCTGGAGGTCCCCAGCCCTTTGCCATTTTGCCGTTGCCTTCTCTCGCTCCGAGCAGCAGAGGCTCGCTCACCAGCTGCAGCCACGAACCCCAGGGCAAACTGGTGCAATGGCTGCAGACAAGGCTGAGAAAGAAAAGGCTTTGCACCTCCGCAGCCCAGCACGTCCCTTGCTCTCCTTGCCTTTAAACACCGACAAGCACAACAGACTTGAGTGGACTTTAATAAATATACCTTAACAGCCTTTAGGATAAGCACTTGTTGCACAATCACAAGCTGCGGCGTTATCAGGACGGGTAGCTGACCAGCGGGTTTAAATCACATTTATTTTTCACCGGAGGATGCTGCAGTGCGGTGCTGGCAGGGGCTCTGGCCCGTGGGCAGGGCATGAGGCTGGCAGGGCCCCTCTATCGCCTCATCTCAAACAGGTTTTGTAATCCCACCCCAGAGATTTGGAGCAAACTGATGGAATGTGGATCTTCAGATCCTTGAGATGTCTTTGAAACGAACAGCAAAGCCATGGCAGACTTGGAAAGAGTATTGCCACCAGGGCATCACTGTCATACAATGGGTACAAATTTAACCTGACTGCCAATTTTGTTACCTTTTCTATCTTAGTGGAGCTTGCAGTGGAGACATTCTCCAGGGAATAATAACGATAATAATAGTAATAGTGTTAAAGAAAGCAAAAGCCAATAATCTGAGTTAATTACCAGGCTGCTGTTGAATTTGCCAGATGTAGTGCAGCCCTCACTTTGCAGACCCATCATATACAGGCCAAGTCTTAATGTGACACCCGACAGATCCCTCTTGACATGCCTGAATCGATGAAATTAAATGCCAATGGAATGACTTCTTATATTATTTTTAAGAACACAGAGCAGTTCCTTGTACAAATCCCATTAATAACCAATTTGAAACTATAGCCTGCAAAGCCCATTAAATCCAGAAAGATATATTTAAGGCAAAAACTAAAACTATTTGAACTTCGCAGTGTCTGAGAGGCCACTTTAATTGAACAGCAAACAGAGCATTTCTAATCCAGCCCAGATGAGAAAAGAGAGAGCAAAAAGGACACACATTTAAAAGAGAAGGAAAATAAATAGCAGAAAGGCACAGAGCGTAATGGACCCCAGAGAGCGGTGCTGCAGAAGGATGGCGTTTGCAGAGATGGAGTCTCCAGCACAAGACCAGCGTCAGATCACTGCCACTTGAACAGGCTTCAGAGGCTGCTTTGAAATGGTTACCCCAACTTTCAAAGGTCTCAGTGGGTTCCCGGCCCCGAAAGCAGCCTTCCTACGCAGACAGGGGCAGCGCACACCCCCACGCTGATCAAAAACCAACCTGGCCATCAAAGAGCCCCAGCCAAACCTTCATCTGTGGCAGCAGATGCCCTGCACCATGGCTGACCCCAGCACAGCTGGTGTCCCCGAGCTCTCTGGCCACGGCAGAGCTGTCACCTGCAGCCCTCCGGACCCTCTGCAAAGCTGGCTGCAGGGGTGGCCTTGTGCGTGATGCAACTCCGCGTGGAAAAGCTGGAATATACAAACATCGCCTTTTGGTTTTGCAGATCTTTTGTACACGTTAGAGCTCCTCAGCAGCTGCTGTTTGCTTTCCCCGTGCTCAGCAGAGCTCGGCGGTGGGTCTGAAGGCTGCTCTTCCCGGAGCTGGAGGAATGGGGCTGCCTGCAGGGTCACCTACGTACAGCAAACCTCGGTGCTCTGGGGAACCGCGATGTCCCCCCTCACAGAGAAGCCACCACAAAATAAATGGCCAGGCCTCCAGCGGGACTGGACATGTTGCAAGGAGCGTGTCCAGAGAAGGGCGACGAGGCTGGTGAAGGGTCTGGAGCACAGGTCTGATGAGGAGCGGCTGAGGGAGCTGGGGGTGTTTAGCCTGGAGAAGAGGAGGCTGAGGGGAGACCTTATCGCTCTCTACAACTACCTGAGAGGAGGTTGTAGAGAGGTGGGGGTTGGTCTCTTCTCCCAAGTAACAAGCGCTAGGATGAGAGGAAACGGCCTCAAGTTGCGCCAGGGGAGGTTTAGATTGGATATTAGGAAAAATTTCTTCACTGAAAGGGTAGTCAGGCATTGGAACAGGCTGCCCAGGGAAGTGGTGGAGTCACCATCCCTGGAGGTGTTCAAAAAACGTGTGGATGAGGTGCTTCGGGACATGGTTTAGTGGGCATGGGTACTGGGTTGATGGTTGGACACGATGATCTTAGAGGTCTTTTCCAACCTTAATGATTCTATGATTCTATGACCCATTTCAGTAAAATCCCTGTTCACTTCTCAGCCGCTGTCTGCCATGACCAAAGAGATTTTTGGCTTTCCTTTTTCATAGAAAAATGTTTGATTATCCTTATTGGCTGTGATAGATTTTTTATATTGAAAGAGATCACTAAATATCCAGAATCAACTGTTGCCAAAACCACAGTTGTTCTTCCTCTGCTGTTTTTCTCCTGGCCATTTCAAACGATGTAATTTTTTGTAAAACATAATGGTTCTCTTCCTGCTTGCAATTCTGCA
The DNA here is from genome assembly GCA_030449065.1 of Oceanodroma leucorhoa. Taxonomy (NCBI): domain Eukaryota; kingdom Metazoa; phylum Chordata; class Aves; order Procellariiformes; genus Oceanodroma; species Oceanodroma leucorhoa. The sequence goes on along the minus strand of JASVER010000057.1, from coordinate 1,702,706 downwards.
AATACTGAGTGGTGCCACTTAATAAAATCACGGCGGGTTAAAACCTGAATGAGAGGAGAAGCAGAGCATGATAACTGTTCCCTCTGCAAGGGAAAGGTGCTTACATTCAGGCAGGGCTGCAGAGCACAGACGAATAACAATACCTTGACTCTGATGTGTATCTGTTACACACTGGCTCAGAATTGTAATTTTTATAAGCAGAATGCATTAGCTCCTCAGCGCTAATGCTATAATGAATACATCCATGCTGATAATGTATACATGAATCCAGAAGTTGCCTCTTCAGATAGGTAGTGTCATCAAAACAGCACTTCATGGAAAATTCCTAATATCCTCCTTGATTGTAACACGCCGCTGACTAAATGAAGCAAGAAGAGAGCTAGTGCTGCTGCTCCCAGCTGAACCGCAGCCTCTCCCAGAGACGCATGCCCTAGAGGAGATGAAATACTGAGACCGGGTCGGAGAAAGTCCTGGTTGCATGCAGATGAGTCTAAGACGAAGGAGATCAGCCTCCCCCATTTCAGTTACTCACACCGGCATCCCAAAGCGTTTTGGGATCACGGAGGCGCTTCCAACACGACTTCATTCTCGCCGTGCCCCAGTCACTGCACCCTGGAAAGGCTGGGCCATGAAATAACGCTGCCCCTTGCGTGAAATTTGGGATGCCTAGGCACACACCGAGACCAGGGCTCCCAAAACACTGCTTTGGGTAGTTTCCTTCAGAAAACACCAGTGACGGTGCCACGGCCCAGCCAGCGCCCTCCCCAGCATCACACCTCCCATCCCCAAAGAAAGCCCAAGGGCGGCAGGAGGTGGGGAGGTGCGGGCAGAGGCTGGGGGCTTCCCGGGGGATCCCCAGCAAGACCTCCAGCCTGGCAGCCAGGAGCAACTCGTCCCCCACACTCTGGGAAACAAAACCGAGTTTGGACCATTTACTAAAGTCTTCTAGAAGTGGATGGATATGCCCGACTCCCGGACAGCCCTCTCCCCAAATCTGTGTCTGCTGCCTGCAGGCACTCCGTTGCAAAGGAGCTACACCAGTGGCACCTGTGTCCCACAGCTCCAGAGGTTTGGGACCTCTGTGACCAGGGCATGGCACCGACCGGCACCGTCCCCTCCGGCTGCTGCCGGGCTCCTCCAACAAACAGAGATCAGGGACTTCTCTAAATGCAGTGTCACGCGTAACAGCCTCTTCTTCCAAGAAACACTTACCTGCTAGAATAGCAAGGTAAAAACAAATGAATAGACAAAGCAATGCTTAAACACTAATTAAGGAATGGGTTTGTGCTATCATCCTAGTGATTCAGTGAGAAGATGGATAACATGCTTCCACAACCGTGCTGTGTAAATTTAGCATCTTCCTGGCCTGCAATCAGAATTATAATAGCCGAACTCTTCACCTCCCTTCCTTCAGGTGATATGGCTGAGCTGAATTTATGTTGTTTATTTATATTTTCCAGGTGAGAGGAAAAACAGTGGGAAAACTATTCTCAAATTCCCCCCCTCCCTCACGTTTGCAATGGCAGTTTAGGCACACAAGGTTTTCCAACGTTGTAAGGTTTTTTGTGGAAGCAGCGGCGTGTTTCGCACACGCCGCAGCTCCCCAGGAGCAGCCTCGAGAGCCTGCCTCCACGGCAAAGCCCACTTTTAGAGAGCAGCCTTTGAGATGAAATTGCTAGGCTCAGTAGAAATCCCCCAGCAGAAATTTCCGCTTTCACTGGAGAAGCGTGGCTCTGAAATGCAAACTCAGAGGTCCTGCGAGAGTAGCTCCAAAAAGCCCAGCCCCTCTCTAGCCTGGGCGTTAGCAGCTTCGCTTCAGAGCACAAGCTGCACCATTACGATTTGCAGTGAAAAAAAAAAATCCTTGCCGATCAGCGGCTCGACGGCGTGCGCTCGGCTTCGTGCATTACCATAGCCCGGCATCGCTGATCAGTTCTCTATGCATTCCATTTACAAAACATAATTATTTCAAGAGCTGATAGTGAAGCTATCCATCAAACCATTAATGCTGCTCTGCTCCCAAATGAATGCTTGAAATCCACATGCTCCCCTCCGTATGTAATTTTAAGTAAGGACTATACCGAACTTTCACAGTATTAAGTGTGCTGTGGAGACAGCTATGGTAAATGATCCTCTGGATAGTCCTGGAAGTACTTGCTAGATATTCCCTATTGTAAACTTTTTCTGAAACTCTGAAGACTTTGGGGAAAATCATTAAAAAACACATTTGGTTCACAATTTCCAAAGTGGATGTATTTCCAATTCCCCAAACAAGAAAAAGCCTCTTGAGTCTACTGAATAATGACAGATGACGTGCTCTACACAGTATTTATAATTAAGTGCAAATATCAGTGCATAAGAGAAAATAAAAATGGACAAAGGAGATGAGAATTTCTTAGTGTGTGGCTGCCGCTGCATTGCTACACCCGAGAGTGTGTTAGATGTAAAGATTTGGGGTTAGAGAAAGACACAGATCTTCTGCTAATGTTCTGGAAAACCATTTTAGGTGCAAAGTAAAAATAAAATAAGCGACACAGCTTAAGCTATTTATGAAAATAGTTAGCACATGTTGTACATATATAAAAGAGAGAGGGGAAATGTAACTATTATAATCATTAGTTTCAGTAATACTAAGTACTTTAGTGCAATTAAATGCACACCAGAAATGCTGCACGGCGGCAGACTTGTCTAGGATTCAGTATCATTAAAGCTAAAATAAAGCCTTTAAAAGACGCACAAACAGGTCGATAACCAGCTGCCCTGTCCCCTGCCGTGAAACCCTGCAGCCCGCTGGCAGCGGGAGCAAGGTGGCCCAGAGACCGAGACGGGGGGAGCCGGTCCGGGGCTGGGAGCCATTTAGCATCACGCCTCGTCAGCCACGGGGCGACAGCAGACCTGAGATGGGGCAGAAGAGGCTGCCTGGAGAACTAACGCACTCGGAAATCGGTATCTTTGTCAAAAGCATAGCTCCCTTTCCTCCGCCTGGCAAAACGGGGAAGAGCCACTTGTGTTTGAAGGACTCGGAGACAACCGGCGCGGTTTCCGATCCATCAGCAAGCTGCTCCGTCCGCGTGACAGAGGACAGGCGCCTGTCAGCCGCAGTGGAACGCGAGGGATGGGAACAACACAGGAGCCGTGTTGCATCTTCTCTTGATGCGTTTCCTCCCTTCCCCGCACGGAGGAGAAGCCATCGGCTTGAGATCAGCCAACGCCACGGGGCGAAACCGCACCGCCGAGCGCGGGGGACGCAAGGTGACGGAGAACCAGAGCTGCGACTAAATCGCTGGAATCGGGAAAGGCCGGTGGAAAGTGCCGATTCTGAGAAATACAGGAAAATCTTTCAGACACCGCCTCTGAAAAACGTAGATGCCTCTGTTTCAGTTTCCATCGTCTGGCCCTGAAGGACGAAGCACAACCACCACCCTCAGCCCACCTCGCTCCCACCCTGCAGACAGCCCCTGTGCCAGCAAACTCCCGAACCGGGCACGGGGTCTACACACAAAGCATCCAAAACGTCACGAGAAAGGAGGTAAACGTGAGATTAACAACTCCTTGTCACTGTCAGCTGGAAAACTTACACTCTGAGTACAGGGATATAAATTAGAGGATTTATGTACCAAATGTCCACACAGTAGAAAGGAACTCAAATAATTAGGAGTGAGAATCTAACCTAACATACGAGCATCAATTTTAGTTTACAGTCGCATTTTGCTCTCGTATAACTGACCAATGCAATTAATAACTGTCACGAGAGGATGTGATTTGGGGGGGGGGGTTTAGCAGGTATTTCCTCCACCCCCCTCCAACAGTTCTGTGCTGTGCAGGTCAGCACAGAGGTGGCTCAACATTTACTAACTAAACCCCGTACGTTTAGCTGGACTCCAAGAAAAAAAGATCCAAATGGGTGGGAGGGAACAGGATTTCAAATGAAAACTCCAGCTGCAAAGAACCGGAGCTGGAGAGGGAGGAGAGATGAAAGCTGCTATTCAACCCTGTACTCTCCATGAGGAATTCACTACAATTTATCGAAGCAGCCGTGGATATTTTCAGTGCAGCCCATTTAAAACCAAACTACCTCAAAGCTTGTACATGAACCTCTAGGTTCTGAACAAGAGGGGGAAAAAAAAATAAAAGAACAACAAAATAAAGAAGGGCTTCTTTATGGAAAATTGGTGATACACTTTCAAGCATGCCTGTGTATTTCTCACTATGCTGGAAAATAGAAAAAAGGGCCACTTAGAGACTAGGCTTTACTACAATTCAGAAGCGATGTATTATTTGTTTTTTTTCTCATTCTTCTCTTTTACGTCTCCTCTCCTGTGGCTGTAACAGATGCAGAGGGTCCATCTGACATAGATAGCACCAGATGGCATTAATTTATTGCAAAACTGTTTTCTTTTCTAGAAAGACTTTGTTGATGTCCCTCACAACTTCAGTCAAGTTCACTTCATTAAATCAGCTCTGTGTATTAAAATCTGGTCTCTGGACATAACGGCCTACCACAAGGAACTCTTAGATTCAGAGGCTTCGTTTTAACAATTAAGCGGAGTCACGGGACTGGATCTGCAATGCGGCCTTGAACGGCGTTAGGCGGGACTGTGGTTGCTGCCAATCTGTCTCAGATTCTACAGAAAACTTACTTTCCTTGGCAGAGGGAGCTTTTCCATCACCCAAAGGCAAAAAAAAGTGCATTTGTCCACTGCCTTTTCCTGGGCAGCATCCTCTGATTTGCTTTACAGGTTCAATGCTGAGCCAGGGAAGGCCTCCACCAGCCGAGCGGGGCTGTCACCCTCGTACAGGCATATTTATGGGAAGATCGGGGTCTGCACGCCTTCAAGTAACACGAACTGCAAACTTCAAACACGTGATACTCAAATGCAAAGAGCAAGCGGGCTGAGAGCGTCAGAGACGAAGCAGGGAGCGAGGGAGCCCAGGCGGTGGTACCCTGAGGAGGGCTGTGCTGGTGACCCAGGGACGCGCTGTTGCAGGGGACTTTTGCAACTCAGGTTTCAGCTTCAGAAGACATTTTTGGGTTGCAGGTGTAAGAGAATAACACAGCGAGGATACCAACAATGAGAAAGGAGATGAACGGTCTCATTGAACTAAACTGTAAATGCCAAGAGAGATTAGTGAAGGGATGTATAGCCATCTAGGTGAAAAATTGTAAGAAAAATGAGCTGAAGTTTTGGCAGCAAAAAGATGTCAATTAACTATTTTTTCACCATATTTAATCTCAGATTAATTTAATTTAAAAGAGGTTACATTTAAACTGAGGTGAGAAAAGGGTACACTGCATTTTCTCATCAGCAAATGCCTCCCTCCAGTATCTTCTTGGGACCTTTCCACCAGGTGGGGCAGGAACCGGCTGAGGGTTTCCTCGCTGCAGCTTGCCAAGGACTCAGTCCAAACTTCCATTCAGGTTCTCAAGAAGCTGGTGCCAGCCAGCAGAAGCCTGGGACAGACGCAGGTTTAGCAAGGCCCACGTTCTCCTGGCAGCACCAAAAGCATTGTCTATTCCATAAAGTGCCTCACCCCAACTGCCGCAGCAAGTCCAGCCTAGCTCATCACGGTCACAAGCTCTGCTGAGCTCGGATTTGACGTCTAGACCCAGCTTCTGGGAATACCTGCAAGGCTACGGCTTCCATCGATGGTGAACAGGCTCCTCCTATTCTGTGCTTAAGTATGTAATGCAAATAAGCACAGCAACTATTGCAAGTGTCATCATCCTCTTATGGACTACACGAGTTTATGAAAGAAGGTCAATTAAGGAAAATTAAATAAAAAAAAATGCAGATAAGAGTTTTTGCTTATGAAACTCCTCAGCTGCAGATGTCCGTCAGCAAGCCAGATCAGTGGAAATATCAGTCTAAATTTGTCTGTGTCTCTTCTTCTCTAAATCACTGTGGGAATGAGGGTACCGGGAGAGATGGCGCTGGGATCTGATGCAAATACAAGTGATCTCAGGCTCTGATGACTGCCATGCACAAAGTTTTAATAGGTACGCTATTGAATCATTGCCAAGTGACAATTCTGTCGTTATTCATTTCTAAATAGGCCTTAAAAATCTGGTGTAATTTGCTCTACAGCAATATCCAAACTGTACATTTGACTAGAAGAGAACCCCCTTGTGACTCGAGCATGCAGCACCGCAGCCAGCCCAAAGCAATTATCAGCTTCCCGAAATAGAAGCCAGAGAGGACTGTGCCAGCTGAGATACCAGAAACTCTGAACTGAATCCTACCAGATCCAAATTACTCATGTAGCACGTTGCAGACACTTGGAAGCCAAATGGCAGATTCCCTCTGGCCTATAAAAATTCGCTGCAATACGCCGCTTGCTAATTTGTTGGCAAAATATTGCAAACTTGACAAGTACCATGGGGCAAAAGTCAAACATTGCATACCACGTGATTTTTGTTAAGATATTAAATTTGCAAGAGAACAGCCTTTCCCATAACCTTAGAGATTAAAAAGATGGTGAACATTTTGCTATAATTGGTCTTATTCCTATTTGTACTGCATTTATGAATAATATTAATTCACACGCAATTTAAGCCATATGGTGGAAAGAAAATTAAAAAGTTACAAAACGAAAATTAGCTGTTGATATGTTTTGCATGTCTGGGAAATTTTCTTGTTAGGTTTCAAGTTATAAATCTTTTTTTAGCTTTAAATAAAAGCAAATACAATTTTTTTAAGATGGAAAACTAATTCTTCACTGTCTCAGCACAAGAATAGCTGCTAATATCACTACCAAGTTCAACTGGAGAGAGTGATGTGCTTGCCAGGATGTACCAATTCAGGCCTTCACAGAATGGCTGAGGTCGGCAGGGACCTCTGGATCTAGTCCACCCTCCCACCTCCAGCAGGGTCACCCAGAGCAGGTTGCTCAGGACCATGACTGGTTGGGGTTTGGGTATCTCCAAGGATGGAGACTCCACAACCTCTCTGAGCAATCTGTGCCAGCATTTGACACAGGAGAAAAGTGTTTTCTTGTGTTCAGATGGAATGTCATGGTTTTTAATACGTGCCCATTGCCTCTTGTCCTGTCAGTGGGCACCACTGAGAGAAGCCTGACTCCATCTTCATCATTCCCTCCCACCAGGTATTTATCCACGTGGATAAAACCTCCTTGGGTCTCCTCCAGGCTAAGCAGTCTCAGCTCTCACAGCCTCTCCCTGTAAGCAAGATGCTCCAGCCCCTTCACAATACTTATGGCTATTCCTACAAAAGAAACCTGTCCAAAAAAAGGATACTTACGGGCAAAGAACGTGTTTATAAGTAATACATTTCCACATCATTCTCCCATCTCTCAGCAAAGGTCTTTCAAAGAAAGACAACATCCGAATATAGTCCTGAGCATCCTGTACATCCATGGCCTGACCACTTCTTGACTGAATCTCTACCAAGGGGTCCCTGCAGGGGTTATATGTGGTTAAACATATTGCCTCGGTATCTGACTGGTGGTTTTATTGTCCTTTTGCAGCAGAATCACAACATCCCGTATAAAGTGTATGGGAAAACAGCAGCAGACTTTCACCTGCCGTTGGGGGAACCGGCACACCTCAGACAGTTAAACCTCCCAGTAAATGCCCAGAAAGCTTAAAGATGAAGTTTAACTGTATTCTGTTAAACTCCTGACGAGAGGAGTCACCCCGTCAGTCTGGATGAACATCACCAGAAATCTTGGCTGGGTTTGCCTCCTTCCTACCTCTACTTAAGGGAAATTTCCTCTTGCTGTTGTCATCTACTGTGTAACATGAATTGTACTCAAAAGGGCATTTTGGAAAATAGACCCAACCACGTTTAGAGAACTCAATTCTCTTTGTGTTCCTTTAAGTTGAATTAAACGAGACTAATGTGGTTTAAAAGTTCTTGAGCAATACAATTAACACCATTACGACTCAGTAGTTTGCAATATTGACTTCACAACTGAAATGGAATTGGTTTTCTCGGGACTAATGGGAATTCCTGCATTTCTAACGGGAGACATTTAGCAGAGACATATGCTTTTTAGAGGTTCTCTCTCATTTGTAAATATTGTAAGGTACTTATTCCATGGGTGCAATGCAGCTTTCACCATAGCACAGCTGATTTTCCTGGTATTTGTCCAGCAACGCTTCTCATGGACCCATTTGTGACTGCTGAGCTTTCTTTCCGCCTGCTGCTTAAAAGCTCTAGGAGGTTTAATAATAGATAACAACTCATGTAGCATTAGCATGATTAAATGCTCAAGCAAAAGATTACCCAAGTTAAAATGACCAGATATCTAAATTCAGCAGGGACAATTCTAATTTTTTTAGCTCATCAGACTGACTTTTCCAAGTATCCGTTTTGTCTCACTTTTACCCTAGGGCTTGCCTTTGTCTTAGCAGCTGTTCTGTGTTTCCTCTAACTTCCCTGCCATAAAACATAACATGCTCCGCAGTTCCAGCCATATTCCAGCTCCCTCACCTTAGCAGTAGTTATTTTACAGAAATCTCAGGTGAGACCAAAGTACTTGGTCCTGGTGACTTCGCACACGTCCCTGTGCTGTCATAGTGCTGGTCTGATTTGCCACTTTCTCACCCAAAACAGAGGGTATGTCCCCAAGGCATGATGCATTGGGGCGCAGGAATAATCGGCATAGCTGCATGTCCCTCTTGCTGGGACGTGCAGGAACACAGCATCTTCAGCCAGGTCGCTTCTGTTCCCGCAGGTGTTGGATGCTGCTATATGTCAGACATTGCATGTTCCTAAATAACTGCTGTATCTATACATAACGCTGTGTACCTAATGGTGGCATCCACCACACCTGGTGTAAACCAGTGGTGTAACCACATCCAGCTGGTTACCTGAGGCCCCTTAAAGGTGCAAAATTCAGGTGACCTATATGAGACTGTCACTGCAGGAGGAGGAGAACTGCATCCCTAAAATGCCCATTCCTCTCCAGTGATTAGGAAGGACCCTAGGGGTCCTATGGGATAAAGTCTCTTTACGGTCAGGAGAAGTCTAGCTGATGGTGACACTGAGCCCCAGGGTGTGATTCACTTCATCCTCACGCAGATGTCTCCACCTGCTCAGATGAACCCTGCTCGGAAGTCACCTGCTTCCTTCCCAGGGAAAGGGAGCTGAGCGTGGCCAGCTCGGGTGCGGTGGCTGCAGCCCGGCTGCAACCGCAGTGCTGGTGGTCTCCACCATCACCATCCATCCCTGCTCCACACCACGAGCTGCCTGATGACTACAGGGCACTTCCATTAGTATCCTCCAACCTCATCCTCAGCTTTTTGCAATGCCAGTGGTTTCACTGAGTTACTTCGTTGTAGACGAAGGTGGAACCATTACTGCAGAGGAGTACTCCATTGAAAGTGCTCAGGTGGGGACCTTTGACGCGTCCCACCAAGAAGAATTGTCTCCTAAAGGGAATGGGATTCACAGGCAAGCAGGAGCAAGAGCAGCTGCACACTAATGGGGCCGGTGCCTTGTAAGTCCCTCACTCTCGGTGTCATTACTGAACATGTTGTAGCAAGGGCGAGGAGAAATGATGAACAGGAAAGGAGCTGACCTCTTCTCGGAGGCTCAGGATCAAGATAATTAGTGAACTCATTACCCTTTTCCTGAACACAGACACGTCTCCTTTTAATCCTGTACCTTGGTACAAAACAGAGGACCTTTTGGTAAAACGAAATGTCAGTAAATTCAGGATACGTAACAGGAGAAGTTGCTTCACACACTACGTGAAATTGCTGCCACCCCAGCTCATTGCAGTGTGGCTGCTCTTTTGTTTTGTTTTTTTTAAGGGATAGGTAATTTCCAGCACACTCATATATAATTTCCAGTTCTCCAACCATCAGTCACCAGTCACATTTCAGGGCAACACTGATCACCAGCTGCCATAAAGAGAGACTTTCCCCGTAACATCTAATTCTGGCCACGGTGACTGCAGGGGGGTCTCTGGCAGAACTCACAGGCTCGTGATGAAGGGGGTATTGAACAAAACAATAGGAAGCCAAAATCACAATGTTAAATCACTGGAAATTATCGTCATTACAAAGTAAATGTCAACCTGTATTCGCTAGGAGCTTTGTTAATATAAATAAACCTTTCAAGACAATGTGGTCTAATCAGATACTACTCTTAACAGGTGACTGCAGAGCAGCCTAAATACGTGTGCTCTGGAGGTTTGCATAAAAGACACAAGAAAAACCTGCTGCTTTACACCGTGTCAGAATGAACAAAGGGAGTGCTCAGCAGTTGAGGGTGGCTTTTGCTTTTCATTTTTTGCTTCATTAAAAGGACCAGCTACAAATCTTTGCCAGAATGAATCAGCCCCCATTCACACAGACCCAGTACCTGGACCAAAATAATACCACGATTACACGACAAATCCAGCTCTGCTGTCCTACCTGTCCTACTTCATAAACCAGAAAGCCTTGAACAACGAATGCACCCTCTCTTGGGCACTCTCATCTAACCATCCAGGCTGCAATTAGTGTCTTTCATGTCCTCCTCCCCTTCCCAGAGACGCAGGGATACCGCCTGGGCCAAAACTCACCTGAAGACCAAGCTTAAATGTAATGTTGGCACTCTCCCCGCGGGGAGAAATTCTGCAACGCTATCGTGTGCTACACGCCTAGGTTATATCGCTTCAATTCAGAATCACCATGCTCTCTGCTGAAATCCCTGTGAAAAGAAGGTCAGCAAAAGTAGCCCTTCTCCCTGGAAAATTGGACTGGCAGCAGGAATATAACAACGAACCTCAGGACATTTTTCTCATCAGCGGTGACACGGACCAGAAGAAAACCTTATACAGAATTTTAGAAACTTATTAAACACGCAACGTCACTGCCCAGTTTGGGGGGGATTTTTTTAATGGCTCATACTGTACATTGGTGAGAGAGGTTTTCTTGTACTGCACACGCTGGGCACATGCCGAAGTGGAAGCACAGCACTGCCAGCCGCTACTTTTACATTTGAAATACTCTGATGTGCTTTGATACATTTTCAAACCTGAGCCCTTTTATAGTCCCTGTAGGCGTTGTCTACACAAGAAAAATTGAACAACACCAAAACGTACGCGCAAGAACGGGTCCACGTGCGCAAGAACGGGTCCATGTGTGCAAGAACGGGTCCACGTGCGCAAGAACGGGTCCACGTGCGCCCGGGGCGTTACCTGTGCTGTCTGCAGACACCTCGTGGGGAGCGCTGGGGGACAAACGTTGGGTGCAGACCCCAGCCCGTGCCGAGGTGACGGGCCAGCCCGAGAGAGGAGTTACCAGCCCTTCCCAATGAACGACGAGGCAAACTTCAGCAGCTGAAGGTGGGAACCCCGAGGACTGCCAGCGTAACTGCGATTTCTTTACAGGCACGAACAAGCTCGTCATGAACAAATCAGACAAGGCACATCCTGTGCTTCTTGCTCTGAACCCGCTGGTTTAGCACTGGGACCACGTCAGCTGACTACTTTCATCTGAATGTGTTAGAAACCAAAGCCAAAAACCATGAACGTGTTGAGGTTCCCAAAGCCTTTTTAGGAGCTCACCTTTCCAATAACACCACCTGCAACTGAGCAGCCTTTTTTTTTTCTCAACCTATATACTAAGATTAGACTTAGAAACAGAGTACGCTTATTTTGGAGTCTCTGTATCATTACTCCAGTGACAGATTTTGTGTCTTTTTGCCACACCTCCTAGGAAGGATGGAGAATCGGCAAACCTTTTTTATCAATTTCAATAAAATTACTACGTGAATCATAGAATCATAGAATAGAATCATAGAATCATTAAGGTTGGAAAAGACCTCTAAGATCATCGAGTCCAACCATCAACCCAGTACAAATGCCCACTAAACCATGTCCTGAAGCACCTCATCCACACGTTTTTTGAACACCTCCAGGGATGGTGACTCCACCACTTCCCTGGGCAGCCTGTTCCAATGCCTGACCACCCTTTCAGTGAAGAAATTTTTCCTAATATCC
>JASVER010000057.1:1666568-1689371 GCA_030449065.1 Oceanodroma leucorhoa | reverse complement strand
TCTGCTCCCCATCCCCATCTTCCAGCTCAGGTGGGTGAAGATACTAGCGAAGCAATTTCCTGCATTTCTGCTGCAACACCAGGACCTATATGAAGCTTTTGGTCTCAGTGTTCCAAATATTCATAGTTAAATATGGACCCAAAAGGTAAACACTCATCCTATGAGCTTACTGATTCTCCTGGAGAGGTGAAGACTTCCTTAAAGGGCTTCTGCACAGAGCTGTTGACACAGGATAACTGCATTTCACAGACTACAATTAGGACGGGAAGTGGAAAAAGGTGTCAAGAAAAGTAATGAACAGGGCAATTTATTTCTCCTTTTTCTATCCCCACCTCTCATGCTCCTCTTTAGGTTCACATTTCTTCACAAGCAATTCATTTTTCTGATATGTCATTTTAACAACTGCTCACACTTTTAAAGAACATTTTCAGTGAAGAGAAACCCATGAAGAAATGCTGCTTCTTTTAAAAAATTGCAGTGGAAAATGGAAAATATTTTACTTTGCTCATGAACTTTTAACTGATTTTTTTTCCTGTTTCATGGGCTGTGAGAGTTGTTTTCCCTTTATCAGTGATAGAAACATCCCCTACCAGCCAAATTATTTCTTTGTTATTAAATAACTCTTCAAGGATTCAGACAATTCACGACTTGCAGGATTTCTTCATAGGGAGCTGAATTCAGTCCTCCATTCATTCATGTCACCGAGATGCAGAATTTGACAGGAGTGAATGAGGCTTTGAGTCTAAAGGAGGAGAATTCTGTTGCCTATCATAAACTGTGCATTAAAGTTTAAGCAACCACCATCAGACTGCTATATTTGTTGGAGAAACACGTACATGTATTTCAGACTTTGCAGTTGAATAACACAGGGGCACTTGTCCCGTAGCACACTACAGGAGACTGAAGAAATGTACACTCAATACTTGGAGATGAGAGCTTTTAGATATTAGAGCTTTCTATCAATTTAATATCTCAACAGGCTTTATCAAGTATTCAGCTGAAAATCACATATTGGGAGAAAGGAACATTATCATACCGAACTTAAGTATGCAATACCACACCACCAGCTTGAAACATTACTGATTACTTAATTTTTTGCTCAGTAAAACTACATAAAGCTGCACAATGGTAGGTCAGATGATTCAAATTAGATGTTAAAAAATGCTGTTCTCTTAGGCAATTGAAGGCACTGGAGTGTAAAACAAGATTGTATTTGTTTGAACCGGCTAAGAGGGAATTCTGTGATTTTCCATTATGGTGCGTCTCTTCAGCCGGAGCTGCTGTCTGCCCCAGCCTGCTCACACACTTTGTCTTCCACGTGTTCCAGTCCTGACAACTCACAATAACTCTCTCAGATCAGTTTTTTAAATTTTCATGCATGAAGTAACGTAGCTCTAAAGCATTTATTTCTCACCTGCCAGTTAGGCTACAATACATACAACTACAATTGCAATTTGGAATTGAGATACCGACACATTAACATTTGTTCTTCTCCATTACAGGGGTAAGCACTTGGACCCTGCTACACCAGAGCCCATGCCGTGACTTTGCTAATAGTCTTTAGTGCTCTGACAAATTAAGTGACCTTGACGTTTCCTCCTATTGACCACAAATGCCATAAATCTTTTATGATACACTTAAAAGTAAAAGACAAATACCGTGATGCCTTGTTTCTTTCATATGCCATACATCACCTATGATAAGTGGATTGACAATTGACTTACGGATCCTAGTTATTTGGAGTAAACCCCTTTGAGGCTATTTTTTGAACACAGAGGCAGTTTCTTATATGTGAACTTTTCCTGACTCTTGCAGATCAAGTGAAGTAAGGTCTCCTACTAAACACCATAATTTCCCATTTGTCTGTTTTGCTGTCACTCATTCAAAAACTTCAGGTAATCTTCCAAGTCTTCAGGGGTCCAAGATTAAAGAGTTCAATGCAAAGCAGAAAAATGGAAAAGCTCAATTCACTGGAAAATCGTGTACCCCATAGTGCCAGGTGCTGCAAGCCAGTCACAGCTCCACCTTCCTCCTGCCTCCACAGATCCAAGGGCTGGAGGTTCATGCACAGTCAGGAGCCTAACGGAAAAAAGAGGTTTTGGGGGAAATGTATGCATGAAAGCGAAGGAATAAAGAATGGGGATAGAAATCAAAAGGAAAGCTGCAGGCACTATCAGGCTAGAGGTGATAGACTAGAAGCTACTTGAGGGTGCTTGAGGGTGCTTTGGGACATGGTTTAGTGGGCATGGTGGAGTTGGGTCAACGGTTGGACTTGATGATCTTAGAGGTCTTTTCCAACCTTAATGATTCTATGATTCTATCTAGTTGTCCTAATGGAGCTAAGGTGTGCTCTGCTCCCAAGAGAAAAGTCTCATTTTTGTCAGTACCCTGAAGATGCAGCTCCCAAACTATCATTTTTTTAGCTGCTTCTCTATTTGCATCCCAAATAACTGAACTCAAAATGGTTTGGGAATTCTGGGGTTTAGTTACCTGGGAAGTCAAGGTAGCTGACAATAAACCACTCTGAGAAGGAAAGACATGGGAATCAACTGTCTAAGTAAAAGTCGCCAGTGCCAACGTACATCGCCCGAATAGCTGGCTCATGGCGTTACACTGCTACAGCCTGCACCAAAAGCATGCTTCAGACCCAAGAGGGGACCCCACTACACCTAGGAGATTTTCTGCTGTGAGCCCTTGCAAGCCACCACTGTCTTCATATGATAGTCTGGACGTAATTTTTCAAACACAGGCCAAAGCCAATAATTAGCTTAGTGTGTGATTATTTCTTTCAGTAAGTCTGCAGTTCATATTCTTTGAGGAATTTATTTCCTGAAGGGCTTCTGAGTGTTTTCCAACTACAAAATGAAATTTTTTAACCGTTAATAACTACCAAATTAGCTAATTCATTAAAAGTTAAAAATAACTCATCCATGTCAACCGTAATCAACAAGCTTTATGTAAATTCAAAAACAGCAAAGAAAAAAAAATACATATACCTCTTTCTCTAGTCCAAGACAGTCAGTGGGGAGGACAATTGTTACTGGTGAGGACCAGCGATTTCGAAGAATATCGTGGTCTCACTGCTCCGCAACCTGTATGGACTCAGAATTGCTGTTGAGATCTTTGGTTGCAAACACCCTGTAAACTGCCTTTCCTGCCTTAGCTGGGTACCACCTTCTCCGAGCTGGAATATCCTCCTGTTTCTGAGGTCTCTTCCCTTCCTCCTAACCTCTCTTTTATTCCTGCTGATACCTCTCAGCCCTAGAGGAACCTCAGTTCCCCTAGAGAAGACAGACCACTCCATGCTTCACCACTTCCCACCCACTGGACGTGCCCACCTTAGAGCATGCACCACAACTTCTTGACACTCCCGTACCCCAGGATTTCTCCTGTACACTCAGAGCTTACTTGCCAGTTAGTTTTGGTTTGGGCTTTTCTTTTTTTGAGCATTGCATGAGGAGCTGTTTTAGAGTTCAGCTCTTTTCCTAACACAAAATGACAAGATTGACCGAGACTTATAAACTTCCTGGTGAACGATGACACTAGATGATGTCAGAAGCTAAGCGGAAATAAACGTACAACTACTGTGCAAATCACTCCCATTTATGAGACCTCTGGATAAATTTGCAGGTCTTGCGGCTGCTAGAAAGAAAGTCCTCTCTGCGCGCTGGTTATTTTCCCCCATAAATGTCATTTCTTTCTTCTGCTCTCCCATGACCACTGCACCCTGCCCGTGCATAAATATTTTATCTTGAAAGTCATTTTATTGTACCCTGTATCACACGGTAAGGCATCTGAACAACAGATAGACCGAGGGAAGCAATTTAACAGAGGGTAGCATCTCTCAGTGGATTTGAAAAGAAGATCACATTCACTTGGCGAAATAAGGAAAGCAAATTGACTGCAGGACTACGGGAGAAGTCTCTGAGCGTTAGAAGTCTAATGGGTTTATCCCCAAATATAACTAGAGCAGTTTCAAGGGGCTGCAGCGGCAGTGACTTCAGCGGCAGCGTGCACTAATTAACCGCGCAGTCACCGCGTGACTCGCTGCTGAACGCAGCCCCTCTGACCTCCGCTGTATTTGTGACAAAGTCACAAAAGCTCAAACTCTCAGAAAACTGCGGCTATTTTACAAATGTGTGAAGGAGGAGTATAAAGGAAAGCACGAACCATAACCTATCATGCAACATGTGTTTCAGATGAATTTCCAGCCACTGCGGCCAACTGTAACTTCATTATGCAGCACGATCTCCCTTTAGCGCTGCCAGCAAGGCGTGCGCGTGCCGTGATAAAATAGTGGAGCTTTATCTCTAAATGCAGACAACACAAAGCACCCTGATAAGAGTAAAGGATTTGTTTACTTCTAATGGATTTCTGCCACTGGAAAGAAAAATAAATGTCCTGTCAAATTTAAGTGTATATATATATATACATTATCTGTGGTATTAATCTGAGGAAGCAAAAGCTGTCTAATAAGAAGCTATAACATTTATTTAATCTTCACAACATACTCAATGACAAAGAGGTACATGCATATTCACAGACCATATACCAACTTCAAGGGTTTTTTAATCGATAGTAATATTCTATTCTTTTGAAATATGATTTGAGGACATTTGTTATCTCTTTGGATCAAAACAAAAATAGAGTCTTACAATACTGCTATGTACCGTAAATACAGTAGCCGGGACAAAAACAAAAGGTTACAGACTTTATGAAGCTTTAACCTTGGTAAAGCAGATACTGGGACTCCTCTCCAAGCAGTATCCAGTAGGACGATCACTTCTTATCTGAGAACTCAATTCAAAAAGCATCCAAATCAGTAGCAAGACTCCTTTAAAGATAAATCTTTGCCAATTATCTGAAATGAGAGTTACCCGCAGAGAGACTTGACAGGTGCTAATCTGCTACATGGAGACCTATACAAATATATAACATGAAAATCTATCATTTCCAAGATTACTTTTCTAAACTCAGGAAAGAAATGGCTGCACTGCTACAGAAGAAGGAACTGCAACTAAAAGCCAGGAAAGAAGGGCAGGTAAAGGTTCAGGGAAGCAGGAGCAGAGAGGAATTGGCTGCTGATGGGGGGAAACCCACAGTGGGGAGTGAAATGTCCTTTCCGTGAGGCAAAGCTCAGGGTCCTTCCTACAGCTCGGCGAGAATGGTAAGTCAAGGAAGGCATGGGGCTCAAATCTCTGCTTTCGCCAAGACAAAACTCAGCAGAACTTCGGTGTGTTTAATCAGCCGACGCTTACAGCCTAAATAAGGTTTATAGCTTCACATTAGACTGGACTGACCCCCCTGCCTTAGATACACACTGTACATAACAGTATGTGTAATGCAGCAATTATGGTGGCCACCGAGCACTCAAAACGATTGCCATGGGAGTCAATACAATAAAACAGCCCTCAGTAGGAGAGAACAGAGAGAACCTTAATCAGAGAGGAAAACTTTCATAGCAGGCTACATGGGAAAACACATTTTAAAGGTCAAAAAGATCCGTAAGGAAGTGGTTATGGAGATGAAGAAAGGATTGAGTGCTCAGCCAAGAATGCCTGCGACGTGATGGATTTAACCGAAACACATCTGGATCTCAAAAATAAGTAGGGCTGAACGGCTGGTTATAAAGATTGGTTAAAATGCACCACTCCAAGCTCAGAGGGAGCAGGCTCATACGTCACAGCCAGAGATAACAGAGATGAACTATGTAATAGGGCAGTGCGGGACAGAGTCTTACAGGTCAAAAATTGCAAACAGTCACGGTAACAACTTCCATCACAGAAGAGGATGACAGACCATCAGCAAGGCTGGGGAAAGCAAGGAGAGAAACCGGATGAAAAAGGCGTCTCTGGGAGAAGAATATTATTATTAACTGGGAACCGTAACTGTTCAGATGTAAACTGTCAACTCTGGGCGCACCGGGCGGAAAGGGCAGTCAGACGCGGCCACGTTGTCACTGGTGGAGCTTCTCCTGGAGCTGCGACACTTGCAGAGTCACCTCCTGCAAAGCATCGGTGGAGACGGCCAAGAGCTCACAAATCCATCTGCTGGTCTGTCCCACGGCTCTGTGGGACACTAGGACACTGTGGCCCTGCTCAACCAGTTCATGGGCTCCATGCTCATCACGGCACACAGGGCATAGTCGTAGGCTCGTAACCCAGGACATGGTGCCCCAAGGTCCAGAGGTGACCTCCACTGGCAGCAGTGCTCCAGCACAAGCGTTTCACACAGCAGATGTGAAAGTGCCCCCAGCCCCTGTGCAGGGCACAGCACGGGAGCCGGTGGGGAGCAACGGGCAGATGGGTCATTTGGTGAAAATAAGAGACAGGCGTAGATGGAGGTGAGTGAGAGAGGCAGAAAGCGAAGGGGATGCTAAGAAGGAAGAAAAATATGAAGACTGTTGATGAGGGGTGTTAGCTAGCAGATCTGATCACATTTTCTGGTTTCTCTTATTCAATAGAAGTTGTTCATACCAAAAAATGAGATTTCGGGACAGAAAATTGTTAACATTTGGTCATTTATTTAAGTAGCAAAATCTGGAAAAGTTTGGGTAAGGATATTATCCCATTTTTTCATGTTGTGCTTTACTCCCTTGGCTCACTGGACAAGTGAAAAATGAAAGAGAAAATCAGAGAAAAGAGAGAAGAAAAAAGGCGTCCCGGCGGCAGAGGCTGTTCGGTGCCCCCGGCGGGCGCGGGGCTGCGTGGCCCAGCTGCACACCACATCTGGCAGGGAAGCGCACATCTGGGGGGGCCTGGGCTGGGGGGAAGGGAGCACACACAGCACCCCGGGTGCTTCCCCTCTGCGGGGATGTGCCTGCACCGGGCAGCTGCACCCAAAGATGAGGTGCTTTTCTGCTCCCCCGCTTTGAGCGGTCCCTCTGCCCGCAGGGGACAGTCCCAGCACCACCCAGGCAGGTTTTATCTCCTGCTCTGTACGTTCTGCTCCTGTTTATAGACTTTTTGAGGGGATGAGGCTAAGGTGCTCGTGCAGCCTGCCCCGCCGCCATCTGCCAGCCCCCCGCTTTTGACTCATTCGTACAAAACACAAAGGGGCAACAGGAGGATCGAAGGTACAAAGTCCATACGCTTTTGGTGAAAATCAGTGACTGAAGACAGAAGAGCTCAAAAGTGGTGCCCAGATGGAGGCAAACACAGGAAAAACTCACTCATCATATTGGTGGCTGCCAAAAGGCCAATTAGCACGACACAGGCCAGCTAATCAGTACCTGGGGCTCTGTGAACCAGCTGGGGCTTGTGCTCTCTCTTGCCCAGAGCCTGCTAAGGGAGGTGGGTGAGGGTCTGGGGTCCCGGCAGCAAGGGGACGTTGGGCAGCAAAGTGTCGGTAGGTGGCCAGGCACCATGTTCTGCAGAACTTGTTGCCATCATTTCCTTTATACGTCCGTCACTCCCTAACTAGGTGTCTGCAGGATGCACAACACTGTTGCATCTGGATTATTCTCTTTCTTAAAATATTGTCACCATATTGATTCAATCATATCTCCCCGAGTCGGGGGTTAGGCTTTGCCTGAAGAATAATTTATGTGAACTTTAAATATTTTCCAAAAGAGAAAATTGAGGAGGAGGAAGAGACGAGGCAGCGCAGTGGACATCTGCTTCTGCGGGCAGCTCCTGGCTGCAGCGGGTCTCCGGCGGGTGCTGACTTGGGAAGCATATGTGGTCCCGCTTTATCTGTCTTCCAGAGCCTTTCCTAGGGACAACCTGACATTTCGGAGCTTCCGCCCCTCCCCATGACACCATTCAATGGCAACTGTCACATAAAGGGATTCTACTTAAAATTCAGGTTTAGTAATTGAGTCACGTTGAGAAAAACCTCAGGGTGCCTCTAAGATTTAAATTCAGGAAAACCGTCAATGTCAGCCCATCAAACTGTTTACAACAAAAACAGTCTCCCTCAAATGGCAAATGAATTGTTTTATCTCCTTTGTCAGGGGCTTGCTGCATATAATTTAACACGACAAAACACAGCACTGGACTTGGAGAATAATAAAAACAGATGGAGCACTTTCTCATTTATGTGACCTTTTTGTTCCTTGACTTGAATCAGGCGGCAAATTAGCTGCACTAAGTAACTAGTGCTCCCTATACACACCTGCTCACTTTTCTAAACACACGCAACCTTTCCTGCTAGGCTGTTTAGTTTAATGGTATCTCTCTGACATCAGACAGATGTGACTTGATGCTGACGGTGCTACGTAAACTGTGCTAATGGAACCTCAAGGCAACCTTGAACAACAAAAAGCAACCTTGAACATCAAGCTGACAAATAGAAACTTGGCTCTAGCTGTTACGATTGCAAAGGAAGCCTTGAAAACGCGAGCAGGGTGATCCCGGGCAAGTCCCTTGCTCTCTTAGTCCTAACTCCCTGTTGACAAAACAGTTGAGGTGGGAAAGGGATGGGTTTGAGCAGAGGTGGTGGTGTGGACGTGAATGTGATAATCAGTGTTACAGAGGATGAAAATTCTGCTTCTTGAGGGAGATTTGCCATTTGTTACAACTTGCCACAAACCTAGACCTTTCCAATGTTTTCAAGACCTAATGATTTAACACGTGTTTGGGATTGAGGAGAACTTTTCATTTTGACAACACTGAAACAGTGCTATCTTTCTCACTGTGTCACTCTGAATGAAAAGTCATTTCTAAAGTCAAAACATTTTGTCATTTCTGGAGCGAAGGGGGATCCCTTGACAGTCTTAGAGAATTCTCAAAAACTGTTTCCATTTAAAGGTAATGCACTTTCTGATAGGATACTCTTCCAATTTTTTTTTCCAAAGAGCTGTAGCTCTTAGTGCTATCCATCTTCTTGGTCTACACAAAAGCTCTACAATACTTTTACACTTCCATCCAACTGCACAGCTCTCATTTGAACTTTTTAAATGGATGCACTTAGGAAACGAAACTTTTTATATCTCCTTACTCATTAATTGTGGAAAACTGATCTTTTGTCTTGGCTCAGTTTGGGTCCTTTGTGTGTGATCTGTATGAGCTGGAGTCCAACTGGCCATGGCACTAGTTACCTAATACAATTACTGCAGTCCAATTAACCACATTGTGTTCCTCTTCTCCTTGTCATGGACCTCATGACTTCTTCATACAAGATGAAAGACGGCCTTTAAACCTTAGCACAAATTAGTTCACGTATTAATATTGCCTAGATCTGCCTAGATCCCTCTGCCTGATTATTGCCTTTGTACCTTTACACTAAGGTTTCTGATAAGGGTGAAAGTAAAGCACAATTACAGCAAGTGTGTGAATGAAAACTGAGCTATACTGCCACGCTTCAGATTTTGCACAGGATGCAGCCTGCGCTGCTATGAATAACGAACATCCAGCGCTGGGGGGAAGAAAAAACCCTGTTTTGATTTGGATTGAAAGTAACAATATTGAGGCCATCAGATTACACCAGCAAAATGCCCAGGACAGATTACTCCTACCAAATCCTGCAGAGCAAACACAGCCTGCTTAACTCCCAGGGACCAAATCATTATCACAACACAACAGTCACACAATCACAACAGCGAGAGCCCTAAACCAGCAAAGAAGAAGGATGAAGAACTATCAGCTATAGGAATAACACTGGGAGATGAGAATCCTCACCTCTGGTCCTTGTAGGAGAACAGTCATTCTTTGACAGACCACCAGGAGTTTTCTTGGGTGTACCCACCTTACACAAAATACCATAAAGAGAACTATACGATTCTCTAGAAACCATTGATGAAGGAACCCAATACCTGGTGCCCCCTTTACGCCACCCTGCTCTGCTCCAATGTCCCTTTTTCATGACCAAAGCACTGAAGCTGCAGTGGTGCAGCAGGGAGTGCCCATGAGTTCTTCACCGAGTGCTTCAGACCGGCCCGCGGGTACAGCTCAGTACGTGGCCATCTCACAGGACTAGGGCAGCCAGACCCACCTGAGATGACTTACCATGCAAAGGTATCATCACGAGGAGAGGGATGGGAGCTCTGCTTTATCCTGAATTTTTTTGTTGATGGTCAGCCACTGGAGAAAAGCTTTAGATGCCACTGACCTTCTTTGGGTTGCTGTTAAAGATTTAAAGGTTATTGCAACGAATTTTGTAAAGATGCTGTGAGACATAGAATTCTTTTTGGACCTGTAAAACTAAGAATTGCCTGATTAACATTTGTTGATTACAATATAACATGATTACAGCTTCTATACAACACTGCAATACATTCCACGAAACAGTGGGAGCCCATAAATGCACATCTGTTAATCAGGAATGAAATTCCACAACAATAAAAACTATGCAACTGGGTCCTGATCCAAAGCTTACAGGAACCAAGGGAGACGATGCTTTTGTTTTCTATGAGCTTGGGACAAGGCTTCCATTACCTCATAACATCGGCATTTAAATCATGCGCATTTCACGCTGTTCTTCGCAAGTGGTTTTGTTCATTTAGAGCTCTGATACTAACAGCGTAAACAATATTCATTAATAAGAAAACAAATGATTTGCCAGTACTGTAGGGATTTCAATGAATTTTAAATTTTCAAAACAATATCTTTTGGTCCGTAAGAATTACAGTAGCAAATTGATTTGCCTTGATTCTGGGTATCCATTTATTTGGTTTGTTCTAATAAAATGAACACCAAGTATTTATTAGTCTAACAGTTTATTTACATCAATTTTCAGAAAGATATAAACAGAGACTGAAAGCAAACTCTGTACGTGGGGAAGCTGTTACGAGTCTGCAGATGCATTCGGTGTGGCTGGAGCGGTTCGCGGAGGCCAGGGAATTAGCACCTGCTTCCATACAACATCGGGAGGACTTGGGCACATTAATTTTTAGGTTCCTTTGAAACACCATTCCGCATTGATTGAGGGGATGCTGCTGGTAACGTTAATGACTTGCTAACAGCAACACATTAGGAAACCTTCCTGGCTGCACACCCACTCTCTATGCCCTAAATATGCTGCGCGGTGACGAGAAGAAAGTGCTTCTCACTCAAGCAAAGATAATACTTCGACAGCCAAGAAGAAATGGGACGACCGCCCGCTGCTGGTATTTGCATCCAATCTGCACGCGGTGGGGGAGCACCGGCCAGCAGCAAAGGCTCGGCGCGCACCGCTTCACAACCTTGATGTAGACAAGAAGCGTCTGCGTAAGCTAACGAGGTCAAATTCACCCCTGATATAACTTTGCTCACTGCAGGAGGATCTCACTGAGACTGGTTTTTCGCCCATTACTGCCTTTAATATTTCTCAGTCCCCTATTTCTTCTTTTATTGAGCTCTGCTCTAAGTGGAAGCCAAAACCTGCAGCTGTGTTTTGTTCTAGACTTATGTTGGCCGTGATACAGACTTATTTGGGCTCTGCTGAAATCATGAACACAAGCAACTGAGTAAAATCTGTTCTTTTCTAGATCTACTGTTGCAGTTTTCCTCACACTGGGCTTATTCCCCATCCCTGGAAACATTCAAGGTCAGGTTGGACAGGGCAACCTGATCTAGTTGAAGATGTCCCTACTTATTGCAGGGGGGTTGAACTAAATGATCTTTAAAGGTACCTTTTAACCCAAACCATTCTATGAGTCTATGATTCTATTATATTTTATTCTCAGGGGTTTAATCTGGAGCCGAAACCCATTCTGGAAAAAAAAAAAGGGATAATAAAAAATCTGAATGTGTTACAAATCATTGCACTGTTCTAGGGAGAAAGAGAGAGAGGTAAAAAAATATTTTTACATACAACAGTTGGAAGACATTACATTACATCAAGCATCTACTCTCAGTATTTTTTTATTGACAATGCTATCAGGTTGTTAAAAGAGGAAGAAGTTCCCAGTCACTTCCAAGTAACAGCTGGCTACTGAAAAATATTTTCTGGAAAATCCACCAACATGCAGGTAGGTCTGCTGCTGGGAAAGGGCACAACTGGAGGCATTAAATTGAGCCTTATAAAGGCTGGTACTGAATTTTGTTGGGTTTTTTTTAAGTAAAGGCTAGTTTTTGCCTTCAGCACTAAACTATAAAACATTGTTTTGGCAGTGGGTTGTGCACTACAGGATCTCAGAAGGAAAAAGAAAAGAATTAAGATCAAGTCATGCTGTGAGCAGAGGAACACTAATATCTGAGGGTAAGCTCCCAACAAACACTTTCCCATAAGTCAACATTTGATCCTTCTCCTCCTTGTCAACTTTGGCTGAAATATCCAGAAGATTCAACATTTATTAACTGGGGACAAACAGCGTTTTCACAGACATCCCATTTCCTTAGAGATCTGGGCTGAAAGCAACAGAAAATGAAGCACAGAGCCTCAGCTACTCTTGTGCTAGACTTCCCATGACAGGCTGTTGGAAATGCTTTGTACTTGTAATATAATATTAAAATCAATTAAAAAAAACCCCTCTTTCCTTAATTAAGGCCAAACGCATGTGCGAAACTATTTGACAGATTTTTCAATAATTTAGCTAGAGTGGAAAGATGGAAAGAGAAAATAGCATTTGAAGGTATTTAAAGCACAGCATGATAAGCAGCTAATCTGAATAGAAATGGCAGATGTTTTTCCTCTGTGTCCAACAAGCATAATTGCCTAAAGATTAGGGAACAAACACTGCAGTACAGCTGATGGGAATGTGGGAACAAGGATGGGCAGATGGCACATTCCACCTGGATTGGCCTCCGAGCGGGTTCCTCGGCACTGCTCTCCGTCTTCTCCTCGCCCGCTCCTCCACGTTGAACGTTGGCCCTGGGGGGTTAGTGCCAGCTGAGAGATTCTTCCAGCCATCCCTCTACGGAGCACAGGAACAAACTCCACGGGTTTCCATGGAGGTAAGGATGGGCAAGTAAAATCCTTTGGCTTCTGCAATTTAAATTTTTCAGCTGATCAGCCAGAAGGAGCAACCAGAGCAGTGCTTGTGCATTTTGTTTTGTTTTGACACTTCTAGGGATGTGCCAACGGAACTCACGGGAACCGAGTCAGTCATTTGTGCCAGCTTCGGCCTTTAAGAGCCTATTTCAATTTCTGCTTCATGCTCTGTTTTCTACTAAGAATGATTATGTGTGAGAAAATCCCTAAATGTCACCTGTGTTTTCGCAAATGCGGTCGCACAATACAGCTCCACAGCAACAACACGCAGCTTAGATTGTACTGCCAACATAAATCAATGATGTTAGTCCAATTTAGCTGGAAATGAGATAAACGAGAGAATTTCAAGCACAGTACTTCTCTTCCAGAGAGCAAATTGGCAAATGGACATTTGCATTCCCCCGGAGCCCGCCCGGCGCTGTCGCCGTGCCCACAGCACCAGCCCGGCGCCTGGACAAAGCCCCCCCGGCTCCACCAGTGGATCTGCAATACCCCCCGGTACGGCGGGCGCTGTCAGCTTCCCAAGTTTTTCCCACTCTACTTCCCGAGATTTAATTTCTGTCGCAGCACTGCGGAGAAGGATGCCTGACGACAGAAGGGGGGGAAGGGCTGGGATACAGCTGAGCGGTGCCCACTTCATGCCGCCCACAGACCGCAGCAGATACGCCAACGTCAGCAAATGTCAGTCTCTCCCGTAAAATGCTCCCCAGAGGTGGAGTTAGGTTCAGTGCTGTAGGACAGACCCGTGACAAAACCAACACAGGAGTCTTGGGATTGACAGTCTGGGGAAGGCTGAAGTGTGAAGGGCCCCATACCTGCAGCCTCCTGCCTGGAACAGACAGTTCATTACAGCCGAGCGCTTTGCAAATCAAATTCCAGGAATTAAAATATCAGCCTCTACCTGGGATCCCGCACAAGAGGCTGTAGTTAAAGCAACGCAGTGGGACTGACTAAACGGAAACCAGAATCCAACTCCAAGAGAACAAATGAGAGACTTTGCATCTTCACCAGCTCTAAACCACAAAGGAGTCCATGACCTCTAAAGCCGCACGCCTCCTGGAAGTATATCTATAGCCTTAATGTTGCCTGTCTGTGCCAGGGAAATGATTAACACGAACTCAGACAGCAGCTCCCTTATCAACAAATATTCCTCAATTGAAGAGCAAGCAAACACGCGACTAATGGAATGAGTTTTGCCTGCCCAGGTGTATGTGTATGCCTGAGCAGGCTGATGAATATTAATGGCCATATGCAACAAGCCTCCCCAGGAGCTGAGGAGGCAGTTCCAAAACACAGTGTAAGGCTTCCTAAGGAAGATTCACAGCCAGGCTGCCTTACAGACTTAGACCACCTCAAATATTTCCAGAGAAGCTGTAAGATCCCAGAGATAAAGTTGACCCATCTGGACCATGGCTAAAGGTTGTTGCACAGCAAGGCAGTGGCTCTGCATGGGAGGGCTCACCTCCCACTTGCAGCAGACTCCAACCCATCCTGCCCCACCACCTCCCTCTCCACTCTCTGAGGACTCCCAGAGGTGGCAGGAGGTAGGCACTTTGGGCTGGATTACTGCTATTTTAGTAAATGCACTCTGAACTCTCACTGTGCACATCCACTGTTTCAGAGACGGGAGCAGGAGCACTTCATTGGAATTGTTTTGCTCCAGACTCAGAAGGTTTTGCAAACCCAGCTGGAATCGATGGGCAACTAATGGAAAATGCATATCACGTCTGAAAACCAGGCACAGGTTATCTGAAACTGAGCCCCCCAAAAAAGCCGGGCTAGAGTTTATTTCTAGATTCTACCTGATCTGTTTATAATTTGATTTTTTCAAAGATTTACATAGCTTTATTGCATATGTCATTAAAAATTCTTACATAAGAAAGACTCGTTTCAGAATTGCCATTTTGTCCTACATTTGCACACAAGTGCATTGAAGTATTGTATCCATGAAATGAAAATACAGTGAGAATTCCATTTGAAAAGCAGGAAGCATTTGAAAGCAATAGTTTACATATTTCTACAGAGCTCTTGACTTTTGAATCTAAGAATGGGTCTAAATCAATTCAGAGTCCTAAAAGGATCTGATTTTATAACTTGTGAGCCCATATCCCACAGCCCTGAGCTGTTCAGCCTGAGCCATGCCCATTAATCAAAGATATTTAGTTTATCTATAATCTCGGGTGGTCAAGATGCTGTTGTTCTGGTGATTTGTGCACAAACCAGACACGCTCCCGGGACCCCTCACAAGGCTTCACACCACCATTTACTTAGGATACAGCAACACATAACATGAATCATCAGCCCTGTGTTTAAGATCTTTATGTGTACCTTCCTTTGCCCATAATGTATGTCACTGACAGCATCAGTTCTCCAGCTGATGTCAACCAGATGATTGAACACAAACCTGTTTCAGGCACCCATAACCCTCTTCTTTTATGTAGTGCAGTGGTTGGCAGCAGACTTTTTACGCTCTCTCTGGGAGGACAACTGTGAAGACTCAAGACTCTTCTGACCTGAGAGAGGTGGCAAAGAAACCCAACGCTTCTCCAGTCACTGAAACACAGACCAAAGCACACAAACACTTTCTATTCCTGCATTCTCTCTTGCAGAGATTTATTATTTCAGGCAATGTTGCCCTTAATCTATAATAAATGCAGTTCTAGCCCAACGCATCTGTTTGCTCTTCGTTCAATGAAAAGTGATGCAGAAACCTTAAGCCATTTTTGAGATGATCCATTAAAAGCTGAGTGCAAATCAAGGGCCTAAAACAATGAAGAATAAAATATGATGAATTGCAATAGCATTTCTAGGATCATCTGTTTCAAAGTTCTTTGAGGGGAAAAAAAACACTCCTAGAAAAATAATACATTTTTCTCCGCAGCAAGCGCTCGCAGGCAGGCCGCCCTAGCCCTCACCTACTGCTCCTCTTCGTTCTGCAATGCTTAGCGCCTTCCAGCTGCACAACGGCCAAGATCGTGCTGGAAAGTTTCAACACGAAAAGGAAAAATAATATCTCTGAGACAGTTTCGATAGGACGAAATAACCATTTTAAGGGATTGTTAATTACAGACGTTCGATGCGTTGGTTGCCCCTTTTGGATGATCTAGGCTTGTAGTAAGCTGCTGAAAACTGATGATATTTTGCTCAATCTCTCTGTGCTTGTTTTCCAAGAAAATGACTCCTCCATCTCTACTTCTGTTCTTAACATATGTCCCTTAAGTCCCGATCTTCAAAGTTACTGTCTAGCATATTATGACACTTAATACTATCTAACAATCATAACACATAGGGTTGAAAGGAACCTCAAGTGACCAACTAACTTCTCCCTGTACCCCAATGCAGGATCAAGTAGACTTAGGCTGTCCTCGCTGTATGTTTGTCCATTCGTTACTGTAAAACCTCTAAGATTGATGATTTCCAGGTCTCTCAACACACAGTAGAAAAATAACGTTTTTCCCCTATATCTAACTCAGCTCCTCTTTGCTGTAATTTTGGCTCATCACTCCTAGTCCTGTCTGCAAGAGCCACAGAAAGCAGTTTATTCCTTCCTTGGTGGAGCTACTGTAGATGTAAAAAAGATTGCTGCCCTATGTCCTGGAATCACTTTTCTCCAGATTAAACACTTCTGGTTCATTTAATCTTTCTTCACATGACAGCTTGACTAGATCTCTGATTGCCTCTTGCCCGTTGGATCCTGCCCAGCTGGCTCACATCTCTCTTCACAAGCAGTGTCCAAACTGGACAGACTGTCCGGTGTTCCTCAGAGCCGTCAGGGGATCATCTTCATATGGACGCATGGGTTCATCTTCATATTAAAATGAGGGACCTGGCCATTATATCATGGATGAAAAATCACACTGCCCAGTCCCCGTGGACAACAAACATGCAATGCGGCACCCTGAGGCCAGGCTATGTTGGAAGAGAGACCCTTCTCCTTTCCCTTGAGTTGCTCCACTTTGCATAAATAAATACCATGAAGCCAGAGCAAAACCTGTGTTATTTCTGCTGGAGGGAGGAGGGACCCAAAACTGGGTCTTGCAACAGGGGGTATATGTCTCAGAGATCGGAGGGCAAGGTGTGCCATCCAGAAGGTGACAGCTAGGGCAGGAACTGGGCTGAGCCGCGGCACCGTCGCACTCCTCTCCTCTACACCACCAGCTCCCAGCCATTTCTGGTTGCAAAACCCCTTTCGGTGGCATGTGAGAGACTGACTGACTGTTGGCATAAACAAGCACATTTCTGCAGATCTGTAATTCCTTTGTCACTGATTCAAGCTAATTTGTGACCACGACTAATTGGAGAGCTTCTGCACTGAATCATCCTGCCCCGGAGAGGTTTAGCCACCGCCAGCCCCGTTCATTTGGAGGACTGCAGGAAGGAGCGCTCGGAGGAGGGGGGCTGATGCTCCCGTGGGGTGGGGAAGGCAGCACCCAGAGGGGCTGCCCGCTGCCACCAATGCCCTGGATCGAGGGCGGCACTGGGGCTGAACTGGGAGGGGAGCGGGGAGAGGAGGCTGCAGATCCTCCCCTCCGGAGGAGCCAGTGACAGTGGTGCTTGTTTTTCTTCCAGCCCCGTCTGACTTAATCACCTTCGAGTGTTTGCTGCTGCCACACTAAAGGCTCTAGCTCTCCCTCAAAATTGCTCATGTTCAAGAGGAAAATAGTACCGATCATTACAGCACAGGAGTGCCTCTGTGATCACACGTGTGTCTGCTTCACAACCCAAAGCTCACGCCAAAGTTAAAGGCACAGCAACTGCTGCATTTTACCCCCGAAAGCCTTCCAGCGTGCAGCGTGGGGAATCTTTGCAAGAACCTGTGTTTAGGTTCACTCCAGACCATTGAAAAGAGACCTGAGACGAAGCAGCTACAGTAAACAGAACAGCACAAATCACTGTTTTCAAAGAGGATTTATTTTTGAAGTCAGACAGGCTCCTCACAGCATCACAGTAAGGCTCGATTTAGCTATTTTAGTGGCACCGCTCAGTGCTTTGAGCTGGAGTAGGATCAGGTCCTTCTTCTTCCCTAACTAGTAATAGACCTACAGGGTCAAAAAATTAAAGCTCACCTGAAGTTATGGGACAAATTTCCTGCAGGCACACTTACCACAAAGCTCAGGTAACTCTTTTGAGTTCTTAACCAGAAACTCATTCATTTATTAAATAGCATGGTACACTCCTGCAAAGAAATCTAGCAGCCATAGCTTCAATAACCCTTAACTAAAGAGAACCATAATATCCCTCCTGTACTCTACTTTATTTGCTCATCTCATCATCTCAATCAGTGCTTTAAACCCAGCAGGGTATAAAATCTGGTCCTCGGGCTTTCTCCAGCTGATAATGCCCACAAACAAAGGTCTTCAACTTCACTTCCCCAGGGACATGGTTGGGTGCCATGCGACAGCTTCTTGCACCACGTATTTCTTTTTGGCCCTTTGATTCTTGAATACCCATCAGCAAGGAAGCAAGAACAGCATTTGCCATCTTCTGGAATTTTAAAACAGAGAACGCTGAGCACTTTATACGATTTTGAATGGCACTAACACCGCAACGTCGTGGCTCAACAGTGTCACTCACTCCTAGAGCTCTCTTACAAAAGGTGAAAATGTCCTCGCTCCTCCCCAGCCGGGCAGGTGCACCCAGCCACGCTCCCGCACAAACACCAGCACGCAGACACGACGGGAACAGCCTGGGATGGCCCCACGTCAGCGAGAATGAAAATGAAGATGCCTGAGTCGCGGTGCAGTCTGAGCAGGAGCAGTCGGTGGTGTCTGGGCACCTCGGGGTCGGGCCATATCTGAACGGAGGGTTTTCATGACCAGTTTTGTATTGATGCATTTTCAGCCCCAGTTCTGCTCAAGATTTACTGTTCCTACTTTTCTTACTTGTTCCTAGTAGGAAGAGGGAAATATTATTCCTTCCCCTTCCCTGGGTGCTGTTTTCTCCTCTTCAGCTGAGTGGTTGAAAAAGCCCATCCCGTTGCCCCGAGCCCATCTGCTTTCAGACAAAATTAGCTCGCTAGCTGAAATCGTGGTCGAAAGCAACGGGACTCTGCCCGGCTGGGCGTGCGCCGAAGCGGATCGGGGAGCGCTCGCAGCCGCGGCGGTGACCTCCAGCTGCGCCTGGTAACTTCTGAGCTGCTCCAGCGGCTCACAAAGCAGAGCCCAGCTCAGCCCATAACGAAACACTTCTCTCTACTGAGTAATGTCGGCACAAATTGATCCTTAGTAGCTTATTCGCCAACTTTATACAAATACACCTCTTTGGCAGAATCTGCTGCTCTTCACTTGGTAACACTGAGCGCTTGCAGAGCATCTTGACATGTTCAGTGTTTGCAGTCACTCTGGTCTTTTCAGTGAAGTACATCACCTTTTCCTCTCTCCCTCTGTGCTCAGATGATGCAGATGTCCATATTTCACTTCTCAAACTTTTCTAACAATCACAAAGAATGGCATATCTGCGACACAGCTTCAGAGGATTCGTGTTCTGTTCATTTTATCACCTGCAGGTAATCTTAAAAGACATTTCTTCTCCTGACACATATCAATAAATTAGTCCTTTCCACAAGGACAAAAGCAAAATTCCTATTTTTTTCTGGGTCCGCCAGTCAAAGTTTTGCCCTCCCCAGTTATTCAACAGACAATTCTTATTCTTGGAGCTTTTCTAGAATAACTAAAATTTTCCTTACTTGTGCTGGAGATTGTGCTAACCAACACAGTCTATCATGGCTTCGACACCTCTCTGGCCTTTTCCATCATCAGGAACATCAAACACAGAATTGTACTCATGACCTTCAGCACAAAATACATGTGACCAGCAAAATTGCCCATAATGTGCCTGAACCATGACACTGAAGAATTTAAGCGCTCATCTTTCTTTTACTGTGCACAAGAAAAAGGACTCACCTTGAGTTTGTCAATTAAGAAGGCTATTTCTCAGAATCATTCACAATTAGTCACTATTCATCTATTTCTCCCACAGAAGCATCTATTTCTCCCCCATTGCCCCTAGCAGATGAACCTTACATGACTTCGCTCTCACCGTCAAAGACATTTCTGGCAGAAAGATAAAATCCCCAAAGAAACTTTGTACACTGTAAGTTTTTGATCTAGAGGGACCATTCTGTGTTACCGTGGCTCTGGAGTTCATTACGGATTACCCTGCCCCAACGCCATTGTAACTTGCAAGCCAGAGTTTTATTTCAATACATGGAGATCTTATCCACGTGGATAAATACCTGATGGGAGGGACTGAAGATGACGGAGCCAGGCTCCTCTCAGCAGTGCCCACTGGCAGGACAAGAGGCACAAATTAAAAAATATGAAATTCTGTCTGAACACAAGAAAACACTTTTTTTCCTGTGAGGGTGGTCAATCTCTGGTGCAGGTTGCCCAGAGAAGTTATGGAGTCTCCATCCTTGGAGATACTCAAAACCCGACCAGACATGGTTTTGAGCAACTGGCTCTCGGTGGTCCTGCTGGAGCAGGGGTTTGGACCAGATGACCTCCAGAGGTGCCTTCCAACCTCAACCAGTCTATGACTCTTGCCCCACACCCAATCTGCTAAAAAATAAACAAAAGCACAAAATCACATTTCAAGCAAGAAAGATTATGAGGCACTTCAAACGGCTAGAGAAGATGGCCAGGCAGGACTGGCGGGCTGCTGCGCACCACCACAGCCCAGCAGTGCTCGGTGAATCGGCCTGGCAGGCTGTGCACAGCCCACGGGCTTTACTGGGGTCCTCGTGTGCCAGACAGCGTGCACCCAAAGCTTTGCTTAGCACGGGTAGATCCCAGCACTGGTTTGCCTCTTGCTGTCTGGCACCTTTCAGTGGGAGCTGGAGAGCCCCATACTGCAGTGGTTACTCCAAGGTAAAAATGAGAAGAGATGTCAATGATCGGAGCTTCCAAAACAACTAAGGAACATCCCTTCCCTTCCACAAAGAAAATCCCTTCCATGGTTTTCCATGTCCACTTTCCCTGTCCAAGCCCTACCATGCCCAACACGATACAAAGAAAAATCAGCCTCCTGGCCCTGTTGCATTTTCTGTGCCTTTCTCCACAAAGCTAAAAGTAATCCTAAAGCATTGGGCTAATCGACTCGGAAATACTAACCTGACCCCCACTGTGCACACACATCTTTGTCTCAACTCTGCTGAGCACAGGCAGCTTCCAGCAGGCATGTCTCACATCTGGGAGAAATGCAAAAATGAGGCAGGCATCCCCTCCGTCTTGGACCACCGAGACCCCTCATTGAACAGGGCTAATTGAGAAGAGGATGATGCTTTGGTGCAATGCAAAACCACAGCATCAGCACCACGGGGAAAGCCCATGACGGAGGAGCACAGAGGTGGGATGGGAGTGGGAGGCAGCACAGAGAACACTGCTCACATCTGCATTTCGCACCAGCCTAACTGCTCCCTATCAGCCAGCCCCTCAGGCTGTGCTGGGGAAGCTGCCTTCTAGCACACCTCCAGTTCCTAGATATGGGCGACATCACCTGCTTACCTGCCTCGTCAGTGGGTAACTGTGTCAAGTTCAGGGCAAAGAGGGGAAAAAAAAGCCTGAGAATAGGAACAAGCTCTTAAAGCAGAGCTGAGATCTTGATTTAGTCTTCTAAGAATGAACCGTTAGCAGAGAAGCAAACTAAGCCAATATATGGGGACTACATCTCTCCATATGCCACAGGCCACAATCACTTCCCAAAAATTTCTTACTGTGAAACAGCGAAGGCCATAGCAACACACCACAGGGAGCACGGCTCTCCCTGCTGCACCAGGGTCCTGCAGGCAGGCTGGGACCAAATGGCCTTCCAAACTCCATGGGGGCTTTAGACTGGGCGTTTAAAATCTATGCCAATTATATCTTAATGCTCATTGAAACCAAACCTTAGATTTTTAATGCATTTCATCTACTGCTGGAGTCTAAAATGCGGTTCGTGTGCACTCCAGACACATGGCCTGCTCCAGCTGGTGTAAAATTCGCAAAGAAAAGATAGAGCAGGACTGGAGGAAAGAGATACAAGAACCTCATGAAATGGTCATGTTGAAATACGCATGTACTCTCCAGGCAGCAGCTGGTAGAAGGACTGGGTGCTTTTTTCTTTTAACATTAAACAAACAAATTCCTTTCCCTCTGCCCTTCAGGTCACAGATTCAATTTAGTATTCTTATCCTCCTGCATCCACAGGGGAGAATAATTGACTCACAGAGTGAGTGAATGGACTGCATAAGCATATAATTTTGTTAATTTTTTGGTCATTATCTGCTAGTGAATATACGAGCTAGCTAGAGCTTGCGGTTGATATAAAATTCTGAAGGCAAATGCTTCTTAAAGTAAGCTCTTAAATTATTAACTTACAAACATAAGTTTAAGCTGTTAATTACAATAATGCAAAACTTTCAACTATTACACAGAGAAGTCATCCAGGAAAACCTGCTTCTCCTCAACAGCAGAGACCGAAGAACTAATATTACTTAATAATACCTTACGTCATAGTTATACTCAGAGGTACTTGCCTATGATCTACTTTTGGGAAGAAAAATGGGGGTAGAAGAAAGCAGCACTAGACTTTGTCTCTTTTTGTATGTCCGTCACGTCTCTCCCTTTTTCTTTTTTGTGGGCATAAAAATTACCTGTGAGCGGGTAAGCTGGGTGGCTTCCCTGTGAAGGTCCTTCATAGCCCAGCTGTGTCAGATCTTCTGGTGGAGAGGTTGGACAGGAGCCAGCGGGGTGCCCTGACAGCCATGAAGGTCACAGGCTGTGCGGCAGCAGCAGGAGCACAGGCAGCAGGTCCTGGGAAGGGATCTGCTCCGTTAGGCACCTGGAGATGGCATCTAGGGACCACTGGCACTCCAGGGAGATACTGGCATCGTGAAGAAATCCCAGGAAGAGGACACCAGGATGGTCAGGAACTGAGCCCAGGAGAAGGACACCAGGATGGTCAGGAACTGAG
>JASVER010000057.1:1619928-1663010 GCA_030449065.1 Oceanodroma leucorhoa | reverse complement strand
GGGCTGCACACAGGGCGAGCAGCCCGCACCCACCCAGCCCCATCCCTGCGCACAGGGCGAGCAGCCCGCACCCACCCAACCCCATCCCTGCACACAGGGCGAGCAGCCCGCACCCACCCAGCCCCGTCCCTGCACACAGGGCGAGCAGCCCGCACCCACCCAGCCCCGTCCCCGCGGGGAGTCGCTGCCGAGCGCTCGCTGCTCTACACCAGCCGTGCCGACGCTGTGCCCCTGCCCGCCGGAGCCCCCCCCAGTGCCGGTCCCCACGGCCACTTAACTCCGCTGCGAGGTCCAGCAGGAACGCGGGGCGTGATGTGCCCGGAGTCACGGTGTCACCTTGTAACCCGCTGCCAGGACCGGGGGTGCGGGTTTCCCTCCAGAGAGGGGCTGGGGGGGGGGGGGGTTGGAGTTCAGGCAGCTGCAGTTGGGAGGCAAAAAGTAAAGACTTGCAAATCACACATTAGAAATTCACTAGCAAGAGATTAATAAATATTTTATGAACCCACCCTTCATTAAGTCCAACGTGCGTATCGCACGTCAGTTTGCAAACAACCCTCTAAATCTGAGCGTACCCCACTCCCTTCACTCGAGGAGGCCGGCCATACTGCTGCTTCCCCGAAATGTTCTGAGCACATATGCAGGCATCTACACAAAGAGAAACATCATTTGGTTTTGCAGGTTGCTGGGTTTAACATTTTTACTTGCTGTTGCTCAGGTGCTAAATAAAATCTACAAGACAGTCAGAGAAGCCACCATCTCGGTTTATAGCTCAGTGCTGTGGCAGGACACTGCCTGGTTGTGCTAAGTTGTCGGAGGAAGCATTTGCAGCCATTTTAAGGATAACAACTAATAGTACAAGCAATCGAGCTGACAGTGAAATTTTTATATAGAAATGCAGCTGCTTAAGCACTTTAAGTAAAATGATAGCTTGGGTTAGAAGGTGCTCTTTAATACTGAACTTCAGACAATTTAATTCAAAAGGAGACTATTAACTTCCACTTTAATTTGTAAGTGGCAACTTGTGTTCCATGAGCATTATTCCCTGATAGCACAAGACTTATGATCGAAATACACAGTCCCACCACACTTCTCAGCCGTGACAACAGACTCTGATTACTCCGGGGCAGTTTGGCGCTGCAGGCTGATATACTGTCCTCTCTCAGGAAGGCGAAGCCTATCAACACCGACGTTAATAACTGTCCAGCCCTGATGCACCGAATCTCAGCGCTACACATAGCGCAGGAGTGATGGAGAGCAGTTTTGACCCAACCCCAGAGTAACCCGTTGCAGTGTCTCTGGCTCTGTACTGTCATCCTCAGTAAAGAAAAATCCATCAGCAACAGCAGCCTGCGCAGCCCTGGGCGGCAGGTCCCACTCGGCTGCCTTACCGCTGCTCCGTAGGGCCGTTCGACGCGGCGAAAGCCTCTCTGAAGTCGTTTCTGAGGCTGTCCTGGGGAAAAGGATTAGGGATGAGGATAACGCTTCTTGCACTTCACCAGGCTTCAGCTCTCCCGGCGGTACATCGCAAATGCACGCGGCGGTTCCCTCGGACGGGATCTTCAGCTTTTCCAGTGCACAGCCTAGCTGCAGGAGCCCTCTCCGTCTGCCTGTGTTCAGCGGGGCGCAGGACAAGGATTTCAGGCCCATGCACCCTCAGCTCTGCATTCCCTGATGCCGTGTGCCTGGGGCGTTTGGTTGCCCTTGCCACGCACCTCTGAGACACAGACTCGTCCTCCCTCCCCTCCTGCCCCCAGACCAACAGGTCTACCTTTTCCCCTCTCTGTGCTGGTTGTCCCACTCCTCCCATAAGCGCATGCCCAGATGCTGGATCTGATCCGTCCTCTGCTTACCCTGCTCTGTCCATCTGGTGGCATCTGCTCCAGCCCCTTCTTCAGCTCCAGACCCACCATCCCCCTCCAAGATTGCTAAACACTCTGTCCACAGTTACTGCTTAAAGCTTCTCCCCCGAGTCCATAAACCAGGCTGTTATCTTCAGCTGCACTCATATCCAGACAGCATCTAATTCTTCCTGACTTTTTTTCTCTTGAATAATCTCTCTAAGTTACAGCTCTTCACATCCACCCACACAGGTAAGACTATCAGCAGGGCTCTCATCTTGATCGTTGCAACATCCCTTTTGGGACCCCGACAAATGCAAACTCAACCTATTAAAAAACTGCAGCAAAGCCCATTTTTCCAGGCTCTCGCATCCATCGCATCTCCCTGGCAGTGCTCTCTTCTCTATCACGAGCGTCAGTGGAGCAGTGCTGAACTTACTTTCAAGACTTCTAATTGTCTAGACTAATTCTCCACATCCTCCCTTCCCCCAGCTAATCAGTACTGAAAAATAATCTTCTGCCGATATATATATATATGAATCAAAATTAATCTAATAACAATAAACAAAGACGAAACCTGCAGAGTCACAACCCAAGATGCAACAGGAGACGAAATGCCGGCTGAAAAGGCTCCAGGACCTTGCAGATGTAGTTACTCGCACTGCGGGGGGACAGCCCGGTTTCTCTCCCCGGGGGGCCCTGGCATTGCTGCCGGCACAGCCCTGCAGCCGCGGTGCATCGCCACTCGCTCCCCACCGCACGCAGACACGAGATGTGCGTGTGCCCAGCACCTTCTAATGACTAACCATGTCAAAACTGAAGCTGTGTTAAAATTTGCCTGCAGTGAAGTTCCCCCGCGGTCTGTGGAGCTGCACTGTCCATGAGGACCCCCCTTGGCTTGACAAATCCAGACCTGGATGGCGAACTGTGAGGACAGGTTCCTCGGAGCGAGCCGGGGTTTAGTTTGGGTTTCACTGCGGTATTGTACAAAGCAATGCTGCAGACGGGCAGGACGTGGGCTTTGTCCTCTTCATAAGATGCCCTGGATCGTGTCTCAGTTCCTGATTAAAATCAAACGACAGCTTGGATTCTTTTTCAAAACTTTTCTGTAGATCTTGATCTTTAGATGCTTAGCAGAGCACACCACAAATTATTAATAAGTGAATTACATTTCCCCATGCCCTTTTATTAGACTGCTCATCAGAGCCAAACCTTCAAAGTCCAAAAAGTGTAATGATTGAAAAGGGACGGGTTATTTATATAGCTATATAAATCTTGTCATTAATAATGGTTTAAAGGCAGTGAGTGTATATACAGATAATTTCTCAGACATAGCTAGAAGTAGTCCCGACAACGGCAATAGCATCTCTAATTATGGAATGAGATAAAAGATTAATTAAACTTCTTTTAAAGAGAAAGTAGAAACAAAATGTTCACCTTCTGGCGAGCTTGCAGGCCATGCACCAAACAGAGGAAAGAAAAGGCTCAGCAGATAACACCCTCACACTTCGTGATGCTTCAGAGCAGGCAAGCTCCCTACAGCAGGAGCTGCAAAGGCGGGCGAGTGCTGCCGCCAGCTCCCCGGGGGTCTCTCCCCCGTCGTAGGCAAGGCTGGAAACACTGAGATGTCAGGAAACCCATCTCCTTGCAATTTTCTTTTGATACCATCTTACCCAGCTTGAATTCCCAGGAGAACACGTTATCCTGTCCTTTGTCTTGTGAAACACTGAATTAAAGAAATCTTCTTAGCGTCATTAAAAAATTCAACAACCTAGCCATTACAAAAGACCGATTATTCCTGGGTTTCACCTCTCCTATAACAAGTCTCTTCATGAAAATGACGAACAAGAGGTTCCCGTAAAGAAATCGGAGCGCACATTGTAACACGCCACCACCTTCCCTACCCAGGCCCAACAGCTTCTTTTATCTCATTACTTCTGAGTAGTAGATGCACGTTAATAGCTTTGTAGAGCAATTTATGAAGAATAATAGACTGCTTAACTGCAACAGTGCAGTTGAAATGTAAGCTTTGAACCTCCACGACGATTCTACTGCAAGAGGAGAGAAAATTAAAGGTTCATTATTACGGAGAAAATGATGATAAGACAAACAGTTTGTGTAGTTATTGATGGTCCTATCATTGATAAATAGGATGTTAAAATGAACACTGAGGAGGTCTGCATCAAAGTGAGCACGGTCATGGGTAACCCACTGACAGAGATCAACAATATCCAAAATGGATAAGCAGAGATAGGCTGTATTCCCTCATCGTTAATCACTTCCCCATTGGAAAATGCCATGTTTATCCATGTAAACGTCATTTCAGTAAGGCAAACATTAATTCTACACACTTGTTTTTCCCTAAAGTCTCCTAGAAAAACTACATACACAAACAGCAGTGTTTATAGATCTCTCTGAATACAAAGTGTGTCTGTTGGGGTTTTCATGGCCACACATCATTAAAAAATCTAGATTTGTCAGGGCTTTTCCCTTCCATGGCAAACTACCTTGAAATATAAAGCACTACTTTCCATTGACAGCAATCAGTTCCACTACGAACCGGGCAGTTTTGTTTCATCTCAGGTTTCTTCTTTTTGACTTGCCTCCAGAATTTTTCGTTTCAAATCTAGTTAATATCTCATCATGTAAAATGCTTTAGTGGATGCGGTTTGGAGTAAAATAATTACGGCTTCTTGGTATACCCACGAGTGCCTGTATCGCACTCCCCAGCCACATGCGGAGGGAGCACTCAGCGTTCTCTAACCCCAGAGGCTGTCCTTCCGCCCGACCACACATCACAGCAGGGTTTCCTCCTCCCACCTACTTCTTGATGTGAATTTCCAAATACATTTCACTGGGTCTGCAGTTTCTATTCCCTGACTTGGGGCATCATGTTCAGATATCCGTTACTTTTAATTTTTCAAAATTCATTTCAGATATGAAATATTTGACTTGCAAAATGCCAAAACCAATGCTTAATGATATATTTTTTTAAAAGCAGCGTTTTCTGATGAAAAACACCCTCCTGCATGGTGTTTGATCAACTCCACATGCTAATTGTGTACATCCCAGCAAGTCCATCCAGGCCACTACTCACACTGTTATTTTTACTTCCTCAATTTGTAAATATAATAAACGGAATATGATGCCCTGTTTTAGATTTAACAGCAACATTTTACTCCCAGGTTTTTACTAAAACCTGCCCCTTCTTTGACATGCTCACCAACTTCTCCTCCTAAAAAGGTTCCTCTGCTTGCTTTCTGTTCCTCCAGCAATGTCCAGCCTTTCACTCTTCTGCTCACAACACAGACCGCTGCCAGGCACCGAGGGGTGGCCAGGACTTCTGTCCATCCCTTGCAGCGCAGGAGGGAAGCCCACAGCTCCACGTGATGGGGACAGGGCGGCCACAGTTCACAAATACGCTTGCGGGGACGCAGCCTGGTTGGAGCCGGCCGGCTCTGAACAACACGTGGTGTTCAAGAGCCGGCACCGTCTGGCCCCGGTCCTGCCGCTGCGCTGCAGCAGCTCTCTCGTCCCCATCCCGGCTGTGGTCCCTGCCCCCGAGGAAAGACCTCTTCTCTAACATTGGGGTTACAGCACAGGATTTTGATGTTTGCGCCGGACCAGCAGCAACATTTTACCAGCATAAACTCAGAGACCAGCAAATCCGCCCACAAACTCCAAAAGTCAGCACAGTCGGGCACTAAACGCGCTGTCCGGGTGTCCCAAAAGCCATAGGAAGCAACGCCATGAAAGCAGCAGGGATTGCACGGTGCCTCTGCCTTTGCTCCAACAAAAGGAGGCAGAAAAGGCGGCAGACGCATTTCGGCCGCGAGCGGAGTTTCGCCGTT
Organism: Oceanodroma leucorhoa; assembly: GCA_030449065.1. Lineage (NCBI taxonomy): Eukaryota > Metazoa > Chordata > Aves > Procellariiformes > Oceanodroma > Oceanodroma leucorhoa. The sequence continues at coordinate 1,657,321 of JASVER010000057.1, read as the reverse complement.
GCTTGCTCATCAGCTGATGGCCGCAGTGGTTTAAGGTCAGGCGGACGAGGCAGCCCCGCTCGCCGGGACGGGAGACGGCGTCTGCTCCCCCTCCCTCGGTCCCCAGCGACGGGGCAGCGGCGTGCCGGCTCCCCCTGCCCACGCGCGGATCTCCGCGGCAGGAGTCGGGCTGATTTAGCTCCGCTGATGGAAAGTTCACTCTGACTTGCCCAAGGCAGAAATATGGTGATGGCCTCAATTGTTCCAAATGCCGCGGTTTTTTTTCTTTATTTTAGCATAACAGTCATCCTGACATTTAAAATCCCTGTTCAGTCATGACTTAAATTTAAATTGGAGGTCATTAAGGGCTTATTCTGAATACTTGCAATACTTCACACCTGTTAGCTCTGCAAACTCTATAAATGCTCTAAAATAAAGGAGGCACATTTCTGAAAAATTCTGATGCCACTAATCAAATTATTATTTAACCCCATTATATTAAAATTATGGGATATACATACAGATTCAAGGTTAATTGTATTTTACGAATAGGTTCCTCTGCAAGCAACGTAGTATGTACACTGCTAGAAATGTGCATGACTGATTATGATCAAAACCAATATTTTCTCTAGTTCAGATTCTAAATACAGTTGGTTCATTAAATGTTTTGTAAATTAATTTATGCAGCAAGCACCTGACATCCATTTTAGCGTACTACAAAGGTTATATTTTATAATATGATTGTAAATTTTATTATAATTCTAGAGAACTGTAAATCTGCAAGCAAGAAGAAGCAGGCTCACATTTACAGAAGAGGTAGAAGTGGTTATATACCACTGAAAAAAATTAGACCAGCTCCCCCTCAAGAATCCACAGGGATGACACCAGCTGAGGGTTGAGTCCAACATCATATTTGTTGGCTGCTCCATCAGCTCGATGCCACTTGTCCACTGGATGGTGGCAACCGTTGGCTAGACAAGCTAGTTATGAAAAGTTAGTTGAATATTCAAAGGGACACCAATTTATTCAGTCAAAACAATGGCAAAATTTGGGTAATCTTATTTTCCTCTGCACCCCCAGTTTTGCATTAACACGAGTGACAGCAGATTTGTGGCGGTGTCAGTGAGAGGAATCAAGCCAAGCAGACACAGAAATCTAAACAGAGAGTTCAAGCCATCCCCATAAGCTACACTGAAATACAAATACACAAACCCAGAAATATGGAGAACAAAAGCACTGCACCATAAACCTTCACAACAGCTGTTGGATCAAGCTGACTGCTGCCTGGAGAGATGGAAGTGAAACCAAACTCAATTTGTGAAGAAAAAAAGAGAGCTTGTGATCCACAACCCCCTTTACCTTTTGCAGATTCAGTCTCCTACCAACTTTTTACCACTATTTTGTTTATCATCGTACTACTTAAAGAAGCTGTATTAGCAATTCATTGCCGTAAGTAAAAGAAAGCAAGCATTTAATAAAGGAGGTCTCTGACACATCCATAATGCCATCAATAATCCCGCAAAGCAAATAGGAAAAGGTCCCTATCCTGACCGGCGGCAGAAGGACTGCAGGTGACAACAGAAAATGTGCAAGGCCAAAAACCTGAAATCCAGTTCCCTGAACTCCAGCTGACAAACACCTTCTTGGCAACAGCAGGTGTAAAAGCTTTGCACAGAAACAGGATTTTAGAGGGGTCTGGTTAGATGAAAAAATAATTGATGCTGACAGAGCAGGCAGGGCAATGCGGAACCTCCAGTGTACAAGGTGCTGCTTGTCATGCTTCAGGACAGGTATAAAAACTGAAAAATATACAGGCTGGCTGTGTGAAAGAGGCAGTGATCCAGCACTGCCAAATAATGTGGAATATAACGTTGTGATGACAGCGGCGCACTGAGAACTACTAGAAAAGTCACGTATGTCCAAAAAATATGGAGCGCTGCCCCAGAACTGAATCTGGGGCACAGGACTCAAAAACTCTAATCTGTTACGGCTTGGGAGAAAGGGAGAGGGGGGAAAATCTCTCTTCTGGCTTATCACATCAGCAAGTTATAACTTCATGTCGGATCATTTAGCCTGGAGAAGAGGAGGCTGAGGGGAGACCTTATCGCTCTCTACAACTACCTGAAAGGAGGCTGTAGAGAGATGGGTGTTGGTCTCTTCTCCCAGGTAACAAGCGATAGGACGAGAGGAAATGGCCTCAAGTTGTGCCAAGGGAGGTTTAGATTGGATATTAGGAAAAATTTCTTCACCGAAAGGGTAGTCAGGCATTGGAACAGGCTGCCCAGGGAAGTGGTGGAGTCACCATCCCTGGAGGTGTTCAAAAAACGTGTGGATGWGGYGCTTCGGGACATGGTTTAGTGGGCATGGGTACTGGGTTGGTGGTTGGACACGATGATCTTAGAGGTCTTTTCCAACCTTAATGATTCTATGATTCTATGATTCTATGATCTACTCCACAGATCAGGCTACCAGGCAGTGGGGCTGGAGCCCTGCCTGTCCATCACCCGCTCCCGCCCATCCAGGTGAGCGCAGCCTCCGAGTCCTCCTTCATCCTCGCAGAGTCCTTAGGAGCCCGTGACAGGGAGGTTTTTACAGCGTCTCACCTCGCAAAAGCACATACGTCCACATCACAGTTGCGTCTTTCAACTGCAAACTCCCCAGAGGTAGGTGCTTCTAATTAAGTGCTGTGAATGTGCCGAGGATGCTGTGGGGCACTATAATAACACCAATTATATTAATGCTTGTAAGGTGTGAAAACTGTCACAGTGCAGGCACTGGAGGAGTACGAAGACGAGTTATTACTGTCATTACGGCTCTCCGCGCACAGCCGCACCGTGCAGCTACGCAGGCAGAAAAGACAAGGGGGAAAAAAAAAAAAAAAGGAATTAAAACTTTAAAATAGTTAATTTCTAATTTCTCTGAACAATCACAGAGCTGTCCCCGCAAAGCAATGCCACATGCGAAATCTACCAAGTGAGATGCAATATTCTGCCAGTGATTCAGAAGATTTGATTTGTTGCTGCGCCTTGTTTGTGAGCTGGGGGTGGGAGTGGGGCATCCGCAGGGGCCCACGAGGCTTCTCCCCTGTAACCTCACAGCAGCTCCAACGGCCCGGCCGTGAGGTACCACCACGAGTGGGGTTCAGCTAGCAAGGGCTGGAGATGTCAGCAGCAGACAGCTGGTGACCCCATAAGGATAAATACTCAGGTATGACCACAGCCGACAGAAACCGCTTTTCAAGACTACCTGCCTTGTTAGGCCCATGAAATCAGGTATAGAAAACCACGAAGCAAAAGAAAACCCTTCCAGAAGTCGGGTTTTGGTGCACTCCCTGGGTGCTGGGAGGACTTTAGGTTGCATCTCCAGAGGAGCAGCTGGGCAGATGCAGCACATCCCTCCCGGCACTGAGGAAGGAGAATAGAGTCCCGCGTTTTGCTGGCTGGGAAAATGCAAACGATAGCTGGCAATTGGTTCCTTTCAGAAAACACATGCCAGAATTTTCCAGTTGGATGGAAAAGCAGAAAAACAAGGTCTGAATTTGGCAAACAATTTACCCTTTAATTTCTTCTGTATAAGAACTAGAGATTTTAGGCTGTCACTGGCAGCTAGAAAATGAATCGCAATGGGCTTGAGAGATCCCGGTTGCCCAAATTTTTCACTTTGTGTTTCCTTTGCCCGTGAGTCGGGTGCGAGAAGCAGAAAAGAGACACACACTGCTTTATCATTCTCAGTTCCTCAGATCCTCAGGAGATACCTCCGTTTCATAAAGTCTCAGAGAAGATCAGCTCTTTTTACTCTCTTAATTTAACCCCACGTTCAACACCAAGCATTTGGGATGGGAACTGCGGTGCTTATCCGCCCGGGGTGGATTTCCCCACTCAGTGACCAGCAGAGCTTTGGCCGCTCCTCCCGCCGACGCGGGAGCAGCGCCGGGCCCCGGGGAGCTGGCACGGACACGGAGGGACCGCGGCACGCTTGGGGCGTGACGGGATGCACGAGTGCTCCTCAGAGGCTGCGAATCCTCCCAAACTTGTCCGCTTCACGAATCCAATATTAGTAGCGTTTTCCCTGTATTTTCTCATGCCTTCCTTCTTTCTAAAACTACTTGTTTTCCCATCCAGAGAGCAAACGGCTTTCAAGTCCCGAGCGTAGCAATGGTGTACTTAAAAGGCAGAGGCAATTCTAGCAGGGGAGAGTGGGAAGAAGGTTGCTGCCCACATCAGGCATCATGTCAGCCAAGTATCACATTTCCTGCGCAGTCTGGGATTAAAACTGCCATTTCTGTCTCACACGGCGTCGTTTCAAACTCGCTATCCAGCCCACGCTTATGTAATATTACCATTTACATACTCAAGGGGCAGAAAGCAGCATATAATTAAAACAAAACTTTTAGCAGTTGACAGCTGATCCTTTGGCTACAAATTATATTTGTTAACATTTGATTGTCAAAAAAATGTATGTTTATATCAATTTCTGTACACAAAGTCAACTTAACACGCAAAAGGGTACGTGATCCTGATAGCGCACTAGGAAAAGGCAGATAGCGGTGTTAGTACTCAGATCTGGCTGGGAGACGCGAGGAAATGATGTGAGCGGTGCAACACAGAAGCAGGCGCCTTTCTGTCACCATCTCACAACCCAGCGCCGGTGCACTCGGAAGGACTCACTCAGGTCCCCTTCACAACGCCGAACCTGCTGCAGCAGAGTGTGAATGATGAAGGCATGCTACAGACTAAACCCCACTACCTCCAGCATCCCTTCCGGCTTTTTTTCTTTTCCTTGTGTGTTTACTTTTTTTTCAATTTAAAGGAAAACCATTAACAAAATTAAGCTACTCGAATTACTCAGGATTATGTGCCAATAGCTGTCAGAAAGCAAACGCTGTATGACCTGTAGCCTAGAGGAGGATGTAGCATTAGGACACTAATGGTTGCAAGATGCAAATTGCTGCCATGAAGTGAGCTGCATTTCCATCTGCCTTTACCTCTGCAATTTCCTCAAACAACTCCATCTGCCAATTAACTGCAAAGACTCATGCTGCGACCATTTTGACCCAAAGCTCTTAGAGGTTGTAGAAAGGTTGGTATGTTTGCTTCCAAAACTGTCACTAGGCTTTTATTTTCTTTTATTTTTTTCCCCAGGATGGGAAAGGTTTCTTCCCCCCATCCCCATGTCTCAGGGGCAAAGCTGCATTGCAGTTCCCCAAAGTTTCACAACCAGACCGGCTGGCTGGACTCCTGTGTGGCATTGCTGAAATAATTTTCTGACTTTTTCTAGCTTTCTGGGTCCAAGTACGTTCGGACCCTGTAAAGTGCCAAAGTTACTAGTTACCATCAACCAGTGCTCTTCAAGGTATAGAGCTGACACCTGCACTGAGAGTGGCCTCCTGTGCATCACCTCACCCAAGCGATGCCTGTAGAAGCACCCAACAAAAAGGTGCATCATCCCACCACGCTTCACACGTGACACGGTGGGTGGTGAGACGGAGATGGGGCTCCCGACAGCTTCCCTGCAGTGGTGGGGTCAGACTGCTCTTCATGCAACCACGTGCTGTTCCTGGCCGCTGGAAGCAGGAGCTCTGGCTGCTCTTGGAGGGTGTCCCCCAGCAAAGATATGGGAAAAACTGGATAGAGTTTAGAGAACTGCCTATAAATTTAGGTGGCCTGTTCTTCCCTTGGTACTTAACCCAAGTTGGAGGAAGCCTTTGCCGTTACACGTCAGGGAATCACACATTGTTAAAACTGGGTGATATTTCATGGCTGGTCTTTGAAGTATCCTACTGAGAATCCCCAGTTACCCCAGTGCTCCCCAATTAACACACACTGCAGCCAAACCGCTCTTCCAGCCAGCATGCTGCTGGAGACGGATCATCACTGGAATGACTCAGCAAAGGAACAAAGTTGACAGCACAACTTGCCTTTAGCATACACTACTAAATTAACAGATACCTCCTTCCTTGGGGCGGTGTCATGATCTGTTGGTTGTGCTTGCCAAAGCTGTTGAACATCGCCCTACCCAAGAAGCCTTTATGTACACACATTGATGCTAACAAGAAGAAAAACCCGGAATTAGTTGATCCCTGTAACACTTAGATGGGGCTGGTGATGCACTTGGAGAGATCAGTCCATAGTTTTGCACTCGTGGGACCTTCTGCTCAAGCAAGTACCAGTTTCATGACTCTTTGAGCAATTCAAAACTATGGATTGATAAGAGAGAGAAAAAAAGCTGTACAACTGTACTTGCAGTGTCCTTCCCTACATCCAAAGGGCTTTTGATTGGTTATTAGATTAATTTTCTCATTCCACTCTAACTACAATGTATGGAGATTATTTTATTACAGGTTTTGTATTAGTCAAAGAGCCTTAAAAACCATTGATGAAAAAAAGACTTTGAGGCCAATTCCTAATGAGAGCTTGTGTCATCTCCAAACTTCTATTGAACTTCCAGATCCCCTTTGAAGAAGCAAAGTATTTTAAAAAGTTTCCTAAGGTAACATAAAACTTTCAGTTTTATGCATTTTACAATAAACCATATTTTTCTTCTGAACCCATGTAGAGATCTGAAACTATCAAGCAACAATTCTGCCTATTAAAGGCCCTGTCTTTTGTTGGATATTTCACTCCCATTAACTAGGAAATTGCTCAGCCCCATTGTCGATAAGATAAATGTGTTCTCCCTGGAAAATCTTAGCAGATTTTAATAGCAGATTCTGCCTCGTAGTTTCTTGTTTCTTTCTAGATATATCGTAATGGTATCTGCTTTGAAGTTCTTTATCTGGCTTTACCCTTTCTTCTTTAAGGAACAATTTCTTGTTCTTTCTTGTGCTGGAACTAGCCTTTATGTAGAATAAGTCTGAAAGTACAAAGAATGAAAGTGTCCAGCCTTGCAGAACTGTGAGCATCTGTCTAGTAGAAATGTCTGCAGCTTTTCAAAAACAGTGAAACCATGTTACTGCCTTTCAAGTCTCCCCAGATTGTCAATGCATTGTGAAATGTAGTCTTAGAATGACATCTTGGTTTTGCATCCAGTCTCTCTGGGCCCCACCCCAGGGAGGACTGAGTACTCTTGATGCGAAGCATCTGTAGCTGTAAATACCATCTGTATAGTACTGAAGATACTTTTGAGCAGCTGCTGGAAAGTAAAAACCAGACCCAACTCTATCCAAAAGGGAAATTTGAGAAGTCCGCATTTTCTACAGTCGAAATACAAAGTTTTCACAAAAGCCATTGCACTACCATTTTGTAGTGAGAAGATACCACAGAGCCTGGGTATCCATACAGCCTGCTAGAGCACCAGCCAGAGGAGATGGCTGCTTTCCCATGCTGGTTGTCCTCCTGTGAGCCAACGCAGGTGCACCACCAATCCACACGGAACAAGCCAGGCCATAAGGGATCAGGGGAAGAGACCTCAGCTACGCAGAGAAAATGGGTACTGAACCCTTCAGATTCCCAAGACCTTCTCCGGGCACACAAACCAGAGCAGAGCCATAGTCTAGGTTAAGACAAATGGGCAGTGCATTAAGATGGGCACCCCCAGGCCTGGATTCTTCCCAGGCAGCTTCAGGAAGCTAGCCGAGGAGGCTGAGTGAGAAACATGGCGTTCTCAGCATCCCACTATAACCCACGGAAAGTGCAGACACCTGCCAGCAGCGCTGACCCACCAGCGATCATAGCGTCCTCCGAGGTGGCCTGTTGCTCCCCATTGGCAGAAGAGGGATCAACCCTGGTCTTGGGGTCTTTCCTCAGCATCTTCCATTTTCAACATCCCTTCTAAATCCATGATTTTACGTTTTCTTCACTCAATGGTAACACACAGACCTTGCTCGGGATGCTTGACCTTGCTGATATTCTGGCATATAACAACAGTCTCTTTTCGGGGGCACAAGCTCAGGTGATCCAAGGTCCCGCACAGCAGAATGGACACAGCAGCTGGAGGTTTCATACCCTGCTATTCACTAGAAACACTGCAAAGTCACTCATGACTTGGGAAAAAGGACAGCCTTTGCTGGGTTGAGACAGGAAGGATGAAAGCAGGGACCTAACTTGCAATATCAAAGATCCATTCCCACATTCACTTTCCAGTTTAGGTCAGTGATGTTCCTGCAGAAGCAGCCTGCATCCAGCAGTGCGCTCCGCTGCACCGCTGATCGTGTCCCACAGGACGGTGTGCAGGGTTTCCGCAAAGGCTGCTTTTAGCACTTCCAGCAGTGCAAACCCCATTTGAAGAGGGAAATGGCAGGTGGACTATAGAATTGCTGTGCCAGTATTAGCTATTAATGAGAGTATTAAGAGAACATAACTTCTTTCCCATAAAATATTTAGGATAGAACACATACATATTTATTACTTTTAATCAAACAGAATGAGAAAGTTCTTGCTTCAGCTTTTGGAAACCAAAACAAGTCTGGCCTGACAACTGCTACCTGCTTTCTTTCCAGAAAGAAAATAAAAAGTCTGGAGAAGAATAAATGTTCCACAGGACATAGTTTGGGAACCACTACCAGATACAGGCTCAATATGCCAACAGGAATTAAAGTCAGCAAATCCAGGCAGGACTAGACATGGTCCTGGGCAACCTGCTCCAGCTGACCTTGCTTGGGCAGAGCGTTGGACTAGATCATCACAGGGCAATGAAGCTGGTGAAGGGTCTGGAGCACAGGTCTTATGAGGAGCGGCTGAGGGAGCTGGGGTTGTTTAGCCTGGAGAAAAGGAGGCTGAGGGGAGACCTTATCACTCTCTACAAGTACCTGAAAGGAGATTGGAGTGAGGCGGGTGTTGGTCTCTTCCCCCAAGTAACAAGCGATAGCACGAGAGGAAATGGCCTCAAGTTGCACCAGGGGAGGCTTAGATTGGACATTAGGAAAAATTTCTTCACTGAAAGGGTTGTCAAGCATTGGAACAGGCTGCCCAGGGAAGTGGTGGAGTCACCATCCCTGGAGGTATTTAAAAGACGTGTAGATGTGGTGCTTCAGGACATGGTTTAGTGGGCATGGTGGTGTTGGGTTGACGGTTGGACTTGATGATCTTAGAGGTCTTTTCCAACCTTGAAGATTCTACGATTCTGTGATTCTATCTCAAGAGGTCCTGTCCAACCTCAACGATTCTGTTCTAGAGGACAATGAGGGACTGAAATTAGAAAATAGCCATGTACTCTACTAACTAATAGAAGTGTGCACTTCTGTTGGTATACATTGCATATGTGTGTGTCTATCAGCATATATACTGAGTGGACTCTGATCTTATATCTACACAAGATCATAAGAGGGAGTCAATCATCCTTATCCCTCTACTTACGCTATCTGGATGCCAAGTTCAGATAAGCTATTTGGGCATCTAACTCCTTTTGTACCCACTTCCCAAAAGAAAACCTGCCTGTGAAGAACCTGGCAGGAAGTTTGGCAAGGACCAGTTGTCAGTCTCCTGCTGACCGTGGCAGGATGGGCAGTGCCTCCAGGAAAAATCAAGATACAAACTGTGCCCCTGAGGGTGTCTCTGAAGCACAATCCCTCCAAAGCAAAACCCATCTGATACAGGTTATGCCCTCCTTGCTCAGGGCTGCGCTGTGCATCAACATCTAGGCTGACGCGAGTGAGAAGGTCTGCTTTTCCTGATCTTACGAATAGTCCTGCACAGTATTTGCGCCTTGAGTCTTTCTTCAATCAGTGACACATGACCTCAAGCGCTCTGTGAATAGAGGATCAGGCATGTTAGATGATTACCAACCAGCTACGGCTGCTAAGACACCTACACTGGTGTATCACAGCTGTCAATGACCGTGGCCCATGGGGAGGTTCAGCCTGGCGTCTCCACGGGGCAATGCCCAAGGGGGATTCCCCACGCTCTGCCCACCAGGTAGGGCTTGTTTCTTTCTTTTACCTTTTGTTTTTACTTTCTATTTGGACCACGCATTCCCCCACATTCTCCTTTTAAGCCATGCAATACGTTTTACTTGGTACTGTAGCGTAAGAAAAGGTAACGGCAATTGCTGCAACAGCTCCGCAGCGAGGAGCAGAGTTCACGCAGCCCACTGACATTGCTGAAGGGCAAACAGAAATGTACTCACATGTGAATGAGATTATGCAATTTTACTCCCTGCGAGTAAACAAAATTACTTATTCTTAAAAATCAAAAGGTAATCACACTCTTTTCAAATTGTGTGAAAGGATGGAAACTGGATCCCTCTTCCTAAGACATTAATCAAATCCAGACTCAATTTAATGATGTTAACAGTCATCCTTAGCTTTCAGAATCATTCAAAGGGCTTCTACTGAAGTTATTTGATCTCAGGCTTTTTCTTCACTTTTCAGCAGTATTTTAGAGTCTATAACGTCTGAGAAGCTTCATGTTCTGAATAGAGAAGGAATCGCAGGACTAATATTACTATTTATTACTTTTTTTCTACTCAAACTTAAATTACATGCACAAAACTTCAGGATGATATGAGGCACATAAATGCCCATATTTAGTATTTTGATTAGTCACAGAAGAAAGCAAATCATGAGCTTGTCTATATAAGTTGCCAAGCTGCTGACAAAGTCTTTCAGAAATAACACTGAAAAATAATGAAGTCTAGTTTATGAATGAAGTTTGTGTCAAGGTAAGACAGCATTCCCTTCAGCATTATAAACAGTGCTTTGATGAAAGTTTCATAAATGGTTTAATTTTTCTCTTTTATCTTCTCCCATACTCTCCTCTCTGCAGCCTATCTTTCTTCAGAGCAGCATCCACAGAGGAACAGATGGTTCAGGAGACGGGAGATCCCTCCCGAAGATTGCAGGCAAAGGTTTCTCACTGGCTTGTTGGAGGAGAGACAGTTCAGTTGTGGGTGTCAGATATGACCAGAGAGACAGCCAGCCTTGGCCCTGGCACATGGACGCTCCAGGGACAAAAGGTAGCTAAGGTGCAAACAGCGTCTTCGTTTGGAAAGAAATGGGGCTTAACAGAAGCTACGGGTCTGTGCAAGACTCCCACCATCCTCTGGTGGAACCGCTCTGCTCAGTAGGAAGGCTGAGTATTCACCGAGACGTAACTTAGAGGAGGAAAAACACCCTCTGAAATGGAAATTATGACACTGAACTTCAGAGGGAGGACACTGGGATTCTAGCCTTTCTCGGGTAATGTTTATTTATAAATAGAGGTGTACTACCACAAGAGATTAAGAACTTGCCTAGCTCCAGAAATCCTCTAGCCCTGTGACTCAAGAAGCTGCCTGGGAAATGACAGTTCGCAACCATTCATTGTTGTCACCTACTGGTGGTCTTCATCTCCAGATACCCCTTTCCTCTAGGGACTCAACTTCAAGCTTGTCCCTCTGACCTATGCCACAGACCCACCTTTGGCATCTCCTTTTTTCTTCCTATTTTCTGAAAAATTTGCCTTGCTTGCTCTCTGTCTCCCTCCATGCAGTCCATGAGCAGTGTGAGGACTTGAGAGCCGTAAGAGTTTATTCTTCCATCCCATCAGGTAAATGGTGCCTTGTCCTGTTAACGCCGCACAGAAGAGACAGGAGGCACCACGCCAGCCCCCGCAGCACCTGGGGACAGCACCCACGACCTCTCGGGGAGCCCAGCTCAGGTGGAGGAGACCACAGCTGGGGCTCTGCTGCCTTCTCCCGCCTGGGAGAACTGAATGCAAAGCTGGGTTTAGGGCAGAGCGCCTGCCGGGCCAGGGCAGTCCCACCAGCTCAGTCAGGTACCAGCGTATGCCAACGATGGGTAAATGGGGAAGAGGAAACTTGCTTTGGCTCACTTCAGACAACCGCTGACCCACGTCATCGCATGCCCTTCACAACAAAAATACATGAGCTGCCTCCTCCCTCCACCCACCCCAGGACACGGGGGCACCAGCCCTGCCTGAGCCTCATCACCTTCAGCTCCAAACACTTGCTGCCGCAGGAAAGCTAAGCTGCGGGGATCTCTGCCTCTCTCACATTAATTCCACTTCCAGCCAGCCAGTATCTGTTGATACCAGAATTACATGCAGATATTACAGACTTTTATTTAGACTATTACAAGAATTGCTATAATCTCTCAATTCTTCCTTTGCTCCTTATCGTACTGGTTCAGCTCTTGCCTGCTTCATACAGTTGCTGTCTTTGTATTGCCCTTTGTTCAAATTTGCATTCAGACAACAATTAGAGGACTATGCATCCCACATTCGCGTCGTATCACACGAGCATTTATTTCTCTGGAAGGCTGGAAGCAACCTGAAGCAGCCCTTCTTTTATTAATGGGAAACCACTGGAAGGATGGCTGTATTCCTGGAGCAACATCGGGGCTTTTGCCTTTGGTTGGGTCTCCTACCACACTGGATACACCGTTGGGTGTTTAGCAAATAAAAAAGTCAACAACTCCTGGAGAGAACAACCAGACAGAGGCCACAAAGAAGGTCCCTGATTTGCATGTTGAGTCTGTTCATTGATCATCCATGGTAAATCCGGGCTATGGACTACAGAAAAAATAGGAAACTGCTTTCTTAGACATACCCTCCTTCTTTCACTGTGTGCTTCAAAGCCTTCATGTGCAGCCAGCCTCCGGGAAGGCACGGCAGGGTCCATCATTGTGGAGACCGAGGCCTGCTAAGGACTGCAGCAGAAGAGAAAGAGAGCCCCTTTGAAATGTGAAAGGGGAAAACGTGCAAGCCCTTCCCTCTCCCCACCACGGGCTCCCACTTCCTCATCCCAGCTAAAGCTAAGAAGGGAAAAAATACACTTTAAGAGAAAGATTCCTTTGACATGAGGCAGAACACGGTCACAGAGAGATGAAGACGATGGCTTATGACAAGGGCACAGCCAGTAAGGAACAGTAACTTTGGGAACAATGGAGATTTCACAGGTATTAGATCTGAGCTCAGTCAAGGCTGCTCGAAACTTCAGTACAGGCAGCACGGTGAAAAGGTGCCCAGGCTTTACTGGGACCTTTTCTTCCTGTTACTTTACTGATAACGGGGAGGGAGTGAGAAACAGCAGAAATAATCAAGAATATCCTGATTGAACAGGGAAAATATAAACGTGTATAATGATTGTGTCATCTCTGTTTCCCCACAATCAGTCCGTATCTTCCGCTGAGCTGACTCTCAAACAAGCTTTTCAAAAACCAGATGTGTGCTTGCAGATACAGGGAGTGAGAGGGGATGGGATGATAAACTACTGATTTTAAGAGGATGGTACCCTGAAGGGACACATCGAATGCAGCCCTCTTGAGGACTTTAAAAATTTTAAAGTTCAATACAAAGATGACTTTTGTTTTACATGACATAAGTGTAATAGAGATTCTATTTTAACCAGAAACTAGGAGTGGTGCCGAAGGAAGTCATCTTGACCTTCGGCAGGGCAGTGACCTGCCATGGCTTCGCTCCCTGCCCAGCACTGCCGCATCCCAGCTCCCCAACATCCCGATGGCAGCGGAGCCCGGAGGAGAGAGGGCTGCCCTGTACAGACAGAAAACAGCTTTTCACTAGGCAACTGGTACAGCACTTCAGTCCAGGTAAGAAGCAGAGGGGGCAACTTTCAAGACCAGTTAATTATGGTAATGTAATTAAACAATTTCAAAGAGATCTCTTAGCAACGGGTAAATTTTCCTGAACAGTAGCATCCCTGTAAGGGGTTAGCAGTAGGGAAGGTCAATGGAGGACTCTAATATATGGTCTATATGTCTGTATCAGACAACAATACTGGCACTGATCTCAATTTTTCATCTCCAGCAGAGTTAAGAGCTGTTCTCCAGTCCTCGCCTGGAAGCTGTACTGTAGGACTCCCCTGAGGATCAGGATTGAGAGGCCAAGGACAAACTACTCTCCCGTTGCGCTGAAGCTGCCTTGTTTACATGCTTCAACGATCTAAAACACAGTTAAAACTGGAAAGGCAAAACAAATGAAAAGCTCATTGGGTAGTCAGGCATTGGAACAGGCTGCCCAGGGAAGTGGTGGAGTCACCATCACTGGAGGCGTTCAAAAAACGTGTGGATGAGGTGCTTCGGGACATGGTTTAGTGGGCATGGGTGCTGGGTTGACGGTTGGACTCGATGATCTTGGAGGTCTTTTCCAACCTTAATGATTCTGTGATTCTATTCCATGATTCTCAGAGTAGAAACAGCCCATTTCTGTTTGGAATCACTCCCCGTTTGTGGTGCAAAGCCCATCAGGACCATCACACTCCTGCAAAGCCTGCTCATGGTGCAGCATTTCCTGGAGGGCAGTGCTTAAACGGAGAAATTTTCAGGTAGCTCCGTGTTCTTACGGTGTAAACCACTGCTCAGCGCTACAAAGAGGAGCTTCAACCACCCCCACCACACACACAGACACAGGACAGCAAGGAGGAAGGCAGGAGCGGAGCTCTTGGTGAACACATTAATAGGAAGCAGCTACTACAAAGCTGCTCCGGTGCAGTGGTGGCTTTAAAGGCCAGTTCTGAGGTGCAAAGTTTCAATCATAATCAGTTAAGTGTTATCCTCTTTAGATGATTCCTAGCAAGACAACACAACAGTTGCTGCAAGAATATGCGCTCTTTTTTTTTGCTTTTTCAATGTTCTCCAGATGCATTCTGGCTTTATTTAAAAACTGTTGCTGAGCAAAATGTGATACTATCCATGTGGAAAGTAGGGGGAAAAAAAAAAGGAGTGAATACCTTTACTGCTCTGAAAACTTCTAGATGTCCTTCAAAACTTTTTTTTGGAAGTATTTGCTGGTGCAGGATCTCTACACCATTTTCCCAGATGTGCTGTACGAGTTACACAGATGCTTATCAGATTAGAATTAATTTCAGATAATTTGTTTCCTTTCAGAACAATATGGTTGGGAAACGTGCTTGGCTGGGACGTCTCTTCCTGCAGTAACCAACTCAAATGGAAATAAAGGCAGGGATGAAGTCGGTCTTACACTCCAGAAACCAAAATGAATTTACCTGGACACTCGCCTTCCCCTTTTCTTCCCACGCTCACTGCCGCACCGCAGTGCCCAGCATCCAGCACAGTAGCATATGCAGTAAAATTTTGGAGGAACTCAACAGAAGAACTGGAGCACAGCTGTGCTCCAAGGGCACAAGGAGAAAATTGCATCGGCCCACTGGTGTCCTGCTGGATCCAGGCACTGGCCAGAGGTAGCACAGTTAAGGGGGGTGGGAGGAGAAAAGCCAGATTAGACTGAACCTCTGGTGCTCTTCTTCTATTAACAGATTACTCATATTGGAAAGACTATGAATGCAAAAATAATTTGCTTTGGTAAGCTTTTCTGGGAGCTACATGAGAGTCCTAAAGAGTCTTTTCAATAGAGATGGGCCTAAATTGAAGATGCTTTTTGGTTCAGATTCTTTTTCTCATAGTTAGATGCTGCCTACTTTAGCAAACACAGTAGTCTCCTCTGTCTAAGTACTTGGAAGCATGCAATTATAGTTACTGTAATTGAACAATTAATGTTTCCATTGAAAATGCCTACTTGAAAGCATTTTATTTACAGCATGAATTTGGAGTGGGTTGAAACCTTCAGCAAAGGCTGGAAGTCCCCGGGTGCGTTTCAGCAGATGGGAGACAAAGCGCGGCGGAGCGCAGGCAGGAGAAGACAGAGCCGCTCCCGCGCTCCGCGGCCAGCACCGTAGGAACCCACGGCCGATGCTCTCCCCGCAGGGCACGTCCCACCGCGCGCCCCAAACCACAGCAGCGAGAGCTCGGGCCGAGGAAACCCCTCCCCGTCCCCGGGCTGCACCGCTGCCTGCCCAGCTCTGCTCCGCCACCGTCACCCCGCCTCCCCCTCCCCTTTCCAAAAGACCAGTTATTGATGCGAGGATGGGCACAAAAACATCGAAACAAAACGTTCTGGCAACAATTCCAACATTAATCATGTCCTTCATACCATATCCACCACCTATTATCATTAATAATAAAATTGAAGACTTTTGTCCCTCTGAAAAATAAGCAGCTTTGATTATATAACATTAGTTATTAATATCTGTGCTAATAGCACTATCATTACTGTATGATTTCTTAATCATATATCAAGCTTACTATATAGCAAACACCATCTTCATTCTGGATGCCAATTAGCTCCAAAGACAACAATTAAACATATTTATGCAGATTTATGCAAACACCAAAACAAACTCATCCCCACACACAGGATACGTTACATTTCAGGTTCCTATGGCTACAGCTCATAACAGCAACGTGTGCTCAGCTTACGACATCAATTGCAAACAATTACCACCAGCTGAATCAGCCCAGGTTAGCCCAAGACTTAATTTTTTGGTGTAGTTTTCAGATGCCATCAAATCACAGATGCTAGTACTTGAAAAGATTGAGAGATAACCCAATCTATCCCTCTACCTCAGGCAGGATCAAGCACACCCAAACCCCATCACCAGGATATATGTTCATGGTGGCACTCAAGTTTCGTACTGCATGCAAATTGTCTATACAGCACCAATTTAATCTAGGGCAGGGATTTTCACACTTCACTGCATCCCATCTCCTGTCATTCACCGTTATGTCCTGCTCAGCCAAGAGCTGGAAGACACACCAATAATATAGATGTTTGTTGCCTTTAACTCTGCATGTCACCGATATCTTGCTCAGGCATACAAATACACAGTAATGAGAGCTACAGTATATCAAAAGTCAAAATACTTCAAACCAGCTGGTTTTGCCTTCTCTTTTTCCAACCCACAACAGCCAGTGTAGCCCTCCTCTTCTTGCCCTAACCCCGCTTTCCCTACTGACCTCCACAAGGATGAGACTTTACAGGAATGCCCCCCAATATGGCCCTGAAGAGTTTCAGGGTGGCCCACACTTCTGAAACACAATAACGAACAATTTGTTGCTGTTCATTCATACACAACTCAATACTAAAAGAACAGCACCCAACCCCAAAGAGCGAGCCAAGAGCCCGCCATGGACACAAGCTGCACAGCCTTGGTGGGAACACAGCTAGAAACTGCGGGGCCAGAGCGCTCAGCCTCTGCTGGAGGCCAGGCCAGACTGTTGGCGAGGTTGCTCCATTGCCACCAACATCAGCTGTCATATCTGCAGTGTACATGTTCGTCTTTGGATATGAACACGTGAGAGAGGGGTTCAGAGAAGGGCGATTACAGTCCCTGCCTGACTCCTTCAGATTCAGAGCCTTCTTCGCAGGCCACCGGTCTCATGGTGGAAGTCATCAGATGACCTCCCTACAAGGCAGAAGACACTTAGCAATAAACTCCTCTTAGGCATTGATAAAGCCTGGGCAAAACTGATAGTGATGAAGATCCAGCCCAAAGTCCAATATCTGGAGAGCTCTGACAGGAAAGAGAGGCGGGTCTGGCACAGAAACAAAGATGAGCTGAGCGGGGAAACAGATGACCAAATAGTGTAAAATAGAAAATGGAGGAGGCTGCAGTGAGCTGCAAAAGGCAGAACCACAGCAGCTTTGCCCAACCTTGTGTGGTATAAAGGAGCAGCTCGAAGTCCCCTCTATATGCCCTTTGTATATCACGATATATCCCAACAAACAGAGTCACCATCATCTGGTATTATTCGAACCGAAGAGCCCAGGACAACGTCACCTGCTTGTTTTTCCCCATGTCCTGACCCTGCGTGAGAGCTGGGAAGGCAGCACCTAGCAAACACCACACCGAGGGATGGCTCGTTTGGAATCGAGCAAATTTTCCCTTGTCGAACATCTGTTTGTTATCTGATGTCGCGGATATGTAAGGCTGCGGTGAAAGTATTTCTTGGCTTACCTACAGCTTGTATAGAACTACTATTTTGTTATTAATTAAATGCCTAAATAAATAATGCACCGCTGTGCTTCTCTGTGGGTTTTTTTCTTGTAATTTGGATATGAAAAGTTGAAAAATTAAAAAGTTTTACACATAAACTTAACTGGATATTTAATCCTCTTTGCAAGCTTGTGTATAGGTTTCATACCTTAAGGCTCTGGTGGATAATTAACATGCCCTGCTCCCATCATGGTTTTCTGTTAGAAAAGATTCTGGATGTTATCAGAAAACACCTTCTCTAATTTTAGTATGCAAAATTCTAATTACAGTATGAATTTTTTATTTCTTAATTCTTTACCATTTTTATTCACCCTCTGGGTACTGAAATATAATTAATTCTGCTTTACTTTTTCTAATAGATTTATGTGTATTATCATATATATTAATTTTCAGTTCTGTAACTTTCTTCATTTTTATTGCTTCCCACACTGACAATGTTCACTTCATTAAAAACATGTAATCCCTGAGCTGTGATCAAGACATAATTGCACATTTTTGTATTATAATAACATGCATGTTCTTCATATTTTATTAGTGAACCCCCCTGTTATGCTTGTGTGACTTAGAGTAACCTCCCAAACTGCAAAAGGATGCCAGGCTAAGGCGTTAGGGGCACTGGTGGGATCAGCTTACATGCAGTGAAGATGGTCATCCTCAGAGAAAACAATAAAATACTGCTTTTTTCCCCCCCTCAATTCCCTTGTACCATTCTGCATAGACCAACCCCAAGACTGTCTTCCCAGCCCTGACCCAGCGAAGCAGTTGCCCACCTGAACCCAAAGGAAACAACACACCCAGAGACAAAGGGTATGGCAAGAAGCCGAGGCAGGAGCCCCTCCAAATGCAGCCCTGCAGAGCCCCATTGCTAGTTAGAGAAGTCCTTGCACGGACGGTGGGAGGTTACGTGACCCTCCGTTGCACGTTGACCAAGTTGGTTAAGTCCTTCACCTCCATAATTACACTTCTCCAAAAATGGTAGGGTCCAAAAAGCTTATTATTCCTTATTTTTGTTCTTCCTTTTTGAGAAAATCCCCAGTTCAAATAGATTTTTCTCAGTTCAAAATAGATCTTTTGTTCAAAGCTCAAGGTAATTAAAACCACAAAGTAAATTTGAAATGGTCAAAAGAGGGAAACAAACTAATTGATCTTCACCATTACTTTATCATATTAACTTGCTGATAATAAAGATATTTAAGATACTGACCTTTCAACTGGGAATAGGAAAGTATTTTAGTTTATTTAAATATTGTCAACTGCTCAACATTTTTTCTAAGGTGGAAACACTTCTCTGATCTCAGAAATTGCCTTCACACACCGAGTGAGTGCTTACTCCATGGAAAAGACACTGATCTACTCGGTTCAAATACCATTGCACTGGGCTTCATTTGCTTGTGACTTGATCTTAGAAATTTTATTATGCATATCACTATTATTTTTCTTTCAGCCTTTAGCTCATACTTTTCTTAGCACTTAAGAATCAGAAAAAAAAAAATTAAAAATCCTTTTTATTGTACAGATAGAGAACAAAGGCAAAACTTTTTAGCAATTCATCTAAAGCCATACAGCGTGCCCCTAGTAAGGGAGTACAAAGGATACTGAGATGTCGCTTAACAGCTCTTCTCTTCGCCATTACACAGTTTATCTGGAATGTACATGAATATTAAAAAGTGGAAGGTAACACTGGTCAGCGTGTCGTACTTGTCCCTCTGTGCCTAGCACAAAGCCATCGTCCCTATGCAAAAAAAAAAAAATCCAAACATCACATGTAATCCAGGCTTATTTTAAATCATTACGCTATTTGCCTCACCTACCACAATTGCTGCTCAGGCAGCCTCACAGCTGGCTAAAACGTGACCACAATTCAGAAGATTAAAATATTTCCCAGTATGAAGCTAATCTGCTGTATTAACATTGCTCACAGTAAATTTTAGTGTCGTTCCTTCTCCCAGCCTTTTAGTATTTTGTTTCTTTGTACATCATTGGGATGATGTACAACAAAAACTGTTGTTAGTAATTACCTCCTGCTTGTAATAAACTGTCAGAAAGAACAGGAAAAACCTGGAACAGTCATTTCAAATCCAATGGCAACATGTCAGCTCTTGCAGAAAATCTTAGATTGGATTAGAGACGTGTCGCGGCTGACAGAAACAGCGCGGAGCCCAAAGACACGGAGTACCTGCTGGCTTCGGAAAACGGATGGGCTTCCCAGCTAAGAGATGCTAGGCATGCCAGACGGCTGTTTCTGGTTTCTCTTGTGTGACACCACCCAATACCACCTAGCACAGCCCGACTGACTTGTTGATAAAATTAATTCAGCAAGTTAAAGATATTGCTGGTTTAAAAAAAAGGGGAAAAAGAGAAAAAGCAGGAAGCTGCCCAGAATACACGTGCTCCCACAACAAGCTGCAGGAGTTCTCACAGACATCCCGAAATTAAACAATATTCACTTAAGGAGAGATTTTTTTTTAAATCTTGGCACAAAGAGCAGCGCCTTTTACTGCAATGGGCACGTCACCAGTCCCCAAACCCACTGGAAGATGCTGGGAGCACGTCTGCCAAAAATCTTGTGCTTTGCGTACAGAGACTTCAAAAGATCCGGTGACTTCGGTGCTCACCGATTGCCTGGTGAGGTTTAACCCCATCAAATATCTACCGTAAGGGACAACATGCCTTTCACCTGCTGAACCAGGCAGTTCCCTCAGTGTGAAATAATCAACGTTTGTGAAGTTACACGTGTATAAATATATTTATGTAACAAACCCACAGATTTTCCACACC
This sequence comes from Oceanodroma leucorhoa, assembly GCA_030449065.1. Lineage (NCBI taxonomy): Eukaryota > Metazoa > Chordata > Aves > Procellariiformes > Oceanodroma > Oceanodroma leucorhoa. The sequence goes on along the minus strand of JASVER010000057.1, from coordinate 1,636,819 downwards.
CTTAGAAACAGAGCCAATGGGTGAAATCAGTCCCCCTACAGAAATGGAGTCGATCGTTTTTCTCAAAAAGAAAGAGCTGGCATGAGAAGGTGACGTTTGGTACAGCTGCCCAGCACAAATCAAACTGTAACTCGGCCACAGATACTGTATGAGATGATGGATAAAAGCTAGGAAATATCTGGCAGAGAGCACTCCTGAACCTCAGGAAAGACACTGTTGGAGCCGTTTTGCTTTGAACTATGGGGCCAATATTGATGACAACTCAGCAAATTCCTCTGTGATTTCCAGCCAGCTGTGGAAAGTTCTCCAGTGAATATTCCTCCTCAACAAACCTCAAGAGCCAGGTAGGTGAGACAGACTCTCAGCTACATTAGATTTACAATATCGAGTGATACAGCACCCGTTTTCAAAGACATTCCTCTCTCCTGCTTTATGAAATACAAAGAATTATTATGAATACAACTGCTAAAACCAAGTCACACCAAAAAACGCAGGTAGAAATTTAACTCATTGTTCCTCTAGTTAGGAATAGTGACTAGAATTAGAAAAGTCGTATGCCTTTCTAGTAGGCAATTACAAATGACTTTGTCTTTGCCTGACATTTTGACCTGGAAAGATAGGAAGAAAACTGAACACACACACAGTGATGGTGCTACCCTTGCAATGGGATAGCCACCTCCTCTACCACCCCCGATGTCACATGGAAACACCTCGCAAGATCCTATGCAATATGAAAATAAGTCATTCTGCTGATTTGCTAAACATCAGCGGAATAAATAGGCCCAGAAAGCCAAAAGCATTATTTTGCATATAACATCACCCTGCAATGTTACAGAATTACAGAGTTGCATGGGATTTTTAAGACGACTGTGGACTGCTTAATCCCATGGCAAAAAAGAGCCATTTTAAAAAAAACATTTTGATTTTCTATCGGAGATACCAAAACCGTAGATAAAAACAGCGCAGGCATATGAAATGTAAACTACTAGGTCAAGCTTTCATTTTAGCTGAATCCTTACTACCTTTGTTTTAGAGGAAAAAACTCTCTGACAGGCTCTTGGATGATATTAAAGATGTTCCTGTGGTCAGGATGTAGAAAGTCTCAGTGCAGGGGCTGGTTGCCTTTAGGTCTCTCTCTCCAGCTCAGGTGTCAAGACGTCTCTCCAGGTCCAAATGACAGAGACCCAGCAGTGTCAGGGCTCATTTCAGGCTCCCAGGGAATGGTGGTAGATGCAGCCGTCCTCCTGGCCCCAATTTTAACTGGTTCTTCTTCCCTCCTGGCTCAACAAATAAAGACACTCCTTCCCCAGAAGAAATAAGGGTGAAAGAGGGATTTCTGTACCGAATAGCTCGTTGAAGCTTTATTCCACCTGGCTGCTACTCTATGAGGACCTGGATTTCCAGTGGTACACATCCCTAGCTTATCAGTGAAGACCGCAATATAGCCCTGATTTTCTTTTTCTTTTGTTTTTCTCTGTTTGTTGTTTTCTTTTACAGATTATAGTCTGTTACGTGATGTGCTGTATGTTCATCTGTGCAGGTAGGAGAGCTCGGCGCAACGCTGAGCCAAAGACAAGTACTGGCTGATCCAACCTACAAAAGGCACAAAACAGCAACGCGTCCTGAGCCAGCATCGACCCCCATAACACAACCCACACTTTCTAGTGGTATTCTAGGGGATTACAGTATTTTCTTTAAGCTCAGTAATCTAATCTGTGTTCCTAAGAGGCATAGATAAACACTGATGTTCTGTTAGAGCAACATTGATAGTTCATGCAGTTGTTTGCTTAGAAAATCCCTGAAACCGCAAAGCTGATTGCACAAATCGACACCCACCAAACCAGACTGCTGTACGGAGCAGAGAAAAGACAAAGAGTTTTGGAGACAAAACTAGGACAGTTTGCACGGTTCCTCTCCAGGCGCAAGAGCTCCTCTGCTCCACCTCCACTGGGTTACTTCTGTCACTACCTTTGAATCTGGAGAAAAGCTGTATTGCAGGTTTGCTTGTGTTTCGAATGACAATTAAAGGGAAGAGACTGAAAAAGCATAAGAAGCTCTCCTGCTCCTAACCTGCAACGCTGCTAAGCTGCTACCCAGTGGAGACGCAGCACTTCATCCCAGCTCTGCCAGGACAGGGTTTAGAATATGAAGGACAGAAAACAGTGCATCTGAAAGATTAAAAATAGAACTAAAAATCAAGAACACAGTAACAGCTTAGCACAGATATCTTAGGTCACCTTAGCTTTACACAGACTAAGTGGAAGCTACCTGGTCAGAAAACAGCAGATCAGTTTGGGTTTTCCACACATAAAAGGACAGGAGAAACCCTTACCTTTTTTACACTAAGGTAAGATGATCATATCCAATAGATTATGGCTTTTTTTTTTAATTATTTTTAACAGAAAAAGAGAGTCAGGATCCAGACTGCATTCCTCTCTTTGAACCGATGTTCATGCAGAGCTTCCATCTGCAGATGCGCAGCCTCCTCTCGGAGCCCCTGGGGAACTGAAGCACGTTTCTGCCCCAGCAGGCAGCTCCCCTAGCTATGTTTTTGGAAGAATCTCCACTACTGATCTCGTGTAAGCATTTTTCTTCTTTCACACTTGTTTTTATTTTCCCTCTGTACTCACATAATCATTATTTCCACACGTTTCATATCAGCATAACACATGAATCATATCATATCTATTCTGCATTATTCTTATCGTATTCTCTAACGGAATTGGTAGGTAAAATTATTTCCATCCGCTACCGGAAAAGCTTCATACCCTTGGGTTGCCTTCCTCAGGCTCCTACGGTTTCCCAGGTACTGCCTGGGTTCAACAGCCAGCAGCCCGCCGGGAGCACGCCGGGATGGCCCCGACTGCAGCGGTGACAAGTGCCACTTGTCACTCCAGGAGCGGTACCGCAGCCTTTCCTAACCTGTTTTCTCAGCAACACCGCAGCTGTCAGGTGATATTTTTTACTTCTCTTCTTCACAGTGCTACATTCAGAAACTCCTGCTAGCAGAGCAGATGCACGGCAGCCACAGGAGACACCCACATCCCCAAGCCCCGCAGCTCAAATCACTGCCCAGCGGGGTATTTCTGGGCAGCCTGGCATTTCATCTGACCCCAGACAAATCTCCAATATCTTTTGGCCTGATGGCAATCCTGGCCGAGTTTTTTTCTGTCCAAGCTTGACCACGGGAGGTGTTATCCACATGGGCAGTACTCCCAGTGTTGTCTCAGAGGCAGCACTTGCTCCACGTCTTGCTCTTTGGGACTGTACTTTCCTTTCCACCGCCTGGTTCAGACGGGATGGTCGAGCTGCACCCACCCCATGCCAGCGCTGAGCTATGCCCCTTTGGGAGCACAGCCCACCCAGCAAACAGAGGAGTAAGCCTTTAAAAGCCTTTGCTGTGACCTGCAGAGAAGTCTGCTCAGCCTGTCCCCGTGGCAGCTCTGCCTCCAACACAACCACCTTCGTTGCTGGCTTTGAGCCGGCGGCTTCACTCTGCTGCCTGCTTGGGATGACGAGCACAAAGCCACGGGGCTGGCTCTGGAAAGCACCCGGGTTAGGTACCCCCGGGTTAGGTACCCCCGGGTTAGGTACACCTGGGTTAGGTACCCCTGGGTTAGGTACCCCCGGGTTAGGTACACCTGGGTTAGGTACCCCCGGGTTAGGTACATCTGGGTTAGGTACTCCCGGGTTAGGTACACCCGGGTTAGGTACACCTGGGTTAGGTACCCCCGGGTTAGGTACACCCGGGTTAGGTACCCCCGGGCTGTCGCAAGGGCCGCAGCAGAGGGAAGCGGCTGCCTGCGCGGCCACACGAATTCGGAGAAAGGGGGAGACTGAGGACTGCAACCGCGATTCAGCCAGTGAATTAAAGACATTTCCAGAAGTACTTCTAAAATTCAGACTAAACTTCAAGCCGCCCAGAGCTCCAGACGATGAACTCCAGGGCAGTGGGTCAGCACCCTGCTCTGCACCGCGGCAGGTCACTGCTCCCTCCACTGCGTCCCTGGAGAAGAAGACCTGCTCCCCAGATTGCTGTGACAAGCGCATGGTTGATTGCTAACAGCTACAGAGCTTTCCCCTACCTAAATCACAGGTTAGGGAAAATACACCTCTTGGTGTGACTAACCCGACTCTCCACCGAACACTTACCAGCCAAACTGCTGTAAGTAACGATATAACACGCCCCAGCCTGTCAGCGGAGCCCGTCATCGCAGGACACCCGGACACAACGGCTTTGTCCTTGACACGAGCACGCCAATACGATGCCATTCCACGTTGATCCAGGTTAGCCCCCAGTCCAGCAAACAAGATGCAGACAGCACAAAGAAACACCTGAGCATATTTTACACACCGGTAGATGTCATTTCCGTACCGGCTTTAATACAGCTTCATATTGTTCAGCTGCAAGGTGCCAGCAAAGGGATGGGCACGGCCAGACTGTGCGCTTCGGTAGCACTCTTCTCTCTGGCGCAGCGACAGGATCAGCTACAAAAATATTCAGAGAAAAGCATCCACAACATCCATGTGCACACTAGCCTCCTGCGGGTGTTCCGCCAAGAGGGTGTTTGAATCCTGCTTTCACTTACTGGTACTAAAGATTCCATTTCCAAGCCACGCAGGACAGAGCGGGGAACGTGACCCATGCCCTGTGCTCTATGGTGATAAAACAGAAGCACAACCGCCCGCGAGCGCGAGGGTGAGCCCAGGGAGCTCCCACGAGATGTGCTTGTCCATCAAATTGCCCTGGGCATCACTAACAAGAGACCCCACAGTTCCATGGGAAGCTGACGCCACAGCAGCTTTTCGGAGCAATGGTGAAGGTCATGGTGCTACTACAGCAAATACGAAAAGCCCGTACCTCTGTTTCAGCGTTTGGTACCGGTACTGCTGATGCACCCTAAGATGAGACAACACAGCTATATAATCCGACATTTCAGATCCAAGTATGACTTTCAAAAACAGGAGGGCATTTTAAATTATTCCTTACCTTTGCCCTGCTCCTTTCCAAGTGCAACCCGTGCTGAGCACGTGCTGCAAAGGGGCTGCTTTCCACCTGAGAGTCTATTACTGAAGGAATTCACTTTTTAATGTAGCCAACCCAATAAAGCAGCCTCAAGCCCAGGATGAAATATGAAAACTATCAGGCCCTTCTATCCCCCCCAATAAAGAAATTGCTAAGAAAAAGAGAATCAAAATAGACTGAAATAAGGCGTTCTGGTTCCTAGATAACCCGATAACAGCTGGGGCAAAGAGAAGGCTTTGAGTAGGAGTCCCTTTAGAAATATGTTACTTTTTTGGTGAAAAACAAATGAACAGAACATAATTTCTGAAGGCTATATTTTTGCAGGCAAAAGAAGGAGGTGTGCCCAAAGGGGTATGGCTTAGTGCTACTTCTCAGTCCATGCCACAGAGAGCACAGCTCCAGGCCGTCAGCTGGACAGCCAGCAATAACGCTCCGAATGTCGGTGCCTGCGGAGATGCCGAGATGGGGCAGCAGGGCGGCACGGTGCACAGCCTGGCCGGTCCCCGGGATGTCCTTGCTGAGCCATTCTGCCTCTGAGCATCACCGGGGAAGACAGCAGAAATGAAGAACTGGAGCCGGGGGTGAGAAAGCCCCCTCGGGAGGAGCAAAGTGCCGAGCGGTGCTGCACATCCTCGCACGCTGAAGGCCCGAGTACCTCCTCACCCGAGGCTGCTCCCATAACGTATCCGACTGCAGAGAAGGGGAAAGTTACCGCCAACTTGCAGTGGAGGCACTGAATTGCACTGTGCTGGGCCACGAGTTACACGAGAACCTTTAATAATCTCAGTCGTTCAAGTCAGTGCCTCGGCAGCTGCGAACCTCCCAAGCCGCACAGAGCACCAAAGCCACCATTCGTAAACATAAGGAAGGGACAGCTTGGATCTAAAGGGCCAAAGCCTACGAATACCTCAGCAGGCGAGAGGGTATTCCAGAGGGAGGAAGGTGCAAGTGGGAAAGGTTACAAAAACACAGCGAGAACAAACCCTGCCACTGCCGTGCCAGTGCGGCAGGAGCCACAGAGAGAGCCAGCCCAGGCACTCAGGCGAGCTGTTCCGACGCTGACGCAGATACTAATTTCCTAAAAGACCTGGGAGTCTTGTTAACCCACTACTGTGTAGATACAAAGCAAAAAATACATTTTGCAAATTAAAAGATGCCTCAGGCCACTGAGTAGGTGGCATTAACCACACAGATTTTGGTATACTCTTTGGCTGAAGTGACTTCCCAACAACTCCGGACAACAGCAGTGAACGGAGCTACAAAGCCAACCTGCCTGCCGAAGAGAAGAGAGGGAAGCCCCGCCGGCGAGCGGGCTCTCTGGAAACGTGGGAGATGCTGGACAACAGGCAACAGCGCGCAGTGGTTTTGCTCCTGGAAACAAAGCCTCAGAAACACTGAGTGGGTTTTACAGCTTCTGGGTTCACTCGGGCAGAGAGGGTCAACGCCAAAGCTGTGTTACACGAGCTTCAGTGCTGCACTCTGTAGGAAGACATCAATTACAACAGGTAAGGTTTAGGTCTCTGTAAGGGGAAGGTGGAAATTCAGGCAAGTTTGTAAAATGTCTCAGGCTGAAGAGTCAACCTTGCCATTTTCACACTGTATGAGTCCTTGATCAGATACCAGGTAACAACTCAAGCAAACTTAAAAGAAGGCACAGCTTTAATCTCACAAGTATTGTGGCAAGAGGAAGAGCACAAGAAAGAAGTCATCCTGCTCATGACGATCTGCAAGAAAGGTGCCTGAACACTGGACAAAGAAAAAGAAAACCCCTCAGAAGAGCACTCAGAGGTTGAAAGTCCCCAAAAGTACCTGAAGCATCAAACAATGAACATCAAACAGTAGCTGTTTGTCTTTGGGACAGGAAAACTTGCAGTGGATTACACAGCCCTGCGAGAGTCTGCAGACCCCAGAGAGTGTTTGCAATGTGGCCAGAGCTGGACAGACGCAGATGTGAACACTGAATTCATTTCAGGTATACCAATGTTGAACATCACACCACTGGGCAAGCAGATAAACTTAATTTGAACATAAGAAACCACTTCTTAATAGAGTAATATACGAAGTGTGTAAGAAAGAAACCTAGAAAAGATAAAGCCTCTTGTAGTCACCGTAAACATGTCCTATGCTTGCTTTTACGAAGGAAGAGCACTCATTAAAAGCACCCTGTAAGTTCACTTCCCTGGAAATCACAGAGCAGGTTAACACACTGGTTGTGCATCTGGATACCTTCATTGACTTGTATATGCAAAAGTGTAAATTTTTCAAGGCCGGTTTCCCATCTTTTCCAGAATCCTTTGCGTTTGTGTCCCGTACTGAAGACGTTTCGCTGGGAGATACCAAGCACTGACAATACAGACAGAGGTTTGGTAAATGCCATGCTGTCCCAAGTGAAAAAGAAGCCTGAGAAGGGCAGAGCTGGAGGCTCCAGCTGCCCTGGACGGAGGCAGAGCTGCCGGACGAAAACCACCCAAACGCATAGAATCACAGAATGCACAGAATGCATAACTCCGTGTAAAACCCGTCACGTCTCAACCTCAGCACCGCGCACCATGTATTGTGGGACACCGGTACTGTCAAAAGCATCTTGGCAGTTCTGCCCTCCCATTCCTCCCACGGCCACTGGAGCCTACAGAAATTACGCAGAATTCACAAACTACATAAAATCAGGTAGGTCCTGGTGACTGAGAAGCATTTTCTAACACTAGAAAAGAAAAACCAAAACAAAACCCTAAGCAAAAAAACCTGCCTGACCCCAGACAAAGAGTGGGCTGTGGCTGGCAGAGGTAGCACTCAGCGATGAAATCCGGCGGATAGCAATTAAGATGATGAGCATAGAGCGGTCAGTGCTGTCTGCTCCGAGCACCTGCTATTAAATTAAGATTGAGCTCTTTGTTTTGTTTAAAAGCACCAGGATACTGCTTTTCGTGGGGTTACAGAATTATAACAAGAACATCAAAAAAAGGTTTAAAAGGACACAGAAAGATAAATTAAGAATTGAAAAAGCCTAAGCAAGGGATCAAAGCCATTTTATACTGGCCACAGGAGAACTGGAAGCTGTTAAGGCTGGTTTTACAGACCAGAAGCACAAGTCAAATAGGACAGAAGAGGCCACACTGGTGGCATGGAAAGGCGGCAGCACAGATTTGTTTGTGCTGGCTGGAAAAAACAAAGCGTTGGGACTTACCTTCATCCCCGCACTGCCGGGCAACTTCAACAGCTCAGGGATTTCCAGATGTGGACATCACTCAATATATTTTCCCTGGGAATCTATTCTTTGAGGTCTGTAATACTATTACCTGTTATTTTTTTAAAAGCTTTTAATCCACCCTTGAATCTCCTCTTTGCAGACATGAGCTGAGCATGGATACAGCAATGCCTGCCACTCACAGTCAGATAAAGTAGCTGGTGTGGCAGAGCTTTAAGCACACTAATAAAACACTAAACCTTACATTTCCTTCCTATTAAATCTGCATTTATTGAGTACACTGCAGCGAGAGAGGCATGGAACATTATTTTCCCCACCACCTTTTAGTCCACTCACACATTTTCAAAGTGCTGCTCCGAGATTTAGCCGTACACATTCACTCTGGGTTTAATGAGCGTGACAAAAGTGGTCAAGTCCTCAGCAGCCAGTCCAAAGAAGAGTCCGTGTACACCCCTGCTCTGCAAAACACTGATCCTAAGCAAAGCAGGAGTCTTAGATGAAGGTCTCCAAACACTGAGCTCTGGGTGGGCCCATTCCCACAGAGCATTCCCATGTCTTAAAGAGCATCACCAGCCCATGTATTTGTGAAGGAAACCACAAAGTATGATGTTCAAACTACCCAGTTTTCTGAAATACACCAGTTTAGACAGTGAGGTTTTCCAAAGCCTGTGGGAGGCCTGAGCCAGGGAATCAGAGGCGTGGGCTAGTTCAGACACCAGAGGTAATAACCACAAAATCTTGAAGTAGACTTGTGTGACACCAACATCGGGGCGAGGGGTTGCCTCGGCTTGCTGGCAAGGGACGGGGAAGGCCACAGCGAAAGAAGATGGAGTTAGAAGCTCCTGGTCAGGGAAGATGTGGCAAGTAGAGAGAATATGAGATACAAGGTCACAGACAATAAAAAGGCAGAAGTTCGCAAAAGAGAAGTAGAAAAACCCTAAAAGGTTGGCAGAAATGCTCTGACAGTGTCCTGCTAACACATGCCCAGACAAAGACCTACGAGAAGGAATACGTGCAGTCATCCATGAGAATTGAAGTCACCTTCTTCTCCACGGTCAGCGGGGAGGACCCTGCTCCCTGTCAGGTCTACGGCCTGTCCCATGACCAGGAGCACTAAGACACCGGAGGTGACGTCCCGGCGTCCCCCTCGCTCTAGCTCTGAGCAACCCAGCTCCGCTTGCTGCCAGCCCCTCCGACAGCAGAGGTCCGAGCTGCGAGGACAGGCTCAGCCCCACCAGCGCCCATCAGAGGAGCCCACCCCAAAGCAACTCCTCGGTCACGAGCTCCACGCCTGCGTCTCCTGGTTCCCTGCCTGCCGGACCCCATATGCACACGGCAAATAATTACAGCTATTAAAACACAGACAGCAAATGAGAATACTGTTATAATCTGATACCTTGAAGCAAAGCCCAGCACAAGTGAGGAGAGGAGAAGGTACGTAAGTAAGATTAATATCACGAATCCTATTTTTTCAACAGGAGTGCTTTGTGTACTTTTGTGTTTAGTTCATTGCTTTTTTGATGGCAAGCCAGCGCGACAGGCAGCTAAGTGCCATTTCAGTTATGATAAAATATTGCAAGATATTAGGCATTGTGAGCACAGGCAAAATTAAATTTTCAAATGAGATTCGCAGGGGAAGGTCACAGCGAACAGCAGCTTGACTCTAAAACCTGCCTTCCAGCTACAGCGAAGGAGAGGTGCGTGGCACCGCGGCACGGGGCTCGGCTGGTTCCTCCGGCACCTGCCGCATTCGCCCCTTCCAGGAATGCCGCAGGCCACTTAAAAATAAACGTTTGAGCAAGGAAGGGCATCACACAGGTCACACAACTTTCAGCCCTCACACCTCAGCGGGGATCAGGGGGCTTACACCGGCCTGGCACCACTTTAAAATATACTGAGCCTTACTCTTTGCAGACTCAGATGGTTATTTTGTTTGGAGTCCTCAGAAAACATGTATTAGAAACATTTCGCCTGCAGTAATCTGCTGGAAGACTGATGGTTATAACTATGGCCAGCGCAGGAATGTGCTCTAAATAACAATTTAAAGGCAGGTAGTCCTCTCGCTGGAAGCGGTGTATCTGTTGCTTCAACAGCTGAAATACTGAAGACTAACAGAGTTATTTCACACACAAAGTGATGCGAGGACCAGGCACTGCATAGCAGAGGCTGGAGATATTTACTGTGCAAAAGACAACTTCATGGCACCTGCCGAACGGTGCCGTGGCGAGCAGAGCCACGGAGAATTTCACGCCACCAGAGCCTCCTCCATCACCTGCAAGAAACGCCCCTGCCCGCCCTGAAGAAATACATCGGCTCCATCCATCACAGAACCGACGTGGCTGTTGCAGGCTCCAGACAGATGCCGCATGTCAGGCTGGCATGAGTCCTTCAGAGATCTGGCAAGAGCAGCCTGCCAGAGCGCACAGCCTCCCGCGCGACCGGCGGGGCGAGCGCGAACCCCCGGTCCCCATCAGGATGGGGTTACATCCTCAAACCGCCTGGAAAGGGAGGGCACTGCTAAAGCTTCACTTCCCAGCTCACGTGGGGTTTATGTCTTTCTTCCTGCCAAACTATAAGCTCTTCTAAAATAGATTAAATAGCAATTTTAAAACGCTATTGTTGAATACGATTTATTTTGTTACCTTTTCCCTGGTTATGACTCCTTTCACTGCTTAAATGCTACTCCTCTAATATATCCCCTTTTCCTGTTCTGGCTCTGAACTTTGACCAGTTATTTTTTGGCCAGTTATTAGTGTTCTTTTACTACCCAGCTTTGCGCTGAATCGCCGGGAGGCTGTGGGGTCGGGCTCGCAGCCTCCCCAGGGCAGGGCACCGCACCCCAGCCTCCCCCCCGCTGCTCTCCGGGGCTCGGGGGCTTTGTGCAGCACGCGGTGCAGGAGGTCACCGCAGGAATAGGTGACCAAGGTTTTCTGATACATCCTCTTTGCCCAGAAAAGCTAATTAAAAGCTAGTGACATTTCTGTAATTAACTGCTTACTAATCTGAATATAATTTGCGGGTTAAATGGTCCTATTATCTTAGATCAACATCTTATCAAAGACCTTCAAAAGTGCTGTGTGGGTTCACGCGTCCCACAATCACATGGAGAATTAGAACAAAATTACAGCACAAATTTAACTCCCACGTATTCCCTCTGGGTCCATTTTTAATCTCTTTTGCTAAGTTTAGTGATTTAATGTTGGCACCGTGATTTTAGAAAGCCTTGTGATGGCAGCAGCACCTACGGCTGAACTTATGGTACCGTGCCGGTGCTTTGCCGGTGAGGCTGTCTTCAGTCACTTGTGTGCTTTGCTGAAGAGTGTCTGCACAGGCTGAGCTTCTCCTCTCGGAGTTTTTGTGTTTGTATTCACTTCACCCATACCAGAATCGCTGTTAGCTGTTTCTGAGGAGACTGACTGTTATTTTATATTTTTTAAAAATTGGCATTGCCCAGCATAACCTGCTTTATGCAAGGACTTTATATATGCATAGCACTTAGCCAGCTTCAGGAAAATCTCAGAAATTTAACTCTATCCTAGCCAAAACCAGGACAGCCAGACTGTTGGTTTTGGGGGGGGGGGGATCATTTCACTTCAGGTGCATCTGGGTGACCCTTCCTCACCGAGAAGAGATGAAGCCCCGCTGTCGTGGGTCTCCCCCCGCACGCTCCCCCTGCGCTCCCTCCACCCTGGACCACAGGCTGGGCCACCAGCAAGGGACTCTCGGGGGCCGTATGGATTTATGTGACAGGCAGAAGCCCGAGGGAGGACGCTGCGGAGCGGCGCTGGGGGCAGCCCAAGGAAAGCAGCTCAGAGCTACTGGCCCAGCGAGTGCCGGTCAGGCCGGGCACTGGGGCAGGGGGGAAAACCCGGCACAGCCCTGCAAAAAGCCTGTGTATCTTTATGATAGTAAGTGGTCACAAGAATTATACAACCTCCCAGAAAAATCTACAGATTAAATCAGGGTTTCACATGACATGATTTAATTCTGGCCGTTTATTTCTGTTTATTCTTATGAGAATTAATTTGATTTAATGCTGGCTCCTCCAAACTTGAATTTTGCAATATTATTATTGCACTTCTAATGTAGTTCTGTGGAGGTCCAGTATAACGCCACATCTAATTCTAATTAATAACATTCATAGAAGTACACAAATTCTTCTGTATCCACTATAAGCAGCCAAAAATCTAACAAACTTGTGAAAAACACAGTATAGGTAATTGCTTATTTAAAATGGTGTGTATTTCACACTGCGTGGCATGTTGTTGGCTACAGGAAACAGGACACTGAGCTCAGGAAATTAATGGAGTTAGGAGGGAGCAATCCATAACATCTGACTGACAGACCAAGGTACACCTTATTTATTAACAGAATCTATACCGAAATGGAGGCCAGCATGCTGATGGAGAGCTTCATTAAAAAATAGTGTCAGTCCTACATTATCTAAATTACACTTAGATCCGTGCTTAATTGCATTGGATTAGCCTAAACAGGAGTCCCCTCTCAGAAAATAATGAGCTTCATACCCGACACCGGAAGAGATGGGGATGAATTCAAGAGTGCTTTGACTCTTAATCAGGCAATTATATTTTCTTCTTGCTCCTTAATTAATTAAAGAAGAAAATAGCTACAGCATTAAGATACTTTTACAATAAAAAGAGAGTCATGACCATTTGTAAAAGGCAGAGTGATCCACACAAATAGGAGATTTCCTGAGACTGACAAAGACCGGTCCCCAGCCAATTCCTCCTCCCAAGGTGATGAAAAGGGGGCTCCCCTTCAGCAGTGCCGGTCAAGTACGGACATCTGAGACTCATCCGACCTGTTTGCACAAGGCTGGTAGGAAAGCCTTGCAAAAATTAAAAGTTTTTGTGTTTCTAATAAGAAAAAACCAAAATCTTTCTGCCTTCCCTGAGCTCATCCTGACCGTTCAGAGCCCTTCATCCAAGCACCTCCCGGGTTGGAGCTGTCAGCCAGCCGCTCTGAGCCCACCACCACCCAGCATGGCCCGGAGCCCCAAGGGCAGTTTGAGATGCTGTGCTAGCAAGCCCCCGTCCTCTCTACACAGGCTTTCACCCTTCAACAGAACTATCAGCAAACAGGTGAGAAAGTACCAGCTGGTTTCTAACCTCCTTTTAGACTTTTTCCTAAGTCACAGCTACACCTAAGTGACACCCCAGCTCCACCGAAGGCGCTGGCTCCATCCTTATCGAAGGAACTACCTTGGACTGGCTACAGCCGAGAGAGGCTTTACACCCGACTTTGCAAGCGCTGCCTCACAGCCTGAGCCTGTTCTGCTGCTGACCCGGACCACAGCCCTGCTGGGCCCCCGCACCTCTCCTCCCTGCATTTACCCCTTCCACCAGCCCATGGCAACTGCTTCCTGCCGGAGCTTTCCCCATTCACGTTCATGAAACGAGTCCGAGGTGGGAAGCGGAGCAAAGCTCTTCTGTATCGCCTCGCGGGTCAAAAGTGCTGGAGCATCCAGCCCCCGCAGCACGGCCATGAACCCCAGATCCAGCCAGGGGATCATTTAAGCTTTATTTTTATTTTGGTAAGAAAACACAAGGGTTTTTTTCCTCACTGAATGAGTGACGTGCCCATCGAGAAGGCAGTACACCATATATCTGGTGATTCATTCTGTATATGCACTCATTAACGGCTACTTAAATCTACAGAGACACAGCAAGGTGAATGTAGCATAAAAGTATTTTTTCCCCCAGTTTACAGCCCTCAGCTAGTGTGACTCCAGAGCCCCACTGATGGCCACAATCACTGTGGGAGGAAGCTCAGCACAGGCTAACCCTCCTCTTTACTTACATTATACCAACTGCTTTGATTAAGAAACATTGTGAGAGCTTTACTATTTACTTACTTAGTGATCACAGGGGCTCCCAGCTGCACGGAGGTGTAAGGGGCTCCTCACAGGGGAGATCACGTCCAACGGGACCGATGTGCCCACCATGCAGGGAGGCATTGCTCACGCGGGTGCACACGTGAGGTGAAAAAAGGCAAGAATGGCAAAACTTTGAAGTCAAAAGCAAGCAAATGTAACTCCCTTCTCTGCCTGGAGACTCTTACCTAGCCCAGCCATACCCACTGCATGCTGCAGGGACCCATCTACCAAAGCCTCTGCAGGGAGAGAAAGGAAAACGGGTATTTCTGCTCTGGCTTCTCAGCCCCATTACTGAAGGGGTTTCCCCTAAACATCAATTAAAAGGAGATATTTTTGGCACCAATAACAGAAACAGTTTACAGGTTTATGATGACAGGTTTTTTCCCACTTAGGGGCCCACAGAAAACCAGCTTTTTCTGATGGGGTCTGAAATCCCCCCGTCTTAGTCAGCATCATCCCCTACGTGCACGGCTGCGGGACGTGACCCTCCTCAGTGCTTTGGGCTGGAGCCCCATCGCTGCGCGCCCCAGGGCACGGGCAGCGCAGGTCTCTGCTTTCTGCTCCTTGGCCATTAATAGCGTTCAATCCTATCAGAAGACTGGAGTAGTCCACTACACATGGAGAATAACTATAAACCCTCATTCACCCCCCACCTAAATGACAGAAAGCGAGAAAAAAAAGGAGAAACGGGAGTTTCTGCAGCCCGGGGTCCCCGGGAGGCAGCGGCTCCCAGTGAGCCGGTGGCACTTCTGAAATCACATCTTGCAAACAGGTACTTTTAATGCCCAGGCCTGATGGCAATAAGACATGCTGTAAAATGACAAAATGCACCAAGAAAGCCAATGAATCACAAAGTAATCAGAAAAGTACAGTAAATCTACCCCAGCCTTTACCAGAGGCAGGCTCTTTGGTGCAGTAAACATGCCAACATCAGAAATTTCTCTGTGGTTCTTTGGGTTGGTGTTTTTTTTTTGTTTTTTTTTTTTACGTAGGGTCTTGTGTAACAGCACTGCCTGAGAAGTGGTCGGTCTCAGGTAAGCACTACAGCAGTTCACAGAGTTTTAGTGACATTAAGTTTTTTCTAAGAGCAATATATCCTGCGATAGCTGGTTAAAACAGGAGAATGATTTACACACACATGCACAAAAAAGTTATTAAAAATTCTGTCCAGCCGTACCCCGAAGAGGTGACACCACTTTTGGAAGACACGTGATGCTGTCTCTCAAGCTGAGTGTTTGGATGGACACGGGCACCCGGCTTTAGGAGCGCTCTGGGGAGCGTCGCCGCGAGCCGCAGACACGCCAGGCTCAGTGGGTGATGCTGACGCTGAGCCCGTCCTAACACCTCTTGTCCTGATGCTCCCGGGGTCAGGGAAAGCTGCAGAACACAGCACAGAAATACTGGGATGTGTCACGGCTATTAAAAGCTGCCACAGAGATCCAGTGACCCTCTGGTTCTGAACAGCTGTAAACCCCAGTTTTAAGAGGTTAAATACACAGCTGGAATATGCTCCATCCGAAACCCAGCCTGTTAATGAGAGTAGATCTGGACCACCGTGTTAGCATTTGTTGTTACATTTTTTTTTTATTAAGGCCAATTAGTTAATACTATAATTTCATCTTAACTTACAGCACTTATTTTTGCTCTCAGTACTCAGCATTTCTGCAGCCAGGCCATTAGGCACTCACGCACCGTGGAGAGGAGCACGCACAGCCAACAGTGGTGTCCGAGGGCAAGCTGTGAAGCCAAAAAGCATGGCCAGTGTGTCAAGTACAGGGGAGCAGCGGAGAAAACATTGCTACAGCCAGCCACCTCTCATCAGCGATGACAGGCATAGCACACGCTCCCGGTCTCATCAGGAACGATGCTGAAAACATCCCAAATAATCACTGCTGGCAGTGCGGCAGGGATGGGGATGCCACAGCTCTGACCACGTGTAAGGAACCAAACTGTGAGAAGCTGGATTGCAGGACATTTGTCTCAAAGATTCCTTATCTGGGTGGAGAATGAGATAAACCAAACTGTGAGAAACTGGATACTCCTTATCTGGGTGGAGAATGTGATAAGGGCGACTACAAGGTCACAGAGACCTCTGGTTTGTGAGGGGCTTTGCGTTGAGTCATCCTGCCAACCCATGCCCTTGCCTCGTGACAGGCGGGGCTGAAGTCCCATGCAAGGTGTGCCCATATGCAGGAATGCAGAGATGGGCAAGTACGTGCCGTCGTCATGGAAACTGCAGCCCCTGGACAGGAATAAAAGGGGCTGCAAAGACAAGACCGAGCAGAGGCGCTACCACCCACCACCGACAACACCGAGAAGCCGTCCAGAGGCGCTACCACCCGCCACCGAAGACACCGAGAAGCCCTCCCGCAGCGCTACCGTCCACCGCCAACAACACCGAGAAGCCCTCCAGTCTGCGCTATCGCCCACCACCGAAGACTCCGAGGCTTGGACCCCCGGAACGCCGCGGATTCATGGTGGTGACTATTCTTGCAACTCTATCCCGAATGCTTGCTTGATTTCTGTCTTTTTATTCTATTCTATCCTATCGCTACTACCTCAATTTTTGCTATTGATACGCTACTGCCTCAGTTTCATTTTTTACTTTTAATAATAAAAGCCGTTCTGGGCATATGGCATTTGACCTCATTTGTGTCTTAATCTCGCTCTGGGGATCACATTGAAACCTCCTCCAATATTGGATCGGGACACCACGCTCACCACGGCAGGGATGGGGATGTCACAGCTCTGACCACGCTCACCA
>JASVER010000057.1:1602615-1619768 GCA_030449065.1 Oceanodroma leucorhoa | reverse complement strand
GATGTCACAGCTCTGACCACGCTCACCACGGCAGGGATGGGGATGTCACAGCTCTGACCACGCTCACCACGGCAGGGATGGGGATGTCACAGCTCAGCAGCCCTTAGAAATCAAATTGTTACTTTGCACAGCTTGCGAATAATACTTTTTTTGCAACAGAAAGCATTTTCCTGTTGGTTTGCTGGTGTGTGCCATTTGGGCTCTTTTTTAACTGTTATTTTGATAACACAGTCCCTCCCCGTGCTCTTTGCCCATGGGTACAGTGCAGGCGCAGCACAGGAGTGGGAAGCGACGGGAGGAATCCGCCTTTCCCAGTTTCGGAAGAGCCCTGAACCCGCGGTGCTGTTCACAGGCACGAGTGATCCTCTGCCT
The DNA here is from genome assembly GCA_030449065.1 of Oceanodroma leucorhoa. Lineage (NCBI taxonomy): Eukaryota > Metazoa > Chordata > Aves > Procellariiformes > Oceanodroma > Oceanodroma leucorhoa. The sequence goes on along the minus strand of JASVER010000057.1, from coordinate 1,619,396 downwards.
CCGAGTCCGACGAACCCTGCAGAGATTCACTCCCAAAGGCAGAGGCAGGACACCTGCAGCGGCTACTGCCCGGTGGGTTGTGGCCCTTCGAGCCCTTCCCCTCGAGCGGCCGCAGCCCCCGGCAGCGGGCGAAGGGCAGGCAGGGCCGGTGCTCGGGGGTCTGCCCTGGGGTCGGTGGGCTGAAGGCCAGCTGGGAGGGCGGTACTGGTCGCTATGAGCCTTCCTCTTCATCGGGGCGGTTTGGAGAAGCGGCTTGCTGCCGCACGTGGCACCGCACGGCTGCGGCAGCGATGGCCCCGCCATGCCCGGGGGGATGGGAAGGACGCGGGGACAGGCACCGGGGGCCTTTCGTTTGGGGCAGGGAATTTTAGAAGAAGGATATTAACTTTCCTTCGGGTGTGTGGAGCTGGCTGAGAAAGAGACCGCAAAGGTCTCGCTGCTAAACGCTGCCAGCGAGGGAACACCCGGGTGTCCTGCCATGGCACACGGCCTCTTCGCTCAGAGCTGCAGGGGAGAATACAGCCTCTAACTGTGGTCTAGAAGGGTATTTTTGTCCCTTCTTTCCCAGCACACTTTGTGTGTGCTTGTGCTCTGAGAGCCCAGGCACTTGCAACTCGATCTATCGGATGTTCGATTTGCCGTTTTGGTTATTTACGTTGGTCCTCAGACACGACCGCTTCTCGTCTCCCTACAAGCTCCAGAGTCAATGGTGCAAAATAGAAACACGGACAGGAACCTTTCCCTTTGAGTGATACACGGGGCTTCGTCAGAGCGGTTTAGGTGGATAATAGCAGTTTTAAGTTACCTTAATTAAAGAAAATGACATTGGTTCCCACTTTTAGGTGCGTTGAAATACATTGACAAAAACATTTTGGCAGCTCCTTGTGAGTGGAGACCGGTAACACACACAGCCACCTTACTGACACACGCCGTTGTTCTGGCCCCTCAACAAGTCATCTCCTAATATTCCCTCCAGAGGCTGGACTCACAGGTGGAACAGCCCCACACTTCAATGTTTAATTTTGGGAAGAGGGGTCCCAAGGATCTGCAGAAGAAACCTGGCTGATGCTCCCCTACCAGACCCTACAGAGGAAGCCAGGGGAGCTGCCCCCCCGGTGCGTCGGAAGCAACGTTCGCCGGGGTGCTCCGGAGTCAGGCACATGTCCCGAAAGGCTGCCATAAATTATAAATCTGCATATGTGCAGCAGAAAAGATGACCCATTAGTAAACCTTTCAAATATAGATAGCCTCCCAGGAGACAGGGTTGTACATTATTCACAGAAATAACCCTGATGGCACAGAGATTTGTAGAGCATTTCAATCGCCCTGAGATAATTAAGAATTTGTTCAGTGAACAAAACTGGAAACCTAAAAATCACAGCAGCTGAACAAATTATTCCAAAATCTGCCTCATTTATTTCATGGTGATGTAGATTTGCAGAAAATTAACATAAGATGCAACTTCAGTAGCTTATGTTAAGCTGGGAAATACAAAAAACCAAAGACCCACACCATGGATCTCCTGGAGTCGCTTTGTGTAGGAGATCTCAGCACCTCTACTCGCAACTTCTGCCGTAAGCCAGCCTTGAATGAAGCTTTGCCCAATTTTTGGCCCATCTCTTGAAAAACTACCTATATTGGATTCACAGCACAGCTTTGGCAGTACTTGTACTCAGTGTATATTCAGTCTGCAGTTTTCTCTTCCAATCTCTGTGATGGACTACTTTTAATATCACCAAAATCCTTCTGGTTAAAACATGGCTTTGGATAATAAGCTCACTCCAAACCAAACAAGCCTTTGCTAGAGGGTATCTTATCCAGGGCTGAGTGTCATGCTTCTGGGTAGCTAACATAAGACTACAGACCCAACACTGTATTCCCAAAAGCTAATACCAGGAACTGTGCAGTGATACATCCACTGCCCTTGAATTTCACAACAGTCCTTTTAGCCACGACAGGAGCAACACCTGGCTTTTAACTTCATGTAACATGTACGGACTTCATAACAATCCCAAAGATCTCTGCTTTACGTGTATTTCTCTGAGAAAGCAGGATGTGTACAATTTTTGCTAGAGGTGGCTGTTTTCTTTGAAAAAGGAAGCGGATGTTTCAGCTTCATGAAGTTGAGCACTGCCTTATGCATCTGGCATACTGACAGCAGATCAAAAGCAATCCGATGTTGTTTCCAGCCACCTCCATCCAGCCTGGAGAGGGGAAAGGAAGACATGGGAATGAAATTCATACAGCAACTCAGAGAGCAACAAGCCAAACATGGGGCACTCCCACCAGGCGCATCCCAGGGAGGAGCACTGGGTCTGCCATCCGCACGCTTCATACTTTTTCATTTGTTCTTTCAAAATACCACTTTCAAATACCCGAGCAAACCTCGGGCGCTGCAGGTCCCCCCGCGGCAGGCCACGGGCTGGTGGCCGCGCTGCTCCCGGCCCGGCGGCCCTCCGAGCAGCCCCGAGCACCGCTGCCGCCCTGACCTTCGCGGCTGCCGCGTTTGGGGAATTTGCAGAGCAGCAAGCTCCAGTAAACCTTGTTAGAATTAATGTAAAAGTGGACACGCTCATTAACATCTTCCCTCAAATAAGGGCTGGCTGGCTACAGCGTCGTTACGGAGGCACCGTTTGTCGTCACTGCCTGCGATGCAAAGCTGGGAGGTGAGCGAGGCACCGGGGCAGCGAGCCCGCCGGCACAGGGAGATGGCATGCACCGTCTCCTGCCATCGCGGGGAGGGCATGTCCAGCCAGCCTGGGCACCCTGCAGCCAGAAAACTGCTGGAAACAAGAAGACACGTGTACCCTACACCCATGAAGTCCGATCCTCCGACCCACTGGAGACCCGTGGTCTCAGTGTCAGTACCCCAGCTACATGGGGTAGACCTTTTCTGCGCACGTTAAAAACCAAAATTATCCAGAAAGGTTCATTGAGGCACCACAGTTTGTTACAGACTCATCACCAATCCACCCGTCAGCTCCAAGGAGTTTTAATGCTCCTGTCATTATGCTGCTGCTGATTTCCCTTATTGTGCTTTCAGGTCAGGGCACGAGAGAGAGTCTATCAAAACCAAGTGTAATTAGTGATCCGTGAAGTGCTTGTAGGGTCACAAACCCGTCGGCCTCCTGACCCCTCCCGAGGAAGTCATCCCACCGGGGCTGATTTCAGATGCAGCCCAACAGCTCGTCCTGCGCCAAGCCAGGGTCCTTCTGACCCCTTCCCCCCCCATAGCTCCCCAACAGCTCTCCGCGCTGCCTCCCGTACCAGCAGCGAGCGCGCCTGCCGTTAGGGGATTTTCCATGACATATATCTTTCCACTGCAAACCGCAACAGATCCCAAGTACAGACAGAAACATCCCCGTGCCTGCACAGACCGAGAAGAGCCAGGATGGAGCTGATGCACCTGGGTCAGCCCGAGGTGGTCCGTTCTCCACCCCCAGGACAACTGGAGGCTGGAGGCTGGCGTGCCCTTGGCTCTCTTACTGCTGCCATCATCTTACTAATGAAGATCTCAGGCTCGTTGGTCAGGGGGTTGGTACTAAACTGTCCCTCACACCGAAATTCATGCGCTAGGCTATGGGTTGGCAAGTTGGTTACTTCCACATCCCTCGGTCGTGTCTTTAATAAGCTACTTGTGAATGTACCTGCAGCAGAACTGTTACAGTACTGCAAAGGGATATAAAACTGTCCAGTAGCATGCATTTTCTACATCAGTTTTTGCACATGCATTTCAACATTGTTGAGACACCCATAAAAATATAAACAGAGAAGTAAAGCTGACGTAAAGGTTGAGGCAATGATGTATTAATTAGGTCACTGTTAAAATAACCATTTGTATTACGTCCAGGTCTTTCATTTACTTGTCAGAGGGACTACAGAACTTTCTTCAAATTCAGATTGTTCAAAATAACCCCAGAATGGACTAACAAACCCAAATTTCACAACAGTTAAGCTGATGCACCAGTTTCAAACACTACCAATATCTCTCACTAGACACGTTTTCTTTCACGCCGAGGCCACCGCGTCACCTCCTGAATCTGCTTCTGGTGTCGGGCTGCAGGTAATGAACCTGGACCCACTCCAGAAAGCGCAGTAAGTTCTGTAGCAAATCTCACAGCCCGCTGATTTCTGGCAGTTTTTCTTCGCACACTATCAACAGGGGGGATGGCTGAGGTTCATTCTGCCCTGCCCTCGGAGAGCCGAGGTGCCCGCAGCCCCAGGCAGCAGCACGCGCAGTGACCCTGCTCCACGCCATCGGAGCTCCCTCGGTTCTGCAAGCCTCTCGTCTCCAGAATCTAAGGGGTTCAAGACCACATAATAAATTAGTAACAAAGGATGGCCCTGCGCCATCCGTTAGACCACCTCGCATCTGATTTCTGGGCAGAGGCAGCCTGCGCGATCAACAGGAAGGAGCTACAGAAAAAAAATCATCACAGCAAACCTTTCATCTGTGGGGCTAAACTACAGCATCAGAGAAGGGGAATGACTGAGGAGCCAAAGGGGTGAAGAACTCACCCCGAGAAGACAGAAGCCGATCTATTCAGAGCTAACAGTTCAACACTTAAGCAATCCCATAACAAATATGCAATTAAAAGAGCACAAAAATCCAGACACCTGCTGCAGAGGAGACAAGGGTGGGGGGGTCCCTGCGAAGTAGGGAAGGTGGAGGTAATTACTGCCTGCCATACAATTATCTCCTTCAAACACATCTTTCTAAGTATTTTCAATTCCTTTGAGAAATCTTTTGACAATGCAAAAAAAAAAAAAAAAGATAAGAAAAAAAAAAGAGATAGAGGAGATAATGCTCTTGTTGGCCAGTTAAATCCATACAATACTGTTGGAAAAAAATGGTAGAACAAAATGGTTGTCAGGCAGACTCTTGAGCTTCTTACTTTAATCTAAGTGAATAAATTAATGAATAAACCTAGTTTCACAAAGTAGAAATCCCTGGGCTTTTCAGGCATCAATTAAGCACTACAAAAAGTCAAAATGACCAACTGAATTCTTGAAGCAAGTAAAACCCTGGGAAATTCAACACCTATTGAACAGAGCCCTTAGCAACCAGCACTAGACATCAAAATTCATTGTAAGTGCCTAAATGAGGGTGAGGTCATCTCCTTAACTAATTTACTCATTAACATTCATCTGTCTGACCCAATCTGGAAACCTGAGACTGCACTACAAGCCTCTCCTTTCTTTTTTCCCATCCACTTCAGTAGAAGCTTTAACCGGTTTCCACAAGCGCAGACAGCTATCAGGAAAGGTAACATGCCTGGATATACCTGTCCTCAATAAGTGCTCCAGGAGAGCCTTCAGGATATTTTATAATTCATTAAGAAAAAAAAAAAAAAAAGTTATTTCTGCAAACCCTCTGAGGACCTCTCCAGCATACAGAGCGAGTTAGTGCTGGTACAGGGTGGGGCTTAAAACTCCATTCATTTTGCCTGTAATAATCAAATGTGAAGCTCTATCAGGTAGACGACTTCATATTAAAAAGATGAAAACTAATTTCAGTCCTGTATTTTCATTATAAAAATATAACATCCCAGCAATATTCAGAAGAGAAGATGCATAATTTCCAGCAGAAGAGCACGAGACAGAGAAACCAACAGTACCGAAGCCTGAGAAATTCCCCTGTGAAGGCTGTCCCCCAGCTAATCAACATGCACATGCACTGACCAGATAATAAAGGAAGATATATCTGATTTTTGCTAATCAGTCCTACAGCCACAGAAGGTTAGCATTATAAATAGTTCATTACAGCCGGGAAGGGCTTATTGCCAGCTCGAACAGTCCGTGCCAGGGGTCACAGCTGAACGAATGAAAACACAACTGCTAATCTGGTTAGTTCAGCTCCGGTCAAAACCATGCATGGTTAGTTGTGATAACAGACGTCGGGATGCCAGTCTAGGACCGAAATGACACAACGCAGAGGTGAAGTAAAGTTTTGTTGTCACTGGAAAAAAGGAAACTGTGGGGTTTGTACTGCTGTAACTCTCTGCGCAAGTCCCGCAGTGATGAAGGGCTCCAAAAAGATGCCAAGTAGAGCCGCCGCTTTGAGATGGAGACAGTCAGAGCAAACTCCAAGGGCATCTGCTGACCCAGAGCAAAACTTACAGTGCATGTCTTCCCTGTGCCGTACACGAAGAAGCTCTTCCCATCTTAAAAAAAAAAACTCAGACAAAACCAGGACCCTTCCCTTTTTGTGCACTGCAGATTTTGCCAGCAGACGTGCTTGTGTTCGTAAATTCTTCCCATGTCATCGGGGGGAACCTGGGAACGTGCAGATTCAATGAGTTTATCAGCCAACAAAACAGTGAGTCATGTAAAAGTACAACAGCACCTTGTACTCTGACAACTGTGCAGGTGCTGTAGCTTTGCACCTGGATTGTTTTTATTTATTTTTTTTTTTTTTTATTTAGGAGGAATCCTTACATCTCTACTGCACAGAAGTGGATGGAGAAACCCGCCTGCTTAGAGGCAGCCGGCTGGAGTGAAGTGAGATGATAACCCCCGTGGAGAGGCTGGGCAACAGGCTGCGGAGTGCAGGAACCAGAAATCAAAGGCAGCTCCCACCAGTGACTCCGAAGCCAAGGGGAGCTCTTCGTCCCTCAGCCCCTTTGGCAGCTAGTCTGTCTGTCCATCCCATCACTTCCCTAAGCCATCTGCTCTTACGCTAAACCGGGTCAAACCCTGTTTTTTCTTAAATATATGGCAATGCCCAGAGAGCAGCTGTGCCCGTCGCTTCCAAGCTCTCCAAGAGGAAGGTCCAGGGAAGCAGGACGGGATTTTCCAGCGGCTGGGAGAGGTGTGAGCCCGTTCCCCAGCCGTGCTGCCCCAGGGACGGGGGGCACCGGGCTGGGACGTGCTGCTGCGTGTAGCAGAGATTTCACCTGGTCAGATGAAGGGCTCCTGGGACGCACTCTCCAGGAAGAAATGTGAAGTTAGACCTTCAGCTGAGCGGGGAGCAGGAACCCACCCCCGAAAAAAAGCTGCAAACGCTGCTCTGAGCAATTCAGAACTCTTCACCTAATCAGAGTTGCTGCTAAGCAGCACGGAAATCAGTGAAATCACAATTTCAGAGGCATTGTCTTGATTTAGATGAATTCAAATTCTCAAAAAACAAGCATGTTAGCCACCCAGAAGTGCATGAAGGACTTCTCCTGGCAAAACCAAGATGGTTGATGCTCGTATCCCCCCACCCACAGGGAGGGAATGCATAAACTGAACCGCAGAGCTCATGGGGAGGGCTGAGCAGATTACGCCGTTGTTCTGAGTGCCTCTAAGGAGGAGGATTTGTTGCCAGCCATTTTCTAGGATTTAATCTGTTCCCTCCGCTTCCCATGGTAGACTAGAAACCAATTAATGCCGAACAAAGTGATGAAAGTTATCTCAAGTTTTGCTTTGATGCCAAACCACTGAATCTGAAGACTAAAACAACACAGCTCCAGCTCCCTCACCTCGCCTCACCTCGAAAGGGCAGGATGGAAGGGAATTATTAATTCCACCTCCTACTGTTTCCAGCACTTCAGGAGGTTATTCCCAGCAAGGGAGCACTAGGTTTTGAATCTGCTTCCAAAAAATCTTCAGCTGTCAAATTCCTCAGAAAGATGTGTTAAGAAGAAAAACTTCCCAGGAAAGCAAGTGAAACCTTCTTAGCGAAGAGACAGAATATATTTATTTTTCAATAATAAAGACCTAAAACAGTGACAAAACCACAAGGGTCAGAATAAAGCTACTGTTCCTCCATTAAAGAGAGCAACGTTTCTCCTTTGATGTCTCTAAAGATGCATAGTTAGTCAGGCATGCCTCTTTCCAGCCAATTCTTTGCAACGACTTTTTTAAACCAGTCATTGAAATCACAGGCAGAAGCAACAACTAACCATTTGGATGTACAGTGATTTTAAAAGCAAAATGCCAAATCCACATGTATTAGTGTTAATTCACATCACAGATCAAAAAAGACTACTAACTGTAAAGCTGTTTCTGTAGGAACTCAAAGGAAAATAAGAGAGATTTATTTTCAGCATAAGAGGACACTGATTTCCCCCGTACAGATTATTTCCCTTCCTTTAAAGTGCTTCCTATCAGCAGCAGACAGATTCATGGATTAACTCTCTGGCGTACACCTGCTCTTCATCTCATCAGCCAAATGAACCTTATGTCCAGACATCTCCAGCAACCTGAGAGGGTTAAAGCTGTTATCCACAAGTGCAGGGTGAGGAGTTCCGCGCTAACGCGACCTCCGCGCTGCTGTTTGAAACACGGTGCCCTTGGAAATCCCTGCCCAGAGACCATAAATCCCCCACGGTCCTGGCACCTCCTGTCGACCATCATTTCCCAGGTACCCCTCCCTAGGCAGCACGGAGCCAGTTTTAGAAAGCCATGTGCATCAAGAGTGCCCCTTGCCAGGTGAGAAAGAAAATCAGAGCAACCGAGTCATATTCTTGGAGGTCCTCCTGCCCGGTGACACTGCACTGGCAGTGGGGTGAGGGCAGCGGGTCTGAGGTTCACAAGTCTGGTTTCAGGGGGGCTAGGACATTGGGGAGCAAGTCAAGCCCTGGAGCTATACGCCAGCAATCAAACTGCAGGTCAGCCGCTCCCGTTAGCCCTCATTCATGGAAAAACTGGCTCTGTGCAGTTTGCAGCACTGAGGAAACAAGTCCTACCGCAATGCGGAGCACCAGAGTTTCATCTCATCCTTTTTCTCCTCCAGCCTGTTTGTGATTTCAGACTGAGATTGAAGATCTTGTGCAAAATGGATTGTCATTTTTCCTTATTTGTACAGAACTGGAGCAATGGGTTCCTCATCCATCATGGAGCTTCCTGAGCGGTAAAGACTTACAAAGAGCGAGCAGTAACCATGCCACCAAGCAGCCTTTTCAATGGGGAAGAAAACAATAGAACTCACAACCAGCACTGCAGCCTTCCCGGCACAAGGAAGGGCACCCTCTCTTCTAACCAGCCACAGTCCCCTTTCATTTCCCCCTTTAATTCCCCACAACCAAAGCCGATTAGTTAGTTACGAAGCATTTGAAGCCCCCCACAAGAAAGGCAGGGAAGCAAAGCCCAGCCTCGTGGAGGCAGCTCTGCCCAGCGACTTCCAGCCTCAGCAGCCAGCCCCAGAGTTTAGGTTTTGGCCTCCAGTGAGCATTTGCAGATCACATCTTCTGGAAGGGATTTCATGAGCATTTCTACAGCTATTAGAAGTGTAAAATAGCCACTGTTGGTGCAACAAACTGAGCCCCTGACCGAAGAATTTTCTGCCTGCACAAACCAAAAATAACACAAAGAAATCAGCACAACTGAGATGCTGGAGCAAGGAAGAATATAACAGAAATAGGTTAAAAATGAGCTTCTCATACGCCATGGAAAATCAAGTAATAAAATAAACTCCAAGACAAATTGGTTGTGAAGAGGGACATTTCGCTGTGTCATCTAGGTTAGGTAAATAAATCTGGCTGTGTTTGTGTTTGGAACTGTGTGAACATCAGGACTCTTGCTGCAAGAGCAGCTGTGACATTGAGACACTCGAAGCATATACCGTTATTTGCTTTAATTCATCAGCATCGCCAGTCTGGGCTATCAAATGCTTTCAGGTGATAGTCTCAAATGATTTGAGACTGTCAAAGTACATTTGAAGAACCTATCCCTGAAACAAAGGGCCAGAAGTAACGTAGGATTTGGAAATATATTCAGACACCAAGAACTAGATAACATAACGTATCGAACACAACATCTAAACTACTATGCCCCATGCAGCAAGTCATAGGCAAAGGAGAAGCCACAAGAGGAAGGAGGGCTTTGTAGCTGTCGTGGATTAACCCCAGTCGGCAGCCAAGCACCACCCAGCCGCTCACTCACCCTCCCCCCCGCCGGTGGGATGGGGGAGAGAATCGGAAGGGCAAAAGTGAGAAAACTCGTGGGTTTAGATAAGAACAGTTTAATGATTGAAATAAAATAAAATAAATAATAATAACAGTAGTAATAATAATAATAAAAAATTGTAATAAAAAGGGAAACAACAAAAATGAGAGAGAGGAACAAAACCCAGGAAAAACAAGTGACGCAACCGCTCACCACCCGCCGACCGATGCCCAGCCCGTCCCTGAGCAGCGACCGCTGCCCCCTGGCCAACTCCCCCCAGTTTATATACTGAGCATGACATCACATGGTATGGAATACCCCATTGGCCAGTTGGGTCAGCTGTCCTGGCTGTGCCCCCTCCCAGCTTCTTGTGCACCTGGCAGAGCACGGGAAGCTGAAAAGTCCTTGACTTAGTATAAGCACTGCTTAGCAACAACTCAAACATCAGTGTGTTATCGCATTATTCTCATGCTAAATCCAAACCACAGCACTATACCAGCTACTAAGAGGAAAATTAACTCTAACCCAGCCAAAACCAGGACAGTAGCATGGTATTTAGGATATTCCACCAGCACTGTTACAACCCCTTTGAGAGTTTTGCACCCCAAACAAAGCAGGGCAAGGCAGCTGTTGGGTGTCGGGGATCTTCGCAGTTTCAAGGATGACATATGAGGACTTTTGGTACCTTCAGTCCTTTGAGCTTTGAATTCAATCAAAGATGGAAAGTTGGAATAAGGATTTGACTTCTGATTAGAGAGATACACCACTTGCCTGTTTAGTTGTGAAAAATCAGAAAGCTGACTCCATTCCGTTGCAAACTGACTTCAAGCCATCAATAGCGAAATGACTCTCCCGTTGGCGTGTGACTACTGGAGCAGCACCTGTGGAGAATTAACAGATCCACAATACAGCTCTTGCAGTTTTCTGTGTTTCACCGCAGCTCAGTATAAGACCTACAAAGCAATCTGTTTGAGTCACTCATCTCCACAGCAGAAGTAGCCAGTCACTTCTCTCCCCAAATTTATATGTGGTTGGAACAAAGGGTGGCCCCACAGGTCAGGAACAGGAGGACGAGGGTGGTGGTTCCAGCCTCCCCCGTGCCCTTGTGCTGAGCGGTGACTGACTGGAGAGGACGCAAAAGCAAGGGGTAAGCCAGACGCGCAACTTTCGGTTAGGCACGAGCCCTTGCAACCTCAGCTGGGCAGCAGCAAACCAGCTGGCACCCATTCTCACCACCACCTGGAGTTACCGAAAGGTTACTCAGACCTCCTCTGTTCCCAGCTCAGTTCGGGAGTTTTTCCCAGGGACAAACGGAGGAGGCTGACCTTGTTTCCATCTGCACGTTAGCAAAAATAGGTAGAGCGCACAGCTTTCGCTGATGCACGCATTCCTTTTCCAGCACCTGGAGCTCCACGCAGCCCCAGCAGGACCCCACTCGACTAAGTGCTGGGCACGCACGTTGGGCAGCCTGCGTGGCCCGAGGAGCCTGCAGCAGCATGGACAAAGTGGGGGTGTATGGCTGTTCTAAAATGCAATTTCAAATCCACTTCTCAATCACAGGTGAAGCTACACTCTGAAAGGAGATTTGAGGTTTGAGTATTTGAGCGTTCAAGTGGTAAAACAGAGACAAATGACTCCCTCCTCTTTCTTACTGATCCAAATTCATCTTGCTCAAGCGATTGTATAGGAGGCAGGGGCTACACTGAGACCTCCTCTCAGCTTCCATGGCAGGTGGCTCTGTCCCTCCACAGGGTTCAAAAAGCCTTGGTTGGGCAAGGAGCACGTTGGACTCCTGGGACTGCCTCGGGATGGAGGACACCATTCCACTGAACTTGTTCATACCGTGCAGCTTGGCTCTTTTGATGCACCCAAATACAAACACCGATGACCGTGGCAACAAAAGCAGATGTGTGATGGGATCTATTTTCCTTCATTTTAGCTGGAACCCCAAACCACAAAGGGTACTTTTGATATCATCTTATTTTGCATGACTACAAAGGCTAAGCCAAATCAAAATCAGATTGTTTCTCAGATTGGTCTCCTATTAAACTAAGGGAAAAAAAACTTATTTCAGGCCAAGAAGCCTTCAAAATACTTTGACTAGCTACACAATAATCTGTCTCAACTGTTAATACAAACCCCACATAGTTGCAGACGGCATGGGGAACCTGTGTCTAACTCCAAGTCCACAAACTTCCCTGTTTGCACTACAGAGAAATCCCAATAACTCCCACATTTCACAGGCTTATCCCAGGACATATGGGCCTAGTTTTATTGTTCTCTGTTAAAACAAACAAATGAAAAAAGCCAACCACAAAAACTACCAAATGGTGAATACTCCACAATCTGCATATCTCTACCTATTCAAAAAACGCCTGATGTCAGAATCTTCGGTGTGCTCACCAGCATTGATAAAAAGTAAGACAATATTCTTCAGATGAGAAGAAGTATAAAATAACAATTATGAATGTCTGCTAAATTAGCTAAATTATTAATGTTGTCATTATGTCTGGGACGGTCATAACAGAAATTTCGGTGTTAAGATCCATTATCTACAAAACCCACAGGATGAGAGAGCAGGCAGAAAGCTTTCTAGATGCTTTTCTTAAGGCAGCACCTCCACGGGCTCAGCGCGACAGACACATCTGTTGATGAATGAGGCTGGTTGTCCCCCGGCTTTAGCCAGACAGATCTCGTTTGGACTCACCAGAAACGCAAATCAGGAGCTGTTATGCTTAAATATCCAGAAGGTATGACTGCTACCTGGAGCAGAGCTGCGTGAAGCCGCTGACCTAATTCTGCTTCCCGACAGCCCCCAAAGCTCTGGGCTAGTTTTACCCAAACGCAGCCTTGGTTCACAGCCGCTCTCTGAGTACAGGCTGGACTGCAAACCCGTCTGTTATCTGCGTAGAAACCACTGTCATTCTCACCGTTTCACTCCAAACCTGGTATGGCATTTACCCTACGTGTTCAGACCAATACAAAGGACATGATTTCCAACCTACAAGCCAGGCACCTTGCTGTCTTCACGTGAGAGGAGAGCTCCTCGGTGTAAATTACCGATCCAGAGCCAGGTGTTTTGCTCGCTTCCCCCCAGTTTTCAGTTGAGGACAGGCTATTCTCGAGTCAGAGGAGCAGCAGGGACTCATCCCGCATTGCTGGCCCATGGCTGCCTGGTAATGGACAATGCCCATGGGAAATCCTCCGAGCTGGCCTTGCCTAGTTCTCTTGAGATTAAGTAGCAGGGGCCCCGTGCAGCTGCAGGTGTGATGCCCACACCACGGACCCTCGAACGCGTCGCCTTGGGCAAATGACATAAACACATTTCTCCTACAAGGCCCCGTTCTGGAGCAGACATCTGCAGGTGTTAGTGCAAAGAAGTATAAAGGACCAGTTAGTTTCTTACTCTGAGATAATACATGACTCAGTAAGGAACTAAGCTTCCCATGAGACCCACCACCCATCAGATTTGTCCCCGGAGTGACTGCATTAACACGAGCAGAGTCACCCCGGGTACCAGTGCCAGCCGTGTCCCTCTGCAGAGCCTGGAAACACTCCTCCAACGGCAAATCCACCACGAGAACTAACGCCGTCCTACGAGGGAAGCACTGCAATGATTAAGCAGATTTATTTGGGAAGTTTTTAATTGCACAAGACTGAATTTGTTTATCTAGTCCCAAAATGGGAGTAGGAAAACTTCCATTTTATTCTAATCATTGTGGGGAAAACTCAAGACTCCTCCCTGCTTTTGAGGGAGTTTATAGGCAGATGTGGCACAGCAGCAGTTCCCCAAGAATGGCTGTTTCACACATGGGGTGAATTTAAAATAAACAAACAAAAAATCTAACCAACATAGAGTCCAGTGAGTTCAACCAGCTTTAGACCCAAGACCTAAAAAAAGACCTTGTGTCCTTTCAATCCTTTTAAATTAAGAGAGCACTGACGACTACCGTGGGAGACAGAGGGGTCCTCAGTAGGATGCTGAATGCACATTAAAGAAGAGAAGACTTATTTTGTCATATGATTTTGAATGGCACGCATGCCAAATGCGAAGACCGAGAGGATTAGCGGGATTAACGGATTGCTCTTCCCAACCCCACAAAACTGGGCAAGCATCTCCCCGTTTGGTGCTGAGCCTCCCAGAAACGGCACAAGGGGATGAGAGGGAGAGCCGGCAGGATGGCGTTGGCAGGACCCTTCCCGAGACCCGAGGCAGGAGGCAAAGCCGGCGGAGGATGGCTGACCCAGCCGCACCTCCGCGATGCCTCCTGCCACCTTCACAGCGGGGGCTGCTGCTCGCAGCCTCCGTCACGCCGAGTTGTGCCGGCCGCGGTGTGCCCAGCTGACACTTCCAACATTTCCAGGTGAAGAGCTGGCAGACGTACAAAAATCCAAGACCTAGTCTGCACGTGCAAGTGATTTCAATAAGTAACATACTGTAAGAAAGAAATCAGCCTGCAATGTTTAATTTATTAACCTTGTTTCCACTGGGAACGGATGCGAAACCAATCACGGTTTGATTCATTTTGTCTGTTTCTATCAGTCCACCAACACGCGGTGCAAAATTCCAGGTAGTGTGAAGAGGTGACGCTAATTACTTGGCAGCGCGATCCTGCAATCTGTCCTGCCGTACAGCCTTCCCACGTGGCCCAGCTGAGGCCGTGCCCCGTCAGGGACCCAGAGAAATCATCCTCTGTCAAACAGCCGCAATTCAAGGCTGGAGGTTTCACAGGAATATTGTGTGGGTGCGGTGCGAGGGATTTCCACCAGCTATACTGCTGCAAAGCAGCTAGGAAGCCTGCTCTGGTGAGTAATACAGGAATTCAGAGGGGAATCTCTACTTAGGCTAGGCCTAGCAATAGGAATTATTAAGTTGAATATTCCTGCAGATTGTTTTGTTAAAATGAAGAAGAAAATTTTAATACTTACTAGTGGGATTTGCCCATGCTCCTGCATGCTTTCATAGAGGGGAGGAAGGAAAGGATTCACACCATCTAACTTCAGATGCATGCTGCTGCTCTTCGCATCAGAAGAATCTGTTCCCCTGGCTCACCAGATGGCTCCTGTGAAGAGCCAGGCTCCCGTTTCACAGCAACTCCCAACAAAAATGCTTTAAATTATCCCATCAAGACGCCTATTTCTACTGGGCTGTCTAGACCAGGTGGAGACCAGGCTCCTAATCTGGCACTCATCTTTTTCCCAAACTGGTTAGTCCTCCTTCCAGGCATGCACCAGACAGTCTGCCATGGGCACCATCACACAAGCAACCCTGGAAAGACCAAGTGAGATGAGAGATATTTCTCACCATGAGCATTAAAACATAATGAACATGGCAAATAGGAGGGAAGAGGACAGAGGTCCAAATAAAGCCAAGTATGTGGGGACTATGGGAAAAGAGGTTGACCATGGTCACTTCAGCAGGTCAGGTTTGGCAAGACCAGAGCTTGCATTCCCCTCCAGAAGGAAGAGAAAGTCCCCACCACTCACATCTCCAGTCCCACCAGACACTGCATTTGCCTTTCTGCAGCCTGAGTGGAGTTTACTAGGGATGAAACTAAAGCCACCAAGCAGATCCTGGCTCCATTGAAGTCTACAGAAGTCTGGCCACCTACTTTACCATAGACAGTCTTGGTTCTTCTGCCCTCCAATTTATCTATCGACACTAGTCCCAGATAGCAACTCGAGGGCCCTGCTCAAGCGGCACATCGCCCGTGGGCTGGGCTCGGGGTACAAAGCCCTGTACAGACAGCGGGGTTGTCTGCACACCCCACCACAGAGCCCCTGCTCAGGAGATGCCTTCCCGCTATGGCCCATCTCACCATCAAAGCAAAGAACAGGAACGCACATTGCAAAAGGCATCTTTAAAAATCCCTTGGCAATCTAACCAGGGTTTGCTGAATTATTTACTGCAAAACCATCATCCAGTACTTTTTTCCTCTCTCTTTTCTGGTCAGAAGCCACAATATAAATGTTTAATGAGAGTAATAACTTTCCTATACAATTCTTGCCATAGAAGATGTTTATTTTTTAAGACAGAAACTCTTACATCATCTTCTAAAGGCAAATATTAGAAAAATAACAATTATTTGAAGCTGCTGATGCCATCTCCTATTATCTTCCCTCTTCTTTCTAAAAGAGCCATTTTCTCTCTAAGACAATCAAATTCCTAGCATTACAGGTTAGCACAAATACTCTCTTAATGCAGACACCTTTACAAGCAAGGTTTGTAAGCAAAGCTTGTAAGGCAAGCTAGCATTAATATGCCACCCTGTAGACATAGCAAAATCAATCTTTTTTCAAAAACTGGCCACCAAACAACATCAAATGTGGCAGAGGTAAGTATCAAACAGAAAGATAGAGGCTATCCTGGCACACAGAGCTTGTACCTGAACAGCTGGGAATTGAAGCTGCCTTTCAAATCCCAGTTTCACTGCTTAGCTCTGCTAGTAACCAACCTCTTCCCAAGACCTTTTCTGTGGTACCCTCCACTGTCACTCCAAAATATATTAGCAATGAATAAAAGATGCTACAGACAAGGTCAAGTGACAGGTCAATTTGGAATCAGAACAGTCACACATCATTTTGCAGTACTTGACCTCTAAATCCTATTGTTATACAACAAAATCACCTATTCAAGACACAGGCTGGGCTCAGTAGAAAGAATACTCTGTTTGCATCTTCCAACTCTCCTGGGAGCACGGGGTAACTTTAAAAATTCCCCTCGTTACCCACGAAGCCTCCGTGGTTAATTACCCCTGTGCCGCAGGCTGTACAAGACGGAGGCAGCAAGGGTGAGGGGGAGCATGCAGGCAGGACCCGCTCCCGGCTCCCTGCAAACCAACCCATTAGAAATTGAAAAATGCAGCACTTTGGAGAAACTCTCACAGTTGTGGGTTTCCCCCCCCCCCCCC
>JASVER010000057.1:1535691-1602575 GCA_030449065.1 Oceanodroma leucorhoa | reverse complement strand
GTCTGAGAGTAAAGATGTGCAAGCTACGTTCATACTTGTACAACTTCCACTCGATTTGGGGAAATTCTTCTTCAGAAATAAATTAAACCATTTAAGCCAGAAGTGTCTGAGTGATCTGGGAGCACTGAGTGCATTCAGTGGGATTTGTAGGTTTCTGACAGACTCCACATTTGATAAAGTTTTTGATCTACTAAATGATCTGTCATAATAACTGCTTCAAAGAAGAGGAAAAAAAAAAGCTGCTGAAGCATTAGCTATAACTTTACAATCAATAATGAGCAATGTTTGCTTGGGACTTGATCCAGGACTCTGTTCTTCCTTTTATCTGAAAGTATTTGCCAGGCGGGCGAATACCACAAGAGGGAAGGGAGAAGGGTTTACCAAGCGTGATTCTCTATTAATGATTTTGGATTATATTTAAGTAAAGCCATCTCAGACACCACCAGAAAGTATCTCCTCCAGTTATTTTTCTTAAGAAGTTCTTGATATCCTAAAGGAACATATAAATTATACTCTGTTTTCACCTAGGTCAGGATTTAAGGTTCGTCACCTGGAAAAGGGAGAGGTGTCTGCTGCCGCTTCTCTCGCCCCGGCAGGCAGGACTTGTGCGCTTGGCCGCTCCGCACAGCCCGGAGACAGCCAGCCCCGCACGGCCACGAGGCATGGCTGAAGCACCGAGGTGTGAGGTTTTATCGTTCCTGACGCAGCTCATCAGGCTGTCAGTATTTTTGTTTCTAGAGGGAAACTTGGTTTCACAGCCTGCTTTAACCACAGTGTTTTACAGAGGTGCACGTTCTTGCTTTTTCCTATTTCTCACCTTCCCCATACATTTTTTCCGCCTGCCCTCTAACTTCACCAAGAGAGAGCGTTGCTTTTCTTCCTCTTAGATTCTTTAGATTGGACATTAGGAAAAATTTCTTCACCAAAAGGGTAGTCAGGCATTGGAACAGGCTGCCCAGGGAAGTGGTGGAGTCACCATCCCTGGAGGTGTTCAAAAAACGTGTGGATGCGGCGCTTCGGGACATGGTTTAGTGGGCATGGGTACTGGGTTGATGGTTGGACACGATGATCTTGGAGGTCTTTTCCAGCCTCGGTGATTCTATGATTCTATGATTCTATTCTATGATTCCTCGCTAGTTATCTCTGATCCTTGCCAACAAGGCAGCCGGGGCACCTCGGTCTGGAGAGCCCAGACGAGCCGTGCCGCCGGGCACGGCGCGAGCACCTCGCCTGGGGGGAGCGTTAACCCAGGGTCCGGGCGCAGGCAGCGAGCACCAAGGCAGGTTTACTGGAACGGGACCAAGAGTTTGCTGTTATTTGCGAAGTTTTGTTTTAAAATAGAGCCCTCAGCACCTGGAGTTTGCAGTGAATGCCTCAAGCTCTAATTCAGCACCTCTTTGACCAACAAAGTAGAGACTGTTTGAAGGCGCGTGCTGCCCGTTTGCCTCTCTTAATTTACGTGCTCTGCCCTCACAGAGATGAAAACGGTGACACCAGGCAGATCACATCACTATGGACTCCAAACGCCAGTGACAGCCAGGACAGTCCTCGCAGTCTTTGGCTGGGAAGCCAGCAGACCGGTCAGCAGCACTGACAAAATGGTTTGAGCTCCGAAATCAGGAAAGGGGTGCAGCTGGCCATGCCACCCGCCTGCCGCTCAGCTCCCACGGGGAAGGGCGCACGCCGTGCGTGCCGTCAGGCGGGGACCAGCTTAGCCACAGGTGTCAAGGATAAGCTCCAGATCTCCCTACTTTCTACCTTTCTTCAGCATCTTCTGAGTATTCCCTTTGCAGGAAGGGAACCAGAAGCAGCATCTGACCCTGCTGTTCCTACTGGTTACCTCTGAAATGAGACTGGCACCAGACAGCAGGTACAACAGGCTGAACTAAGACAGCAGAAGTCACACAGCAAGCCAGAAACACGTGTTGATAGAACTGTAGAAAGCGTTTCACAATTCGTTGCGATTTGATGTTGCCAGATTGTGGCTCATGCCATTACTTATTTCCACTGCCCTGTGTGCCACCAGGGAGATGGCAGGCACAGCGGAGGGAGGGATACGAGAGGACAAGGAAGGATGGGTCTGCGAGGTCTGGAGTGCTCCGACAACTATGCAAGGGAAAGCAGCTTCTGTGTCTAGCCTCAAGAAGCCACGGAGGAGAAGCCAAACTTCAGGATAATCAAGATGAAGTTAATGAGGATTTTCTCATTGCCAAGAACAGCTCCAAGTGATAGGGCTGCAACTTTTTGCTGCGTGGCTGGCTGAGATCACCACGCTCTGCTCGGCAGCGTGTAAGCGATGAGGCACAGCACAGAAGATACAGGATCTGTGTGTTCCAGAGGTGGTTGGCACAGCTCGTGGCACCCTCAAGGAAAGGCCTGGCATGTTTAAAGCTATAGCTCCAGCACTCGCTGAAGGTAAGTGTTTGAAAGAGCATTATGTTCAAGCAACAATATCAAAAAGAGCAAAGAACAGCATGAGATCATTCTGCTAGCTTGCAACAGCTCTGTGGAAGGCACGATCATTGCAAAGGACTTGCCAAAGAGCCTTAAAAGCATAATCTCTCTGACCTGTAAACGGCATTTCTTCTTCTGAGTCACCCAAGGGATTCTAGGAGTGGCACTGAGGGTATTTTGCAGGACAGCACTGCAGGATAGAAAAGGAGACAGGAACCTGGTAAGAAAAATAAGGATCCAAAACTAAACAGAGTTTACATCAAGAAGTGTTTTAGAAACAGCCGCTTTCTCCTCAAGCATTGAGAAATCTTCCCCCTTTGCCCCACCACCTTCTCCCAGACCTGCAAAATCTCTGCAGTGACAATCTGCTGGCAAAGGGCTCTGAATCCCCCCTCCAGCTCCCCGAGCTATCCCCCTCCCCAAACCCCCCAGGCAGATCTTCCCCCATCCCTGTGGCTCCCTACGTGTGTGGGACCTCCGTTAGTCTCTAGCGCAAGGACCCAGACTGCTCCCCCCTGAGCCCCCGCCGCCGGCCGGACCCCTGCTTTCCACGTGGATGGAGCACAGACACCTCAGGCAAGAATGGCTGGGAACACGGTTCCTGGGGTGGTGTGACAAATCTTCTTGTAATTCACAGCTGTCTGGGTGTCCTTGAACTGCAGCCACTGCTGCGGCCCCTATTAACGCTTAGTAACAACCAAGACAGCTCTGGCTCGTTCTTACGTGCTTGGCGGAAGGTGTCCTAACAGCAGAGGCAGGCAGGAATCTTGCAGAGCTGCCATTAAACGAGATCCAGATTTTGCCACCACCAAAGCTCAGAGGCGATACCACTTGCGCTTTTAATTTGGGGCCACCTATCACGGTGGATGTTCAACATGACGACAGAGACAAGAGAGTTGTTGTTCACACGCTTGCAGTTTCAGGAACCTTCAATTTGAAGAAAAGATGCAGAGACCCCAGGGTAATGATTTAGCAGGCTTCTGAAGATCAAGACAGACCTCTCCAGTCACGAGTATCTTCTCTCTCGGTAGCCCAATGTCCCAAATCATGGGCAATGAGCTGTCAGCCGCTCTTCACTGTTTGGCTTCTTCAAACTGAGAGGACAAAATCTAATGTTGTCAGGAGCATTTTCTCTACACTGCTGCTTCTGATGGCCCAGCAAAGGTTGGGGACTGCTGCTCCAGCCTGTGCGTAGCTGCAGGTGGCATTTATGCTCTGTTCTTAAATAGGAGCAGCCCACCAGTATCACCAAGGCACAGAGATGGTTGAAGAGGTTCAAGCAAAGGGGACATGTATCATCAGCTTGGTTAAAAATCTACTTTTTTGACCTGGTCTATTACCTCCTGGCAATCCATTCATTCTCATACCGAGGCACTGCAGAGAGGCTGTCAATTTGGCTTATACCCACAAGAACCCACAAAATTAAAATCTCCATGCCAAAGTCAAGCAACTTGCTCGCTCCTCTCTGGTAACCCAGGACCTCCCCACCTTACAGATCAAACAGACTCCTGGGCCTTTATTGACTGAAGCTCAAGGAAAGATCTTTAGAGTTTTTTCTCATCCAGCTGTAATTATAACTTCAATCTTAACTCATACAATTAAATGAAACTATGGAAACATGCAAACAGGAATTATGAAATTTAGGTTCTCTTATTTCTCTTTCAAACTCTCATTAATTTATGGATATTCAGAAGTTTAAGATATCACAGGAAGGCGTTTGTCATAGATTTCTTTTAAGTGTGGGATCAAAACAAAAAAAAATCCTTGGGTTACAAAAGCACTGCGCAAGATGGACAGATTATGTAGTAAGAAAGCCCATCATCTCTTCCCAGCCTAAAATAAGAAGAAGCAATAAGTGATTGACAGCAAACTACAGTCAACAGAGAAAAAAATCTTCATACATTATGATTAAGTTTTTCCTTTGTTGACTACAGTTTGCTGTCAATCACTTACAGCTTTTCTTTATTTGAGGTAGGGAAAAAGGTTGCTGTCTCCTTCTTCCCTAGCAAGCTGTCTGTTTTCTTACGTGCACTTTCTACCCAAGGTATTTAAATGTTCTCATCTTGTACTTAACAGAAATATATAATAAACCTCCCAATTACCTTCTACCCTTTTAAATGTCAAACCAATCAAAAGGTTGAAAGGGGAAAATTAAAGCCTATTTTCAGAAGAGCACACTTACTAATGTGTTACTGACCTTCAAGAGAAGAGTAAGATAACGCAACTTTTTTCGGTACGTATCCTGGCTTCCAGCCTACAGGATGACCTCAGAAATGTGGGGTCCATCGCACAAATGACTCTTAGAAAATTTAATCAGATTTAATCCAGGTATCTACCTAAAACTGCGATATCTGATGGGTTCTGGTTTCAATATTACCTCTGTGACTTTGATTAGCTGCAAGATAATTTTGACGGGGAGGAGCAAAAGGAGAACAGAAACCAGATTCATTATTAGAAGAGCTGTTCAGGATGTCTGTAAAGACAGCGGCATTTGAAATCCACCTACTTCCCGATTTCGTTACCGACAGGGACCGTGCGAGACTTGCCGAATTAGCCGTTTCGCCGTGGCTCCGGCTGCCAGGGTACGCGGCGGCGGGCACACCGCTCGCCCCACGCAGCAAGAGGGGCGCGGGAATGAAACTGGGCTGTGCTGAGCTGCCCTTGAAAACACTTCCTAGCAAGGCACGAGTCGCATCTGGCTCCCAGTCTGGTAAGATGACAACCAGGCCCGTCTACCAAGATACTTTTTAAAGCCTTTTTATGCATATTAGAACAAGAGAGTAAAAGTATATGTAGGAGAAAGCAAAATGCTTACCGGACGCACACCCAAACAAAGCGACAGCAAAGCAAGGGCCTGACTGTTTGATGCGGATATTATTAACCTTAATCCTTCACGAGATGCCATCGCTCAAAGTACGTGCATGCACATTTGGGCTATGGGAATCAGTGGGGATTTTTCCCTAAGGCTTGGCTCAGCCACCTTTAGCCTCCCACGAAGCCCGCTCCATGCACACACTCCCCGCTGTCCCGCACAGAGCAAGCGCCTTCGCACAGCCGAGCCGTCGGCGGGTCAGACCGGCATCGGGGAGCTTTGCAGGGGAGGCTACGGCACCTCCAGATCTGCATTCAAAATTTGCAAGCGTCGAGATCAAGAAAAATCCTTTTCTGAAGAAAAAGAGCCACGCAGAAAAACATAGCGCCTTCTTAAAATCATTTATTCATATTTCACTTTGTGCATATGTGATTTTGTTCTACATATGGTAATTCTTGTGTTTTCAAGGAGACTCATGTATGGACATTTTTGCAGAAATGCGCAGAATCCAGCTGCTCATGCAAGCATTTCCCCATGCACGCGGCATGCTGCTAGAAATCACAGCCCCGGCAGAGGAACTGCTCATCCCTCAATATTTAGCCCATCATGCAGTGATGAAGTGAACTATTTTTAATATCTTTGTGCAATAGTATTTCCATACTACGGTGCAGGATCAAGGTCCGGTGGGCCAGAGGGGCTTAGGTGCCATTTGGGTTCCTACTACCTCCTGTCGCAGTGCTATGTGGGGAACAAAGTAATGAGTGTTGTTAAGGAATACGCTTACGAGGCCCACGAAAGACCACCATCCCCAACACACAGAGCGTCTTAACAAAAGCCGACCTCCATTCTCTACATACAGGAGTGCCGTACCAACACTCGCGTTTGCTCTGGCTAACTCTTCAAAGCCAAACCATGTGTTTTCTTCTTTGCCTTCCTGACAAACCTGTTTTCTGCAGATATGGACATAAATTAACCTTCCTAAGACTGAGGAAGATGTTAAATTTCATAATTATTGCAAACTACAACAATATCATTGTTAAAATATCAATTCTTGCATTATAAAAACTGTGTTTACTTGCCTTTTACAGGCACACTGAGCACAACCATCACTACAGGGCACTGTGCACGTGATCAGTGGGCTTGGAGGGATAAAGAAGAGCACAGGCTGTTCCTTTGCAGGGGATAATACCAGCTATAATGCTGCAGCCCAAGGAGATTTATGATGCTGTGGCAGCTCCCGGCTCCCTGACTTTGAGGGCGTGCTGCTCCTCCCAGCGTTTGCTGCTGCCTTTTGAATACGTATGTCCTTGCTCCAGAGACTGCTCTGCTAACTCAGAGGTTAAAGCTCTCCTCCTCCCCCCGTTACCCTCCCGCCCACCACAGGCTGCAAGGAGCCCCCCAACACATCACCTGAAGGGGTCCCTGGACCTTTCACTCCAGGTGGCCATGCAGTGCCTTTGCCCAGACCAGGAGGAGGAGAGCAGAGCTCACCAGGCAAGGCAGCAGGGCTGGGTTCAGACCCAGGGCCAACTGCCCATGACCACCCGACCACAGGGTCTCCTAGCTTCTAACCATCTGGAGCAATGGTCCCCTCATGACCTGGCTGGCCCCACTTGGACCTTCTCAAGCCCAGCAGCCCTGGCCCCCTCCAGCACACGTACACCTTGGAGGAAAGGATGGAGAAGTCCCATTCTCATGCGACCACTGACAGGTGAGAGCCCTACTCATAGGATCACAGCTAGGCTGAGAAATCTGCTGTCAGGGCTCGGAGAGGGTCCAAAGCCTGTGGTCCCGTCTCACTCTGGTCCCCTGGACTGGAGGAGAACCGCTATGCAACCACTGCATGGTATTGCATGGCCTTAGCTGAAGAAATGAAGATTAAAGTCAAGAAAACGCCACATGCAGATGAATCCCTTGCAGACAATTCAGTAGTGACCTTCTGCCAGAACATGCTTCAACTTAGAATAAGCTATTCAAAACGCCCATTCTTCACAGCTACTTTTCTCCTGGGGGACTAAATTTGAACAGTTGTTTTCTCAAAGGGGCAAGTCTTGTTTCACAAAGAAAACGCAGCCCCATTAAGCCCTCGCTGGGGCTTTTACATGGGACTATGATCATTTTGAGGTGGGGACAGACATTATCCACCTGGAAGAAAAGCACTGTGCTATCCCAAGGAGGGCTGCTGCAGTACCCAGAGCAGGGTTTAAGCTCCCTGCAGCCTGAAGCACAGTATTCCCTGTCCTTGGGGTGTACAGGTGCCAGCAGCCACAGACACCATCACGCAGCCCTGTAAATTTACACAAACTTAAAGAGATTTTGTTTTCTTTGCTGCCTTGGCTCCTGAAATTTATTAACGTGGCACTAGATTTCTCCAAGAATAGTGCCTGCCAAGTCCGTTCCCACTCTCTAAAACCACATTATAAATCATACGCCAGGAGAACATCCTGAATGCTGATGACTGGAGGTTATGGCAGTGATGAGGGCTGCCAGGAAGAAAAATGGATTTTCTTCCCCCAGTCCCAGCAGAAGTGTCCAAACACGCCACAGCCACTGCCCTGTTGGGCTGCCACTCCAAACAAACCGGAGTATGTTTATAGGAGCGATCACCATCTCCACGCTGGTTGTTAACACAATTAACAAAGGGATGGTTCAGTGGTTTATAGCTCGAGGTCTAACAGTGGTAGTAACAAGAAGGGCCTTCATTAAGACAGTTTCTTCCATTAGAGCACAACAGAACTATGATTAGTTCTATATTCAGATAATAGAGAAAAACAATTCCAGTTGCTACAAATCTTCTGAGGCTGAACCAGTACTGCCAAGCTACCTTTTTGCTTGTTTGCTGCCTTTTGAACATTTCTTAAACGGGGCTGTTGTTCACAACTTAGCTTCTCAAGACACAATGCAGTTAATTAACCCCGACACGGGGAAGCATTTGTAAGATCAGGCTGGATGCAGAGCAGGTAATCCGGGCTGCACACAGAGGACTCGTCCATCCTGCTCCACCAGCGCGCGCCTGGGCAGGTCCAGCAGGTCACCAGCACTGGAGGCTCCTTCCAAGGGAGATGGACACCAGCCATTTGAACCGGCCAGAAACACCCATCTGTAGTGAGTGATTGCCCGTATGTTATCGAGAGCTCTCTGTCCAGCGCGCATTGGGTAAGAAAAGAGTGGAAAAGCTATTTACATAAAGATTATCCCAGTTTGATTTGTGTCGTCTAATGAAATGGTTGGGAAGAAATTGGATGAGTTTCTGTGAATAAAGCGAGAGTGAGGGAGCACATACCAGAGAGAGAAGTAGCATAATACTGGGACAAACCTCATGTGGATATGAATTAGTCATGAATTAATTTAGACTGGAAATGACAAGAAAGCCCCCAGGCCTCGCAGGTAGGGGAGCTCTGTGTTTCCAAACACAGTGTGGGGCCTGGGCATCACACTGCTGGGAGACAGAGGTTGACAAGCTCGCATCCACAGCTCTGCAACGGGACAGCAGAGATGCCGGAGCAAGAAATGAAAGCTTACGTCACAAGTCTGAAGGTCTCCAATACATTGAGCAACCTAGTAAGGGTTGTAAGGTGTCTTAATTGTTGTGCCTCTGCACAATATTGTATTAATCTCATACTTCAGGGTTTCTGTTTGCTGCCAGAAGGGGCATAGGACTTTTAGGAATAAATTTCTTTTAGGAATAAATTTTCCTTTTAGGAATGAATTCTTTGCTTTCTTTTCGTCTTAGAAGGTGGCCAGCACTTGAGATGGGATGGAACACGACAACGCACTGTGCGCTCAGCACCAGGAAAGCTTCAGGAGCCTGCTGTCTTGCTCAGTTGATCATGGCCAGAGGTCATCAGGAGAGCTCCTGCTTGGGTAAATACCCTCCTAGAAGTAAAAGTGCCCCATTTTCATGCATGGCTTTTACTAGTGTACTGTATCATTGAAAGCATTGGAACTCCTGACTTGAGCTTTAAACACCTACCTCCAAAACCAGGTCAGGACTGATTGATTTTCAGCCATACAGTAGCAAGTCTGGTAGAGCTGAGTTCATGAGAAGTTCCTTGCATTGCCCTTGGCTGAGCCACCAACTGCATCACTTCCAGGCCTTCCTGCTCATGCTCCCTCTAGAGTCAGGAAAGCTAATGGAAGACGTGCCAGGCTTAGGAGCACTCTCAGCTCCTGCTTCCAGGACAGGAGCCTGAGGATGAGAGCTTGGGCCGTAGGGGAGAGTTTCACTGGTATTAAGACAGCAGAAGCAACACCAGGATCCGTCTCCCAGCAGAGTTAGGCACACAGCCCCACAACTGCAGCAGCCTCAAACAGACCCGTGCCCGTCTCACCTATACCTTTTTTACCCACTTCTCCCACACACAGTTCCCAGCTGAGGAGTTTCCTTATCTCTGTTCTGCTCTGCAAGGCTTCAGGTCTGGGAACAGCAGGAAGGGATGGGGATAAATAAAAAGAGAAAGTAGTATTTTTGTTTCTTCTCAGAAGGACAGGCTTTTTCACAAAAGGCACGGAACCGCCTATGCAGGGAAATGCAGAAAGAAGTGAGGAACAAAAGGCAAAGGAGGACCTGTGTGCCAGGAGAGAATGAAAAGCTCAGCACTTCTACATCCAGCTCTTTCAGCAGAAGAGAAAGCAAGGCAGAAGAAAGGCAGAGCCTCCACGCTAGAGCAGCTGTCTCTTCCCCGATCAGATCCTCCCTGGTTCTGCAATCCGTTGCAGAAAGCACCCTGGAGCACCCAGGGACAGGCCAGCAGGAGCAGAAAGCAGCTCTCCATGCCCACGCTGAAGCCGTGGTGGGGAAGAACGAGCTGCAGACAGATGCAAAACGCTCAGTGCCGAGGGACGGCGCGTTGAAGGAAGGACAGTGGGAGGGAAGCATGACCCAGCATCACCCCAACAGTTTGCTGAGGCGACGTGCAAAATGCAAACGCCAGTTAGAGAGTTAAACACACTTGCAGCACGTGAGGTGTGGAGACAGAGACGTCGAGGAAGGGCTCCCAGCTCCCGGGTCAGGTGGGCAGAAGGAGTCGATGTGATGGCCGGGGCAGGCCAAGCCTCTGCAGTTTCTATGGCAATCCCTCACCTCCTCGGCCCCTTTCTCAGCGCTGCTCTCCCACACACCCTCTTAAGGAACACTCTGCATTAATTTTAAATGCTTGCTTTTTTTTTTTTTTTTGCAACAATGCCGTTAGCGCCGGAAAAATTCAAAAGAGCAAAACCCCAGAGAAACGCCTTCAGAAGAGCGGCGGTGCGGCAGGCAGAGCATCCCTCCGCAGCACGCAGAGAGGACGGCCGTGCTGGGGGGCTGCGGGCTCCCCTGGCAGCAGCCTCCGACCAGGCGAGCGCGGGGCTGCCCCAGCCCCGGCCCTCGGACACCCACGCACGGGGGTCCCTCGGTGCCAAAGCTCCCTCGCAGGTCCGTGCAGGTGGTGGTGCCCGCGCCGGAGCGTGGCTGCCATCGGAGGACCACGAGTGCCACCTGCAGCACAGCCCTCAGCCGCCGGCACCGCTCGGCATCCTCTCGGCACCAACCCTGCCCAGAATCTCCGGGCCGGTGCTGATCAGTCCGGGCTGGCGGAGGGTTTTAGCCCTGCAGGTAACCCCGGCAGTAAGTGCTCAGGGCTCGCCGAGAGTCAAACTTGAACTCCCTGACAGAGAACAGCAAAGCAGGCAGTCCAGGGGTCCAGGTCACATCATTTTCCTCCACTTTATTTTTGAAAAGAGGCGCTTTTACATCAGGACCAGAGGTAACACAGAGAAGTAGGAGAGGGCAGAAGAAATGTACTGTCCCAGGTGTTTTCCAAGGTCTTGGTTTCTTTGGGATTGCTGGGAAGCTCCTCTCCGCAGCTGGACGCGTGCACCTACGCCATGGCAATTCAACAGGGGCCAGCCCAGCCTCTGCAGGGTCTGAAGGCGATTTAGATACTAGAGAGCAGAGTCATTGGAACCGAGACTGCCACAAGTATGAGTCCTCCAATACCCCTTCGCTTTGACTCCTCCAGGCAGCTGCACTACTGCTGCTGCACGAATGTGTGCGTCCTGCAGACCCTCCTGTTCTCAAAGCCGGTCATGAAGCTTTAACATGGTTATGACCGGAGCTGAGCATTTCAGGTCAGCCTCAAGACAGGAGGCAAAGGATTGATACTGTCCTGTGTCTCACCTGAAGAGACTACGCTGTTGCCATTCTCAGCAAGTTGGATGGACATTTCATCCCCATTTCTGAGGGACACCACTACTCCAAGATGCCCGAGTAAGCCAAACCCACTGAAAATGTCCATCCAGCCTTTTAACCCCTAGCACAAAACTGACTTCACCACGATAAATGACAATTTCGGAAGCAAACTGTACCAGCGCTGTCACGTGTGGCATGAGCATCACAGACGCGGCATTCAGGGCTGGCTTAACCCAACAGCCCCCGCACCCACCGTCCAGCCAAGGTGACGGTGCGAGTCAGAGCAGGGTGGTGCCACGCAGACCCTTCTCCTACCCTTCCTGCCATCGGCTAAGACAGAGCCCTGAAACCGCTTCCTAGAGGCACTGCCAGGGGATGCCCCATCCCCTGCGCAAGCTGCCACTCGCTTCCATCCCTGCCAGCGTCCCGGCTCAGCCATCCCCAGCACCAGGCAGGAGCCGTGCGGGAAGAAACAGGCGCTTTCGAAAACTCCACTGCCAAGACATCATCATCTTCCACAGTTTCACCTCTTGTGCCCTCGCATTACCCACACAGATCTTCGCAAGAGCACCCTGCCTCAGCGGAGCACCCTCGGGGAAAGCAGGCTGTGATCCTCCGTCCCCAGCCGGGGGGGCTGCAGGTGCCCCCGAGAACCTGCGACCGCATCTTCTCAGTCCAAGTGAACTGAAGACAGAAACCACCTCTCAAACTCACGCCAGCTACTCCAGCACACTAATTCCTTTCAGGATTTTGTCTTCAGAGATTAATGTCTCAAAGTTCAACAAGATCACCCCACGTCAGTGTTACAGCTTGGAAACATCTCAGTGTCTGTTAGCATTACAGGTGATGCTGGCACTGGTTCCAACACAATAATCCAGGAATTAGTGCAGAAGAGCCTCGATACGCAAATATACCAACAAGGGAAAGGATGTGATGTTCATCTGGCTGAGCTGCATCTTTGCAGTCCTTGATCACTTGAAGCTGGCACACAAGCCACCTGGAGACAAAAGGTGCAATGGCTGCAGCCCAACACATTCTGGTGAGGTGAAGGGGCAGTGCTTTGCATTTCTTTCAAATCCCATTTTTCACATACACCCACAATTTAACTGGCTGGGAGAAGTTGTAAGAGAACTAAGGTAAAATTATTCCCAGCTGTAAAGCGCCTGTTGTTGCTTAAGAAAAAGGACTGCCAAAAGCTGTCACTGCTCTCTTCTGCACACCTGCATGATGGATATGTGTCCATCTCTTCATACAAAAGGATATAAAATGGCTTGGAAACTCCAGCACCTCTGCATCAGAGAAAGGTCACCCAGACAAAGTGAAGTAGAAGGAGCCAGTTTTGGAGGCATTAAGATATTTGAAGAATGAATAAATAAATAAAACCAGCTACACTGGACTGTCTCCTCATGCCCACCATTTCTGCAGGGAGTTGACACGGCCGTACCAGAAAGGACTGGTAAGGTTCACCCAACATTAATGTCCATCAGCTCTCCATGCCATGGCGCACCTGCAAGCACTGGGCATGAGCAGCTTTATTTTAAACAGGCAATAATATTTAACATAGGAAATCTTCAACAGCATTAGAAGGAAACAGAGGCTTTCCCACTTCCCATTCCCACCCCGAGGCGGCGGTGCTGGAGGTAAATGCAGAGGGCACCTGCAACACGTCCCTCCTGCCAGGCACTGCCAGGCATTGCCGTCCAGCCCCACCGAGAGACCTGGGCAATGCCACGTATTCCCCAGAGTACTCTAGGAAATAAAACAATTCCAGTCAGGAGCACTCCATCGGTATATAAAACAAGGGAAAGCACCTGGGGGTGGGGAGAAATCGCACCAGCAGTGAACTAATAATATACATATACAAATAAAACTCATCACAGCCAGTCCAGCTCTTGCCCCTTCCCCCATGCCCCAGCTGCCTGCACGCCAGCACTGCCCCCTCATCACCTGGGGCACCACCATATGGCAAAGCCACCTCTATCCCAGGGAGAGGGAGACCTGCTCCTGTCCCCAAAAGGTCCCTGCTCCCAGCTGGGGTGGTGCTGCATGGGCAGGACCTGGCCGGAGATCGCCCAAGTCTCCTGCACCGCAGGAAGCCACGGTCTGGTTGCTGTGCTCCC
Source organism: Oceanodroma leucorhoa (assembly GCA_030449065.1). Classification (NCBI taxonomy): domain Eukaryota; kingdom Metazoa; phylum Chordata; class Aves; order Procellariiformes; genus Oceanodroma; species Oceanodroma leucorhoa. The sequence goes on along the minus strand of JASVER010000057.1, from coordinate 1,589,017 downwards.
ACAGCTCTAGAAGGTAAGGAGGTCAGGATGCTGCTCCGGGGCCAAACCCGGACGCCTTCTCTCTCCCAGGAGCACAACCCAAAGGCAACAACAGCGAACAAACTACTGAGGAGAAGGTAAAATACCATCAGTTGTCCACGCAGTGACATGAGACGTGGTTGAGGCACGGGTGATTATTTTGCTCAGCACTTGTTCAGGACAGTTCAGCAACCCTTTTGCTGCACACTGCAGACAACAGCTGTCAGTTGCCTTTGCACCCAAGAGTTAACTGATGTTTTTACTCAAAAAGAGCTACGTGTGCTCACGGTGGCGAACTCGCTCTGTTTCTTCCCCCTTCTCCAGCCAGTGCCACCTGGGTGTCCCCTCCATCAGGCCCTCGGGATGTCGGTGGGATGCGGGCTGGAGCCGGGCAGCGTGCGTCTGGCCTCGTGCTATGCTGAGCCATTCCACCGCAGCATGTCCAGCTGCATACTCCTTCCTCCCTTTAGCAAGGACAGAAATAACTTTGAAATAATAGACGTTCTCCAAAAAAGTACCATTTTGATCAACCAACATCTGCCAGTGAATAAAGCAGTTTGTGAGAGTTTCCAACCAGTTCAATTTAAACACCCCGTAACCGGGGCTCCCGGAGGGAAGCCTGTGAGGTACCTTGGGTAGAAGGCATAACTACTGCTGCAGAATGGAAATGCCGGGTAATTAAACCCTCTTCTGCCTAACAAAGAAAAGTATGTGAAGACCGACTGCTTGAAGATAAAGCCAGGAATGTTTGAATCACACGAGGCACATATTTTTAACAACCAGGATGATTGGAATAAACTCTGAATGGAAGGGTGAGAGAGTTCTCTCTCTCTTAGTTTCTTCAGGCCATGTCTGGATATTTTTCAGGAAAGGTGCTTTACAAACGCACAAGTTACCAGGGTCCACGCAGGGAGTAAAATTCAGTTGCCTGTGATTGCAGGGAGGTCACATTAAATAACCTAATTTTCCCCTGGCTTAGAACTCTACCAGTCTGAAAAATGTGTTACCTCCATGTATTTCTAGGTAACAGGAAAACAAGAAAAAAGGGGGAAAAAAACCAACCAACCAACCAACAAAAACCAAACCACTGTTAGTAGTCTGCAGCTCACACCATCAGCACTTGCAGATGTGGTCTGCTAATTTTGCAGTGCCATCACATGCATTCCCCTGCGAGACCAAATGACCTCCCAAACGGCAGAAACCTGGGAAACGAAGTCTCCTCGGCATTGTGCTTCCTCCCTCTGCAGCCAAGCCTGGAGAGAGAGTGTAAGCCCAGCCTAAAGGGCGTAACGTCTACAAACCAAGCACATCCATGGGCACCCTCCAGTAGTGCAGATCTCCTGGCGTGTAACTACACAGGCCCCCAGCCACTCCTCACGAGGAGGCTAATTTTAAATAAAGGACTTCAGCTTTATTACTACTGCATTTTACTGCTTTTTAATGATCCATTAAGCACAATAAGAACAATACAGAAGTGTTTACTAAAGAGTTTGTGAACTATTTCATTATTTCCTGGGGTATGTAGCTCTTCAATTCATCTGTAGATTGTTGCTCTTTCAGGCTTCATCCAAATTGGTGTCAACACAGTAACTGTCCCATGTTATCCCACACAATTTCGAGATTTCTAACATTTAAAACAAAATTTCTCCCTGGGTTGGCGTGCCCCAGGGCTGGCACAGTGGGGGGGAACCCCAGCAGCAGGGCAGCCCTCACGCTGAGGAGAGCTGGGCACCGTCAGGCACCCCCGCCTGTAACCCGCTCCTGGAGCCAGGACGTGAGCACAAGAAGTCCTTGAGCCATCACGGATCTTCCTACCCTGTCCCACTTGCCGCTGCTTCAGGCAGGGGCCTGCGGTAAAAATACAGCATTTCCAGAAGGCTCTCTTCATCCCCAGAAGGACATTAGGTATCACCCTGGTCAGAGGACAGCACAGGAGTGCATACGGGAGGTGAAATAGGTGTCTCTCTTGACCACAAGTGGGGTGGGGGGAATAGGCATGTCCCTCTTCCCACCCTGCTTTTCTTGCTTTCCTCTGCAGTGACATGGTAAGTCTAAACTCAGCATTAGCAGATCTAGGGCATCTACTAGTCCCCAAGACCCATTTAGAGTTAATTTAACTTAGTATAACCCCAGAAATCAGGAGTAATGGATGCTTTGCAAATCCACCTGGATTTCCTCTGAGTGAGGAGATCTGATGCACTCCTTATGCATCTGTCCTGGTTCCGGCTGGGACAGGGTTAACTCCCTTCCCAGTAGCTGGAGGAGGGGCTGTGTTTTGGGTTTGGTAACGAAAGGAATGTTGATGGCCCATTGATGCTTTGGTTGTTGCTGGGTGGTGCTTGCACCGGGACTTTTCAGCCTCCCATGCTCTGCCGGGTGCAGGGGGAGCTGGGGAGGAGCGTAGCCGGGGCGGTTGGCCCAGCTGGCCAATGGGGTGTTCTATACCGTGTGACATCATGCCCAGCTTAAAAACCGAGGGATGCTGGGGGTTGGGCGCGCAGTTCGTCGGAACACATGGGGGGTGAGCAGTTGCGTTGTGTATCGCCTGTTTTGTATATTCTGTTATTGTTGTTATCATTGTTATTATCACTGTTCTACTTTGTTTTATTTCCATTATTAAACCATTTTTATCTCAACCCGCGGGTTTTCCCCCGTGTGCCCTCCCGATCCTCTCCCCCATCCTACTGGAGTGGGGGGGTGAGCGAGCGGCTGCGTGGGGTTTAGTTGCTGGCTGGGGTTAAACCACGACAGCATCACATTTATGCCTCAGTAAAGTTGGTCCACGTGCTTTCAATAAACCACTTTTTAACGCTTAGCCATTGGAAACCTAATTAGTTATATCTGCTGAAGGCTTAAACTCAGTCTGCCTGCCAGGGCAAGAGCCGGGTGAATTCCTAGGAGCATCACTGCCTGACGGAGGGCCAAGCAAAACTGTTAATGTATTTGTCATGCTCATCCCTTCTGTTCAAACTAAGCTGGTATATTGAATACAATCTATGCAAGAAGTTTTACAGAAGTGACAGGGGTTTTTTTAATCCCCATTGATTTGTTGTGAAACAGGAAGCATCAGAATAGCTCCCATGGAGAAGTGGATTATTTCCCCAAACCTCTCCCACCCCTCAGTTAAATCTGTTCCGGGGGGAGGAGGAGGAGGGGGGGAAGACAAAATCATTCAGCCTTTTTTCTTAAAGAAGGAAAGATTTCAACCCATACAGCTTTGAAACAGTTTCTTTCTCAGATCCTTTTCTAAGGTGAAATTATTGACTCATCACTTACTGCCTGGCTGGGCAGGAGGAGAAGAAAAGGAATTAATCGCTGCAAATCCTGCCAACACGCTGCTTAGGGGGGTTATACAGTGCTTCTGCAAGGCCAGAGCAGAGTGGGCTGGACAGAGGACTGGGGGTAGGCACCTTACCCCAGCCTTGCCAGAGCCCTGCTGCAAGACCTTGGCCTTTCCATCCTGCCTCAGTTTCCCCATCTGTCAGCATCCTTGACGAGCCTGTTTCCTTTCAAAGAGCATGCTGGACTCTCCGGATGAACCGTGCCACACAGGAAGGAGTTTCCTTCTGTAACCAAATGGTGCATTTTTCTTCATAGCAAACAAAATAATAATATGCAAGTTTGAGCATTATATAGGGCGACAGTCTCCAGGAAAGTGATACTTTCCTGATGTTGTCTACAAGGACGACTCAAGACCCACGTGGTCCAGCAGATGTTGGTCCCAGGTGAGGCTTCCCCGGGGAATGGTGCTCCATGCCGACGACGTTCCTGCAGCCAGACACCGCATCCTTTCAGAACACAGCTGCACACCCCCTGCTCCTTGACCCCAGCGTTGGGCAGAGCAAGAGGTTTGAGGGACATTGATCTGGCCTGGGGGGATCTGCACATCTTAAAACAGAAGCAGTTATTGAGCTCTGCCTTTAAGAAAACATCAAGTGAGATGGGTTCCTGTGCTTGACTTCCCCAGAAAGGGCTGGGAGGAGGACTTCAAGAAAGGCTTTAGTTGCTCTCTTGAGGGACCTGCTGGCAGATGGGCTGAATCGCAGGGCTGGTGAAGAAGACACCCGGACCCCCTCCTGCTCGGGCTGTCCCAGCCCAGCAGCACAGAAAGTCGCCTCCCTTTTCCCGGGGGGAATCCAGAGCCGCAGCACTGCGGGCCCAGCTTCTGTGATTAAGCTGTAATTTCCACTTGGATAATTACTCTTAATATAGCTATCCAGGGAGAAAAGCAAGGAAACCCATCCAGTCAGCGAGGCAACCGAAGAGTGGCACAGCCTTAGGAAGACAGGGACAGAAGGGAGGTGAAAGCCTCCAGCCTGAAGGCTTCTTGGTCCCCTGTGGTGGCTGTCCCCATCCATTTCGTGAGCCTCAGGCACCCCCGAGTCCACGTGTCCCGTTTCACCTTGAGCAGCTCAGGACAGACACTTCTGCCACCCCTCCAGTATGACCCCAGCTGGCAGCTCTGGGGAAAAAGCTGTTTTGGTGGTGCCCAAACCTGAGACCTTGTAACCTGGCAGTTACACCCCATGCTGGAGACCACACGAATTTGCCAGCAGGAATAACACGCTATTTCCCACCGACGTAAGTATTTTCCTAAGCTTGGGTAACCCTAAGACAGACGCTGCCTCCCACTCCCAAGACAGCAGCTTCCTACATCTTCTGCCATCGCCCACGCAAAGGCTCCTTCCCTATCAGCACGGTTCAGCAGGGCTAACGCTCCCCAGCAGATGAGATTTTTAACTCTCAGATATTACCCAGGTCTTGACACCCGAAGAGTTAATTTGCTGACAAACCACTCAGGCTGAAAATAGATTTTTATGACTCTTACTAAGAATCCAAAACTCAAATTACAGTATAGTCACTCTGTCAAAAAAAACACCAGTTCCTCCCTGCTGAGGACTGGGTTTCCCAAGCACAGGTATTGCAGAGATGTTCTTGCCAAGTTTCTTTAAACAAACCCAGTTCTGCGTCAGTATCTGCCCTTCATTCCGTTAAATATAAGTGACAACTCGGTGCGAGGGGGGGGGAGATGCATGCACACAGCTGGTCTACTGCTTACATAAAAGGCAGAGAAATCACAACTTACATATTTCTTATCAATAAAAGCCTTCAACAATTAGAACCATGCAGTAAAACACAGGATAAGGTTGGGCTTTCCTCAGGGACCATCCTTTGATATTTAAGCCAATTTCAGCCAATTTCACTTAAACTTGTCAATTACCATTTTCAAAAAAAAAAAAAAAAAAAAAAATCAGAGAAAGCAAAGCTTATTTTAATGGCATATCCTAAAATCTTCTCAAATCTGTCAAGCAATATTTGTCTGTTTGGAAGAATATTGGTAATGATTATGCTAATAAAATAAATTGCGACAATTACTTAACTTCTACCATTCTTGGAATTAAAGTTTTATGTTATATTTTCTTCTAAATCAAGTAATTGATCCTCACATGAATTAGAATTATGCCAGCTCACAAAATCTACAGACTAATTGAATAGTTAACCAAGTGTTCAATAAACTTCACACCTTAGTATCATACCCGTTAAAACTGCTTGATTAGATTTCACTCCTTGCATAAATAGCTGTAAATGGAGACTGCTTAGTTTCACTTTTCATTTAACTTTATTCTCAAGGAACATTAACAAAATAACTAAGTGCTTCTCAGATTTCTTTACATTTTTCACAATATAGTGCTGATTGCAACAGCTGAAAGATCATAAAATATTTTTAAGTGCTTATCAATCAGCTCTACTACAGCCAAAGTCTCCATGAGCATGGACCTTGTAGACTTAGACTCTGCTCAGCAAAGCCCCTGCTTAAGCTATTAGTATATAAGCGAGAGCTCTGCTGAATCACAGCTTTCCACATTTGCATCCTCAAGAATTGCAGTGGGTTTATTTCCTTAAGCTTTTTCAGGACTTTGCCTTCTATTCTCCACACCCACACCTTGTCTCTCTCTGCTATGTTTTCACATTTTAAAACTTTACCATACAATATTCTCCTTCCCCTGTTTTCATTCTTTTTGTTGTTGTTGTTGAGCAGAAAAGCTGTGTTTGTGTTGTATTTGGGGCATCCCTGCTGGCCCCCGTCTTTGCACCACAAGACAGCTAGAGCAATTTGCCTTTCCAGTCTATAGCGGGAAGGTCTCTGCAAACTCAGGCAGATGTGTTCCCATCAGACCCCCTGATTATATGACTGGAAATTTACCTTTAAAAGCTATCCGTCTTAACAGCCACACAGACCACACAATCATTCATTTTGAGTTTTGCCATTATATTTTCCCCCCAATATTTTTCTCTTGAGCTTCTCGACTCCCCAGAGCCTGGGTATCTGTAGGGCAGGCAGCAGAGCAGCCCGAAGGACCAGCGATGCTCGGCGCAGGCAGCGCATTCACCAGTGAAGCGGGGCCCAGCAGAAGATCAGCGTGCAACGCTGAAGAAGAAAGCAGCAGACCAGCAAACAGAGCTCCTCACCAGCCTGACCAGAATGAAACTTCCTCAGCCTTTTCGGAATTTTCCCCAGGACGCACAAGCGAGCACAGCTGGAACATCTGCATTGCCCAGCGCCACGGTCCGTGCTCTCCCCTCAGCCCACCATGGTCGCTTTGCGGGAAGGTTGGGCAAAAGTTAAAGCGTGGAACAGAAACAAGGCTCCCTCCCCCCTGCAGTGGGGAGACAGCACCTCCCGCCTCCGGGAAGGGCTCAGCTGGTGCCCCGAAGGCTGGGGGTTTGTCACTCAGTGCAGACAAGAGGCAATCCTCTGCAGAATCACTGCAAGGTCCACAGTGACCCACCGGCCACCCGCTCTCCAATCATAGAATCATAGAATCATTAAGGTTGGAAAAGACCTCCAAGATCATCGAGTCCAACCATCAACCCAGTACCCATGCCCACTAAACCATGTCCCGAAGCACCTCATCCACACGTTTTTTGAACACTTCCAGGGATGGTGACTCCATCACTTCCCTGGGCTCCACCATCTTCACCTGGACGATACTTCACGCTGCACAGTTTGGGTACGGCGGTATACAGCATTTAACACAGAGCTCAGCACTCCTCTCCTCCTCCTCAGTGCCCTCCGTACCAGAGTCTAGCCCTCCATACCTGCTCACACCTCCTTCACGCCATGGCTCGCTCCTTCCCACCCAGCAGCTTCCCCAGTACTCAGCCTAACAAAATCAGCACGCAGCCTTTGCCGGCGCCTCCGACTTCGTCTTACACCAACGCCCTTTCTAAAGCGCTTTCCAAGGCCCCGCGCTGACACCAGGGTCCGTAAGGAGCCATCTCCTTCCCCACGCGCTTGGGAGAACGTCCCCAAGTTTGCTCAGCCAACGTCCCGGACCGGGGCAGCGTGCCCACTAGACGTCTTCCCTCCCAGGCTGATGAAGCCGAGGGCAATTAACAGAGAGGTGACGGCTGCCCAGAGCCCCACCTGTGGCCACGCGGAGGTGGAAGCAGAGGAATTAGCAGAGAGGAGCCTCAGACCGCAGCCAACTGCTTTGTCAGATGTTTGTTGTTATTTTTAACATGTTTATTATTAATTACCACCCCTCCTCTTTTATTTTTTAAATTCATCGATAGTGTAACCGGTGTGGCAGCCTCAAAGCTATTATCTCTTCAGGGAGACTATTACAAATTCACTTCCACCATAACATCTTATAGACATTGCTCACATTAGGTATAAAGATTTTATGGAATGTACTAAAGTTGGTGCACACAGCAGCAGTTTTTCAAGCATAAACATCTTGGACACTTTAAAGATATTTCTTTCTAAAGATCAAGCAGCATTCGGTCACATTGAGAACTGCATGCCAGAGAAATACACATTTTAATTAAATTTAAAAAAATAGTCAAGCACAGCTCTAAAATAGTTTTTGAAACTAGACATATATTGATTTTTTTAGCTTATACAAAAATTCATTGTGCAAACAATGTGCTTGTGGTATAATTAATACCCTATCTTTCAAGGATATTGAAATAACTGCTTCAGAAAGAAGAATTTAGTAAGGAAGTACGAGCGGGTTTCACTTACGCGCTGGAAGTTGCGGGCAGTTCCAGCAAAGCTCGGCATTGCCAGGCCAACGCACAGCTCTCCCGCTCCCCAGGGCACTGACGGCATCACTGGGCAGGAGCCATGCTAACGCCTAGCAGGAACACCTGAGACTGCAGTCATGCCCCTGGGTGGGAGCAATTTTTAACATAGCTTGGGGGTCATTAATTCAACGCAGAGCAGCTTGCTGCTCCCTTCCCAGCTCTGTGGAGGGCACGCAGGTGTGTGCATCACAGGCTGGCTCACCGAAACCTCTGCATCCGCGGCTCCTCTGCCCAGGAACGTGCACGAACGCCAAGTGATCCAAAGAGGCAAGTCTAAAGTGAATAAATTAAGGTGCTCTCAGTAATTCTGTGGATCCTCTCATATAGAAGTACTTCAGTGCTCTTAGTTCATGTGTAGCTTAATTCTCTGAATCTGTATTTGAAACTTTTATCTTCTTATTTTCTCATGCCTACCTTGCTCTTTTTTCTCTTTCAGGAAGGATTTTGCAGAGATGCTCAGTCTTGGTCATTACAAAATCTTGCATGCAAGAATCCTCGGAGCTTTGTAGCAATATGAGCAAAGCTGGATATGATTTTTTAGGACAACGTATCGCCCTGAATAAGGATATCATCTGGACACATCCTCTCCCCTCACCAAACCCGGCCCTTACACCCCCTCTAGGTTCAAACTTTTCCATTTGGGATGGTGAATTCACCAGTGCCTCAGACAGAGGCTGTCACTAGCCACCATTTTACTGCTTTTTTGGGAGTTGTTGGCCATATTTCAATAAACTTTTCATTTTCTTTCAGAGCAGACTGAAAAATGTTCTGTATTAACCATGAAACCCATTTTGAAGAAAGAAAAAAAATCTTTTGTCAGCTCTACAATGCTTAAAATCACACATTTCCTCCCTGCAAAATCATTGCTTCACATTTACATCGCTGCCATTTACAGGCAGACAAAAACCACACCAGAAAGCAGAAAGGTGGGAAAAGGATCTATAATTGTTCCTGGATTTTTTATTGATTTTTGACGTCTGTTCTTAGCAAAACTCAGTAAGTGCCACCCGTGGCCGTGGGCTGGGGGAGGAGGCCAGGTCTAACAGCAGAGCTGCAGGCAGCAGCAACGGCAGGTACCAGCGCACCCGCCCCGGCGACCAGCGCCGACCGCTCGCGTGATGCCGCTGAGCGGAGCCGAGGATGGAGAACGCCAGGCTCCCTTCCCTCACCTACAGCGTTTGGGTCCGGACGGGCAGTCCTGGCGTGTGCTGACGTCGGCAGCACCAAGCCTTGCTGCCATCAACAAGCAAAAGAAAGTGAGAAAACTGATAAATAGCACGATAACTGCCCCTACTTGCAGGGAATTACAGTCAACTGTAGAGGAAGGGTCCAGCACGCTGAGCCTATAGAAGCGTCTTTAAACGATGCAAGATTAGGCATTGGAAGATATACAGCGAACGTACTCAGGCCTGCTGGGGTAGGGCAGAGCACTGTCAGGGTGCTGAGACCCTTCTGCAGCCCCCCCTCTTTGGGAGAGCTGCAGTCCTGCTTGCAGAGCTCAAGGGAGGTCTTGCAGGGTCCCCAGCCCACCCAAGGCTGACGGGGGTCCGGTGCGGAGAGCAGCAGGACTCTCTAGTCGGGAGGGTGGGCAGGGCAGGGCTGCCTTGCCTGTTTCGGAGAGCATAAAGGTGGTTTTTTATTTATCCATAAACTAACCCTGGCAATAAACTGACACAGCTTCAAGGAACTCCAGCTATTTGGGAACGGCAAATCCCTGCACAGGAACAGCAGCCACCAAGTGCTGCCTGTGGTCCTCCCAGGCTCTCAAGAGCACGGTGCCAGCCCTGCTGCTAACACCAGGTTAGACACGGGAGATGCTCAGAGACGTGCCCCGGGGCATTAATAACCCGGCAGACAGTCACGCGCGCTGTGTTAGCAAGCAGCGAGGACATGAGAAACAGCCTTGAGGCTCTCCTCCTCCAGCACAAGCCTTTTTCAAATGACTGCATCCCTGCGAACTCTCTCGGCCCGATGAAGGTGTTAACCCGGAGTCTGCACAGCGCCCAAGAGCAGCCGAGGGCTCATTCGGGGACTGCAGCTGGCTCGCACCTCTGCCCATCAGTTACGCTACCTCTGGTCAACCCATATATTTTTTATAGCCGCATTTCAGTGGGGAGTGAGTTTATTTCCACTCAACTGCTGTTTTGCATTAACATTCCTAAAATTCCACCAGTTCCTCCTGCCATCTGAAATTATCATCCGCTCCAGTGGAGGGAATTGTTAAACCTTGCTCCGTAAATCAGCACTGCAGATCACCTTTTCCTGATGCYTGAGTGTCCTTTCTCAAATTGGTAATATTATCAAAAGAAAAAATAATGGGAAGTTAAGTGTGCAGGTAGTTTCCACTCCCAGCTGGAGAGAGGAAAACAATTAGCCCTGGAAGCTTTACTCTCCCAGTGAGAAGTATCCTCAGTTCCTTTTACACTCCAAATGATAAGTAGATTTATACACAACAGCATGTGTTAATGACAGCGACAGTAACTGAGTCTGGTAACACCTGACCAAAGCCTGCGAGCACTCAAGAAATGAACCACATCATGGAGAAAGACAATCAAAGCCAACTAGTACAACCATTCACTGATTTTATGAGCTTGAGTCAAAGCCCACTAAATTGATGTCTTTTTCCACTGATTTGCAGTGATGCCCACTGAGGGTGGAGTGAAAACAGGCATTAATGAACTATTCTAGTGTCTTTCTGCGAGAAGCTCACCCGCACRTCCCCCCTGAGCATCGCGCGCGCTGGGACGGGACGCCAAGGAGACCACCCTCCCACCCTTACGCAGCGCAGGGTCCCACCAGCCTCCCACCTCCCGGCCATGGGCCAGGCAACGCCGTCAACGGGGAGGCTGAGAGCTGCTGTCGGATGCATTAAATACGAGCCCAGAGAGCGCGTTCCCTTCTGCTCCTGCTGCCCTTGCAAGGACAGTCCTTTGTCTGCTCCAACCCAGCACTTTTAATGGCTTTCTGGGCTGAAACAACAGCCACGCCGTCCCTCCGGATCCACCAGAACGAGCAGTCTGCCCTTCTCCATCATTTCAGGAATATTCGGCTTTTTTATGAACCCAAAACAAACCCAAAGAGTAATGAGCAGGACACTCCTCGCCAGAAAATATCCTAGCGTTGATTACTGGTTGTGTTCTGTATTAAAAAAGATCAGCCAATACCATCGATTGCAAGTCGTACGTGTGCTGGGAACGGATCATTGGAAGACGAAAGACATCTGGACAAAAGGCAAAAATTGYTAAATAAAAGAAATAGGGTATTTCTCTTTTTTCTACCTGCCTTCCTATACTCCCTGCACAGGAAACCCACTCTTCTAATTAGACACTTGGTAACTAAACTTAGTTGGTATAAAACACTTTTTCCTGCAACTCCCTTCCAGCAAACACAGCAAGACGAATGTGATGATAGCGAGTGGTGTAACATATTTTGGGTATGGGACAATATGTAAAAAATCTTTGAGATTACATTGGAAATATTTCTTTCCCTAAATGCTTTTATAGAAATTGTTGACTGTTTTGGCTGAATTTAAAAGAAAAAGAAGTAATTGAGGAAAACAACTGGCATAGAAAAATTTCAATTCATASAGTTAAAACTTTGCAAGGAAAACCAAATCTCAGAAGGAAAATGCTGGCAGCTTTAATGCAAAGCTGTGTCACTTGTCTTAACTGCAACTTCTTACAGTTCTACAAAAGTAAAGGTAACGGGTTATTCTCCTAGCCCTTATAGTTTAGAACAGCATTTCTTTTATTTCTTTGTCTTCTTTCTCYCCAGGTTCAAGCCAGAAGTCGTCATTATATATACTACGATAAATAACATGAACATATACGGATGGAGAAGACAAAYAGTAAAGCACCCGGCCATATACAGTATCGCCAAGATAAAACATCTTAAGATTACAAGTAGTCTTCCAGTTGAAAAACCACCTCAGGGCAGGTCCCCACATGAGCTCAATGGCTATACCGTCGCCAAGACGGGGAGATTCCCCCAGAAGCTGCCGAGGCAGCAGTCGGACAGATCTCCTCCAGCCGCTCCACCAGCCCAGCTCCTCTGACTTCAGCAGGGCTGCAGCGGGAGCGTGTGTCGCCCGCACCGACCCCCACCTCCGCACCCACACCCCTGCCATCAGCAGAGGTGCCGTGTCCGGCCCCGGGCTCACCAGCCTAGAGAGCAGGAAAGTGGGAGAAAGGCTTTGCTGGGACCCCGCTGCTGCGCTGGCGGAGAGTCGTTATCTGGGTCAAGAACTTTTTACGATGCTGGAGGCTCGGGTTAATTACCGCTTCAGTGAGCCAATGGAGGCAAAGGTCTTAAAGGCAGTGTGATTAATCATTAAAACACATCTAACCTTGAAACGTGCTTGCAGCTTTCCCCAAGTTTTCTGCACGYGGAAGCTGCTGCGGTAGGAGCCCAAGCGCGCGCTCACCTGCGGCCCTCGGGAAGCAGCCGCTGATAGGGGAGATCCCTCTTCGTTAGTCTTGGACTAACGAAGCTGAGGTCCAGGCCCTGCTGGGAGGCACCCCGTTTGTATCTAGGACTCRCAAAGCTCTTTCAGAGGAATCCCCTACTTGTACCAGACCTGTGCATCACGCAAAGCACAGAGCAGTACGACACTGTCCCCAGAGCACGTATTCCTGCCTTTTCCCCAGACACTGCTTTTCTCCCSCATACCCTGTGTCATCTTCATTGACGCAAGCTGTCCTCCCCTAACCCTCATCCCTCCTGCTTTTACCAAAGAGTTCTCCTGAAGAGGCAGACGTAGCTGCTCAGCACTCCAGACAGATCGCTGCAAACCCCCTGATAGTGAACCTGTCTCTCAGCAGCAACAGCWTCGGTGTACCTGGGAAAGCACGCTGCCGGCAGCTCAAGGTACGCTCCTTCCAAGCCTTTCGTAGCCATCAGTAAGGTTTTGTTTAAATTTCCCTTGCTATCAATGCTCAAAATCAGACACAAAAAGCAAGGGGATTTATATCTTTGTTTTAAGCCTTTTTCTTCCATTTCTGTAGCTGTCTCGGTATGGCAACATAAAAGTTAAGTGAACAATTTATTAATCAAACAGAGTAGCAGATGCAACAGAAAGGCCTAGGAAGTATCCAGGTGGGAGGTGGGGATTTTGTAAGCCGTCACAAGGAGATCCGCAGAGCCCCGACCTGCCAGCCCCGGGAGCGCCCACGCTGCCGCCCCGGAGGTGCTCTGTCTCCTGCGGATGCGCGGTGCTTCCCCGGCTCCCTCCTAGGAATATGAGGATGCTGTAAAACTTGTTTTTTAATCCCAATTTGATATCACATTGGCTTCCTAAATACCCTGCCCTCAACATAGGAAAGCTGCATGTTTTCTGCATCTGTAAAGTATTTCCTAGAGACACACTAATGGTTGAAAAGAAAAAAACTTTGAAGAGCCTTCCTTACCTCCATTAAAAGCTCCAGAAACTTCACGCATACAACTTGGATGTACAACGCAAAGAAAGACTTTGCGACTCATTGCAGACTTTGCTCAGGGAATAAACACCACAAAAGCTAGTGAAACCTATCCTCAGATGAAATCCCTAGAGAGCTGCAGAGGGAGAAACCTCTTCTAGGACAGAGATATCCTGCAGTACTCCGAGCAGAGGTGTGAAGGGCACGGACCTAACCTACGAAGGGAACTACTCTGGATTCAACAAGCCATAAATCATCTACACGCGTGACACAAATCCAGACTCGAGGATGACTGCGAGGGTATTGGAAAGCAGATGCCTCGCATGCTGCGGCAACAGTGGCCGTTTCCCAAACCCTGTCCAGCTCAGCCCAGCGTCAGACTGCAGACTGGCCACCGGCAGCACATCCCACCTGCCAGCGGGAGCTCAGTCCGGAGCATCCGCGGAGCTACAGCCCAGGGAGCGGATCCTGCTCTTGAGAACCAGGCAGAAGCAGATAGAAAGTATTAGAAAGTAATGGGTGGCCTCACTAGAGAGGAGAAGCTCAGCGCCAGGCGCTGCACAAACAGACAACAGAAAGGTGGTCTCCGTCCTCAGAGAGTTCATAAAAACATACGGCCTGGGAGATAATGCCTGAGTATGGATGGAAACAGAGAAAGCACAGGAGGTTTATTGATCGGAGTCTTAGAGCACCCATGATCAATCCATCAAGTATTTTTGTAAGGATCACAGCCCCTGTGAAGGACTGGAAAGGGACTAAGACACCTGGGCACCTGCAGAGAGCTCCTCCCTCCCGAGGGAAAGGGAACGAGTGGAAAGGTGCATCTCCATGAGTGGGGAGTTCAGCAAATGAGCAAGCCACTGGGGACTGACACAATGAAGAGCCAAGGGGGAGGGAGAAGCTGAGAGAAGGAGCGTGGATGKGGCCAAAGAGGTGGGCTAACAGAGCCATCTGCAGCACCAGGGTCAAAGCCAAAAAAGCCCCAGTGCAACAATTGAGAGGCAAAGCGCTTCCTTCTACTCAAAGGTCTGGAGGAGTCCCTGCCCAAAGCACAGACACAGGGAACGGTGGGGAAGCAAGGAATCAAGATGAACATTTGCCCACTTAACATTCACAGGAACACAAAAAGAATATGAGGTATGACGTTTTCTGTGAAGGCTCTCTCCCAGCTTTCCATATAAATACTAGAGACAGCGTCAGAGCCCAGTCATGCCAGGGTCCCTCAAGAACCAACAGAGAGTGGCAGGGACTGCTAGAGCATGACTGAGGTCTTGGGTGGCCTGAGTTGCCCTCGCCTGGCCCCCAGTTCACCACAGCTTGCAGAGGAATACAAGGTGAGCGGGGTCTTTAGTCAGTCTGTAAGTGCCTCGAGATAAACAAGACAAGTCTGTTCATTGACACTTGTGGGTAGGAACATGCCTACAAAMGTGTTAGCAAGGTATTTCTTAGGATTTGGGCAGGGCTCGGTTATGGTAACGGTCTTTAGAAATCCAAATCCAGTCCCCCTTTTCTTGTTTTGCTGCCAGCAACACATGGCAGAGGGTAGTAATAAAAGTTGCTTAGTTAATGGCTAGGGAAAGCAGAGAGTCCAGGGAAACCAACAATCAAATCAGTATGATACACTGGGAATTGTGACAGACATTACAGGACTGCCAACCCAAACTCATAACAACGACTGAAAAAAATCTATAAACCATTTTAATAGTTAAGAATTTTCTTTTTTACTTGAATTTTGATTTCTGAGCCTTTTATCTGTACAACCCATGAGCAGAGTAAAGCTCTGAACTGCCACTTGTATGACTTCAAACTTCTATTTGGAAAAGGGTCTTCAATTATCACATGACTAGAACGTAAGGATTTCAGAAAAAACAGTTAATAGTGTTATATTCATGAAGGAAGTCACACATGAAGAACACTAGAGCCTTTGGTTAYGCTTTGATGGATGCATTTTCATGCAGCTAATCTCCCAGATCTTTAAACAATCCCCRCGTCCCGTTCGGGCTGCAATGGGCAAACAGGTTTGACGAAAGCGTCTTGGGTAATCGGCTGAGCAAATGAGCAGCAGGCTGGGGAAAACGCCCTCCAGTACCTCCGAACGTGCAAGCTAGCATTGCCTGAGTTGGAGAAATGTTTGTACCCGTAAATGTGCAATCGTAATGGATAACAATGCTGGGAAGGGACTGCAAGAGGTCACCTCGTCCATTCTCCCTGCTAAGGCAGAAGCAGGCAGATGCGAATCTCTCCTAAGACGGGTTTTTCTCGCCCGCTCCCAGCAGTGGGGAACGGTGCCCGCAGGCAGCCTGCGCCGGGGCTCGGGGCACTCCGCTGTTCTTTCTGCTCCTGCACTTACTAACGACAGCAGAACAGACTAGTCCCGAGAATGCACATAACATTTTAAAATACAGTCTTCCAAAAAAGCAACACAAAAGGGGCAATAAATCACRGCACCGGTTTGTTAGAAGTCTGATTTACACTTCAGCGCATTGGGTGGATTATTTTTGAAGAAAGCTTCCAGCAGTCAAGACCTGCAACCACTTAAAACTTTTTATTGGCAAAACCAATGGACCTGCCAACATTAAGCACAAGGTATTTAACAGCATTAACCATCCCATTATCCGTTTCCTCACTTATCATGTTCTCTCGTATACGGAGTTTTATTGCGCTTTTGCTTCCAGCTCCATTAAATGCTGGTGAAATCACTGTCTTTTAGAAGATCGAAAATACCAGGCTGCTAAGGACAGAGGCAAAAGGAACCCAGATTATATTTAACTCACTTACAAATTTGTCATTTAAGCTGCTAAGGCCATTAATTTGAAGCCATGATATGCCCATCATTTTAATTTTGGGTTTATTTAAGCTAGATGTACATAAAAGAAATAATTCCCAGGCTTTCATTCACGTTATCACACAAATGCATTGCAGAACCAGTGCTAAAAGGATATTAGAGCAGGCACCCCTTAACTTTGCTGTAATTTACCAGAGCGATAATTAAACTCAATCTCATAGCATTAACACGCTCTATGTGACGCGAAATAAATTCTGAAAATCGGATTTCTCTTTAACAAAATAATTGTAAAAGCTTGAAGCGGGCTTTAGCAGTAGAACAGCCGTGCCGTTGCGCTGACCTCTCAGACAGCGGGAACGCCCTCCTGCTTCCCAGTCCTTACTGCCAGGCCAGGGAATCACCCCCTGACTTCCCTGAAACGTCCTCAAAGGTCCTCAGGGCTCACACCCCCCTCCGCCAGCTCTGGGAGCTGGGCTGGTGCTGCTGTTTTTCTCCAGAGCACCCGAATAGTTACAACTCCTGGTCAACAACTCCTCCATACGTCGGTGAACGTGATGGGCTACTTCTGGGGAGCCCTTTTGGTCAAAGAAGGTGCCTTAAAGGTGGAGCTGAATTATTTACATCTCCGTTACAGGGCACTTCAGCAGGATGCAAACTCTTCAGGTGAGAAAATCAACCGAAAATAGGAAGAATTACTGCAGAGCACCCTGGTTTCTCTCYGGGGGAAGAACAAGTCCTTCCCCACTCGCCTTCATGCCAAAGCGTTTCTTTCAGCCGAGACCAGAATTTTGTTTTATATGTCAGAGCTTCCAGGCCTCCACCACGGAGAAGGCTTGCAAGAAGAGCTGGCTGCCTCCAAACCTGCTCGCAGGAAAAAGTAAACCTGAGGCACTTTCTCTGCAGCCTGGCTTCAGGGCAGCTGCGGGTGGCTGGATGGCCAACCTTGCTGCAGACARACACATCCTTTTTCTCCCTCTTCTCACCCAGTGTGAAGAAAAAATCCTCCACTCACGCTTCTGCTACCTCTGAAAAGCAGACCTTTGAAATTATCCTTGGCATAAGCAATGCCCTGATCACTATTCACGGGAAACTATTTCAATAAAACCATAGCTCTGGTTCTACAGAGGTCCTGCAAAGTTCTAGGAAGAATTTGGTGGTTGTTGTTACAACTTGAAGCATTTCTTAATGTCATGTGCTGTCAATACCAGATGCACACTCAGCTCTGATAGACGTTGGAGGCTGCAAACATCAATCGCTACTTATAGCAAAGTGCCAGTAGCTTTTATTGAAATGAATCCTTCGATCACATTAAAACTTTTCTCCCTATGTGGATCATTTTTTAATTAAATTTAAAATAAAGTAATTGCCCACTTCAGTTGTTAAGATTCTCTGGGGGACACTTACAATAATAACCACGATTATCTAACAYGGGGATTGCCATATGCAGCGTTCCAGATTGATCCACAATGGGGCACATATTAAAAATCAAAATCCAAGGAGAGATTAGCACTCCTTTGTCAATTTAACATCTTAAAACGACTATTTAGAAACTTTTAAAGGCGTAGTGAGACATGTGTGTTATGGCTGGTGAAATAAAAGCTAATGCAAATTGTGAGATGGGAGGAGGAGGAAGTAGTCTGGCAGAAGTACCTGGACCACAGTCCCYGCCAATAGGTAGACCAGGTATGAGATCACCAGTTTCTTGATCTCACCTTCCACCAAAACCTTTCTACTAGATATCAGTTGCTGATATAATTTGAGGCCTCCTTGGTACGAGTGCTGCAATGACAGGCAGAGGGGCTAGAGCCAGTGACTGTGAAACTGGGCTGCTGCAGGCTCAGAGGATCTGGGAATACACAGGACTTTCGCAAGGAAATAAAGTTGAACWTCCAAACTCCATTTTTTCAGGGTGTTACACAAGAGAATGAACTACAGCCCTTCATAACTTTGCAAGATAAGAGTCTAGGATCGACCAGCTCTGCCTCCTGGCCCTCTGCTCCAGGTTGCTCTCCAGAAGATATACACCATACGCGGCTCAATTATTTATTTCCTTGCGATGTGCAATCAATCTGTAGCACCATCATTGATAAAGAATATCGAAAAAATTAGAATTAAGAGTACCAAGACTGAGAGTGACTACTTAAAAATCAACAGTATATACAGCCTCTTATGTCTTTGGTGCACATCCTTCTTTCTTATTAATATTACCATGACACTAACAGAGAAATAATGGGGTTAAGCAGTCCTATCACTGGATACAGGATTTTTGGTGGGAAGGAACACAAACATAATTCTTTTGCTCTATTTCCGAACACATAACATTCAGGGACAGAGAACTTCAAAACAGCATGAAATACAGAGGCTGCCTTCACGTCACCACGTGCAATGCCTGTTCTGCACTGGTATGACCCCACTGAAGCTGAGAGCAAATAACTGAGTGATTTTAGTACAGATTACAGGGGAATAATGCATACCTTCCGTCTATCACGTTCTGTTTGGTATTCATGCGAAGCTTCTCCRCTATTAACCTGTTTATTCTGAAGGGCTCCCCACCAGATTGCTGAGGCACACTCATACTCATACATGGTCCAACGTCTATATGCACATGCTCACTTTTCCCTGGTTTCTACATGTGAAAAATCAGCACTCACATGCAGAAGAGTATCTGAAAAATAAGTGCAGGGTTCCTAAACGGRAGAGGTCATTTGGGTCCCTGATACCTTCTCTGCTCCTCTTGTTAAACCTAAAGGTTTCCATCTCTATTAGAGASGTCTATGCGGACAGCATCAAGCTGTAAGTAAAGAACCTCTAAGATATTTAGGGAAGCAATTCTTCCTGCTCCTAATCCTGCCAACACCAATTTCAGATAAAAACCATAAAACCCAGCAGTTTCTATTGGAATGGATTTAGTTATTATGCTAGCATGTAGGGGGAAAAAAAAAAMCAAAAAACAGAGCACTATGCTAGCAGGGGGATGCATGCTTTGATTGTGACTCATGGGGTTTTCAGAGAAATAAAGGAAATTATCCCCTCCAAATTTCTTCAGTTGTGCTTTATGTTACAGCACCAGGCTATCAAGCGTGTACAGAGCAGAATAGAAACGAGCTGTGCCTRTTCCCGGGAACAATTAAGCAGGGGAGTCATCACCCTGATTTAAAGCAATGCAGCTAATAAAACTCAGACTGGCACCGTGTCTGAATTTCTCCTCACAAAAAAAGGATGGGAAGTAGAAGGAGGGTATTCCTCAAATCTCTAAAATCCTGGAGACCAGCAGAGAAGGCAATGGGATGATACCTAAACTTGCTGGTAGATTAGAATAAAGAAGCACAAGTAGTAGTATATCATAGAATCATAGAATCATAGAATCATAAAATCATAGAATCGTAGAATCATTAAGGTTGGAAAAGACCTCTAAGATCATCGAGTCCAACCATCAACCCAGTACCCATGCCCACTAAACCATGTCCCGAAGCGCCACATCCACACGTTTTTTGAACACTTCCAGTGATGGTGACTCCACCACTTCCCTGGGCAGCCTGTTCCAATGCCTGACTACCCTTTCGGTGAAGAAATTTTTCCTAATATCCAATCTAAACCTCTCCTGGCGCAACTTGAGGCCATTTCCTCTCGTTCTAGAGTGCAAAGCATTAGAAAGCACCAGAAATAAAGGAATTTTACAAGTACTTAACCTGCTGTGTTGGTTTCGTGTCAAAAGAAATTTAACTTTTTTGCTGCTTTTTTAAGTTTTCAGGTTTAAGTTTTCCTTTTCTGTTGCCTCCATTTGAAACATAATCCAAATGCAGTAGTGTCTGGCACTTATTTGAAAAGCTGCAGAGACCACAATCAGGCACTATAACCTCGCCCCACAACGCTTTCCCCCTCCTCCACTACACCTGCAAAGCTGCTGTATAATCCTCGGCCAATAATTTCTGTGTGTTGATTTAAAAGCAGGGGAATCAATCTCAAAGTCCATTGGCCATTTCCAAACGCCAGCTGGTTTCATCCCAATCAAGCTGGAGGGGGCTTCCTCACCAAGGCTTGGAACAACTTAGTGTCCTCCACGCTATTTATCTTGTGAACGAGAGCACCTCTGCCACCGACATACGGGGAGTGCTTCAGCGAATATGTGAATGCCTTCATCTAGAGAGCAGGAGGGAAACACGCTGCACAGCCAGCAAGAACAGCTTCTCTTGCTGCACCTGTAGTGGAGAGAATTGCTCGATAAAGAGGTCTTTCCTTCTACAAACATGCATGTGTTTAACTATAGTCCCGCTGAAATCAATGGCACTTCTTGTGGATATAAAATTAAATGTTTGTGTTTGTGCCTCTGGAGCCCAAACACACCAGCATTTTATGCCATCTGAAAGTTGTATTAATATGGAGATCATTGTGGAAAGCACTAGGGGATATTATGCTTTTATTATATCTAACATATGGAAAACATTTTATTATATGAGACACAACATAATCATTACAATTGAATACTATCAAACGAAAAATCCCATATGTGTCTCAAAACTGTGCACCACTGTAATTACAAATGGAAACTAAGATCATTAAGAATAAAAGGCTGGCAAAAATTATTGTTTTGCTCCATTTTGTTAGCTTTGCAATCCAGGCAACGTTTCCTCAGCAAGATAGGTTCTTGCTGAAAATGCAGTTAAATACACCAGCAAGGGAGCAGAAAATATTTTATATAAGGAGGAATTTTATTTTTTAAACTCCAGATATCCAAGATAACAAGTGGCCCATCAAAACTTTGCTCTTGAAATGAAAACTTACTCTGGCAGAGGCCTTGATTATTTTGTAATGAACTTACAGTCTCTTCTGTCTTTGCTCTGTTTGCTCAATCAAAGCGACACAAAAAAATAAGCTGAGACAGGTTTGGATCAAGGGCCCATTCTGTTATTAATTTTGTAAAATATGTATTTCATAAGTTTTCATCCCAGCRTACTCTCATACCCGTACAGCATAGTGGGAACGTGCCCCAGGGTGCTGCAGCCGTAGAGCCTTCCAGTAAAGAGCTGGGGGTGGGAAGCACAGCTGAGACCCCGTCCCTACCCCCACCGTACACTCACCAAAACCACGCTGGCAGAGCTTTTTCCCTTCCCATCCCCGCCAGCGGTACAGCTGTTCAGGCAGTGAACAAAAGCAGGACAACTGAAATAACGGGAAATGCGGTTATCGGAAGGCTGGGTGATGGAGCAGGCAGCCTGGCGCAAACAAACAGTGAGCACAGAGGTAAGTGACACTAACGCAGGCAGTATGTATTCATCGTCGCATCCCGTATGAAGACAGGGAACGACAAAGTTACCAYAGAAAATAAATTTGCCATCTAGGAGAACGGAGGCAGCTGCCAAGAGCATGAAGCAGGAGTTTGAAGCTGGCAGTTTGCTTCGTTCTAGACAACCTGGCGTTCGCGTTAAAGCAGGATACGAGGTTTGCGAAGGCAGGGTGGTTCAGTGCGCTGGGTTTGTGCCAGTTTCAGAGGTTTCTGTTTCCTCCTGGCYGTACCAGCTTCCCTTTCTCCCCTCAGGATGGTGAGCTCCCTATGTGGGATT
This sequence comes from Oceanodroma leucorhoa, assembly GCA_030449065.1. Classification (NCBI taxonomy): domain Eukaryota; kingdom Metazoa; phylum Chordata; class Aves; order Procellariiformes; genus Oceanodroma; species Oceanodroma leucorhoa. The sequence goes on along the minus strand of JASVER010000057.1, from coordinate 1,567,148 downwards.
CATTCTTAAAGACACGATGGGAGGAAGAGACCCAAAGGAGGGCCCAGAGGCAGCTCCATCCCACACCCCGCGCAGCCCAGCGGCACGAGCCGGGGTTACCCCCAGCCAGCCCCCCCTCCCCACACCTCCGCACTCCTCCTGCCAGAGGTTGCTGCCCCACCAAGACACCTTTGCTGACTCACACTGACTGCACGACCAGCAGAGACCACAGATGTGAGAAGAGGACTTGGCAGCAAGGCTGGAACTGCAACCCTCCAGCCAGCACGGCCACCAGCCTGGACGTACAGAAGACCAAGAGGGCATTACGTGGCATCAGCCCGTTGCTCACGAGGGCCAGATACTAGACCTCAGCCTCACTAGATAAACTACTGCAGTTTGCCAACTGGCTTGGGAAGAACTCTGGCTTGGGGTCCTGCGCAGGGGTACGGGTCTGTCCCAAAGATCATGTCGCTCTGATGGAGGACACAAACAGGGCAGCGAGAGTCCTGAGAAACTGGGTCCATCTCCACAGAAGTTAACTGAGAGTATTCCCCACACCAGTATTTGGCCAAGCGCTGTTAGGAAGCTTGGTCCCAGGCAGCTAACAGGTAGGACAACAGTGGGATGATCCAAGGCGAAGTTGAAGACGTTCTATTTGGAAGCCATTACGCGATCCCCCCTTGCCCCGCAGACTCTTCTGCCCTGCCTGTGCCAAGGTCACCCTGGCTCCAGGGTAAATACACTCCCTCAGCTGCCGGGTGAGTTCCTCTCACCTAACTTTTGGGCTTCCAGAATCACCAGGGGCAAGAAACGGGCAGGTCCCGTGCGGGCTGGTCCCAGCCGGCCTCTCTCCGCGCGGGCAGGAGGGGCAGCGACGGAGCCCASGCTCCCGCGAGGCGGCTCCCGGCGACTCCCCGGCTTAGGCGGGGGATTAGCGAGCAGGGAGGCACAGCCCGGGGTTAGCACAACCTCTGCACTCACAAGCAGGTTTTTTTTAAAAAGTCAATTGAGATATAAATTTCATTTCAGTTCTGATACTCTTGATTGCCGCTTGCAGAAAAACATAAATAATTAATTGCATTAGGGAACTGTCACTCAGCCTCAATTTTGCTTCACCAGAAGTAAAAAATGACCGCTTTAAAGACAGAAAATTGGCAGGCACTTAATCTTTATTCTGCGCTGCTGTCTTTTCCCCTGCTTTAAAAAAACCTGCTTCTCCATGTAACCAAGTAATTATGTTTGAAGAGTATTAGCCATCCTAATGCACGGTGATTTATCAATGGTGATAGGATGTTATCCCAGTTTGACCCTATTAGAGGAGGAGGATGCCACCGAGTCTCTTACRAAATTAATAGCAACAATGTCAGATCCTAGAAGGCCCACAGAACTTTGCCAAGACTCACCCGCTTCCAGAACAACTTCAAGACCATTTTTAAAGGACACATAAAAGCTTTTTTTTTATCTTACAGCTAAAGCATCAAGACGTGGAGAGGACACAGAAGGTTTKTTTGAGTAAAGTAAGATCTCATCCCACCTCCACGGGTTCTTTAGGAACATGCATAGAGCAGCATTGATGGGATCAAGCAGAGCTTCTTGCAACCCTCCTCAGCAGTAAAGGTCAGCTCATTAACTGATCAGCAAAGAAGCAAGCTCTCCTGCAGCCTGTGAGCGWGCATATCCACATTCACTTCTGGTATGTGCAACAGCATGCTGACATGAACAAGGTTACACCAGAGAACCTCGTTGGGGTGACACTGCTCATTATTGCTTGTGGGCTCTGACATAGCAGCAATAAACCTACCTTCAGACTTCTAAAAGTCACGAAGTACAGGATTTTCCATGAACACTGATGGAAAATGAAAGGAATGATAGTGCACCGATATTGCTAGGTTCCGCGTTCTTCTGCTGGGCACGTCCTTCCCTAAAGAAGCAGCTGGAGAATGATACAAGAAGAAATGTTTCCAGGACTTGAGAGTTAATTTGCAACTTCATATTTGCCATATCTTCCTTGAGGCCAGACATACAAACAGCCATACTTCACTTCATAGTGTCTCCCTTCTGGAGGAACACACTGATGTGGTGTCCCACCCAAGCCAAAATAATAGAAAATTGAGTTTTACACACAGAATTAGCAGATTCAAATCTCAAAGAAGACCATAGCTAAAATGAAAAGCTGGAGGCTCGTGTTGATTTCAACTCTTGTGACTCTGAYGCTCAAATAGTCACTTGTCTTGTTGGAGCAGGTAACGTAGGAAGTTTCTCAAAGGGAGGAGCTTAGGCAGTGGACTGACTGTTAGTCTAGCTGCCCTTTCCCTACAACCAAGGCTTCCAAACAAGACGGATTCCATGGTGGACATAAGAGCCATTCAAGTCTGTGGGAAGGTGAAGCTTTGCTCGAGGATGCTTAATTTCATCCTTAGAAGGACTGTAACACCTAGATGCTCCATTTAACACGAGRGCTCTGCAGGCACCTAGAGCAGACTTGCTGCTCAGAGCAGAGAAGGGTCACAGAGCCTGTTCTGCCTGCGCTGGGAGCACCTTCGAAGGGCAGACACACGCAAGCCCTCCTCCCATCTCAGCTGGGAGAGGCTATCGCCACGGGAGTGGCAGGTCTGAACACAAACAACACATGATTACGGCCAGAACTCACCAGTAGAGACTTCTCTTCTGAAACGTGCCGCAGGTCTGGCGGCGCAGCCAGTGCCTGGGGGTGACTGYCCCGGCAGAAAGGGGTTGCTCCAGMACCGGACCCTCGCGGGGGCAAAGCAGGCAGCTGGCCACAAAGCAAAGCTGCAGCTCTGCAAAAAGCCCTCGTAAAACTCCAAACCGAGTGGTCAAATAAAAATAAAGCCACTGTTGTGTTTTATTTTTGGGGTGGAGGGAGAGTTGGCTAGCTTAAAAGGAAAGAGAACGATTCTGAGTAACGGTGCTGTGGCAAGAGCCACCAGAAGTGCTAATGATTTGCCGCTAACTGTAAACGTAGGGTGGCTTGAGCAACAGCCTCCGAGTTCATTTATTCCCATCACAACTCCATATATGTCCCGGAGGGGAATTATTATTGAACAGTAAGAATGAAAACAAGTATTAAACTGCATAAAAAGATTTATTACCCTCACAGYTGGAAAGCCACTTCAGAAAGGCACTTTTAACTTTAGACAGTCTCAAATTAGAATCTTCATTCATCTGTCCATTTTGCAAAGCAACTTCACTCCGTGGAAAAACCACTCGATTTCAAATGCTTTCGGACAACATGAACAACAAGGCAGTTAGCTCTGCTGCCCTCGTGCCGCAGGCAGCAGTGGTAGAAAGCCTGGCTGAGAGCACTCYGTGGTCTCCTCCCCTACCTGCAGTAAGCAGATAAATTGATCCACAGGGAAATCACTCTCCATTTTATGAAGTGAGGCTGTTTTGAGGATAACATCTACAGATACTGGTTCCTGCAGGATACTGTGTTCATTCAGATATGAATTTGAGATTACAAGTTAAAGGATAATTAATATATCATAGAATCATAGAATAGTTTGGATTGGAAGGGACCTTTAAAGGTCATCTAGTCCAACCCCCCTGCCTTGGGCAGGGACATCTTCAACTTTCATCTTTCACTTTCTTGTGAAATGGTGCCTCCATCAAGAGAACAAACCACATGCCTTAAAACAGTGTCATTTTAGGATGATGCRCCAAAGATATTTAATCCAGTATGGCATCACATTCCCTGTCTGCCCTGATAAATGAGCCTCCTTCTACTTCTAATCTGCACGGGAATTAAAGTCTTCAGACTATCTGTACCACCACAAATAAATTACATGTTTGTTTTAATGACTTTGAAATTTCCCTCTGACAAATTCTGAAGGTATAAATAATCTCAGAAGTCTTGCAGGAAGATAAACAGTCATGCTTTAATAATCATAATTCACAAAGCAAACAACACTTGGGTTTAAATCGAAACACAGCATCATTCTGCCAAAAGAAGGGAAGATAGAGTATGAGGAGCATTGTGTTGATTGTCTCCTAAGCAAGTCAGGTTCAGATGGGTGCCAGGGTGTGCAGCATGTACCCTGAGATGCCTGGATACAATTTACAAGTCCCAGAGGAAGATTTCTAGGCAGCTTCCCCTCACGCCAAAGCCTTTGCATTTCAGCTCAAGGGACAGAGCACCACGGGGTGTATTGCACAACCTTRTATCAGAGCCAGCTTGCCAAAAGCTAACATCTCACCAACATGACGTGAAGGACTGACTCACAAGGCAKCTCTCTGGGGAAATACACAGCCCCTCAGAAGTGACCACTCTGTCTTTATCTCACTGATGGTGCCACAGCCTCTACTATGAGAGAGAAACAGAAAAGCAGAGACAGCAACTCCTTTCTTGGCCTCCAGCCCTCCTTTGTGTGTGGAAAGGGAGTTCAGGACAAGTTGCTCAAAAGGACCGTTATTTTCCTGCATAAGAAGATGCAAAGTTGTGCACCTACTGGAATAATCCTATGTTTTCCCCTTATGCTGGCTGAACCAGGAACAARGGTCTCAAAGCAAAACCATCCCGAAGAGCAAGAGACAGAGTCTCTCAAAAACCAAAAACCAATCCTGCATCAACGATGGCTCTCCACGGYGACTGAGTACCTTCTGTTAGCTGAAGAGGGGAGCATGCTGCAAAGTAATCTACCTACAAAGTCCTTCCTTCCTGCCTCAGCTCCCTCGCGATACCTCTGTCATAGTTTTACACTTGAAGGTAAGATCAAAATAGACCTGACYATTGCAAATACATGTAATTAATCTTTCAGAGGCACTAAGGCCAAGGTGTGGGCAGAAGCACAAGGCTTTCATAGAATCATAGAATCATTAAGGTTGGAAAAGACCTCTAAGATCATCGWGTCCAACCATCAACCCAGTACCCATGCCCACTAAACCATGTCCCGAAGCACCTCATCCACACGTTTTTTGAACACCTCCAGGGATGGTGACTCCACCACTTCCCTGGGCAGCCTGTTCCAATGCCTGACTGCCCTTTCAGTGAAGAAATTTTTCCCAATATCCAATCTAAACCTCCCCTGGTACAACTTGAGGCCATTTCCTCTCGTCCTATCGCTTGTTACTTGGGAGAAGAGACCARCACCCRYCTCKCTACAGCCTCCTYTCAGGTAGTTGTAGAGAGCGATAAGGTCTCCCCTCAGCCTCCTCTTCTCCAGGCTRAACAMCCCCAGCTCCCTCAGCCGCTCCCCATCAGACCTGTTTCAGGAGGTACTGCTGTTCAGCGCAGAGCTCAGGGCCGCAGGCAGCTCCTCTTTTCCTTGCACCTACAGCCTCTACTCCCGCGGAGCGCAGGACCTTGCTGCCCACCACAGAGGGTTTGTAGGGCAGAGAAAGGCAATATCCCGCTCCCGGCTCGCRGGGGGCTCACCCAGCTGCCGCACCGCTCTTCGGGCAGGGTGAGCTGTCCTCCAGCTGCAAGCTAAAGAGTCGTCCGAAATAACTTCCCCATGTGTGTCCCACTACTGTTTTCTCGGGAAGGGGCAGGTCTTTGCAAGCGTGCTGAACATCTCCCGGCTGCCCCACCAGAAAGTAAACCTGGGATCTCCAGAGCTGTAAGGCATGAGCTACTGCCCGCTGCTGTAAGAAATCGTTGCTTCCCAAGTAAGACCAACAACTGTAGAACTGAAGACACTCAGTAACACGCAAGAGACACTCAGGCTTAAAAGGGCTGGGGGGGTCCTAATAATTGTTTCTGGCAGAAACCAGCAGTTTTTAGCATCAGTTTTCCCTGTTTTTGGTCTCACACCAGTCCTTTGTCTCTCTTCAATCTCTGAACACCTTCTGAAGAGCTAAAATCAACCTTTAGGTTCAGTGAGGAAGAAGTCCACAGTGTGCTAAAAAATCAAGATTCACCTTCAAGAGCAAATAAAAGCATTCATCTYTCACTGGCAATGAAGTCAATTTACCTGAAGGACTGATTTTTACCAAGTTATTAAATCTGAGACTCATGGTAWTAGATAGCTCAGTTGCCTTTTATTTCTGGTTTTGAACCATCAAGTGGCAGAAGGGGAAATGAAAACGGCAGAAAAGAAAAACTCTTCCGAGGACATAATGGTCCATTAAGCAAAATTTTAAACCAACTTGTCTTTGGCTCTCTRTTGCTTAAATGCAATTCTGTTCCTTCCCTTCAGGCTGTTATTAACACTTTTATAATGAGTAACTAAAATAAAACTCAAGTGAATAAATATGCTCAAGGCATTTTGTTATTTCTGCAATTAGAGACAAACTGCCACAGTAAAGCTAAAAGCATTTGGGAAATTATATTCAAGGAAACACTTACCATAACTACAGTAATCCTTGGGCTGCTGTTAGCAACTGCAGCAAACGCTGTGAGGAAGCTGGGTCTCTGTCATTAGCCCCTGATAAAGGACAATCCGTCATCTGCTATGGGACTGTGCGGCGTGGCAAAACTAAATAGCGAAGAGGATCAAAGTTCTGCAGAACCTTGTRCTGGCAGCAATATTCACAAATTGCCATAAATTTTAAAACAAAACAAAACAGAACCAAACCCATAACTATTTATTCCTCAGAAGACACGCACTTGCTCAGGTGGGAAGTGGTCCTGAAAGGGGAGAGCTCCGTAATCAGGCCCCCTGTGCTGCCCAGGTGAGATCCCCATCAGATAAAATACACACCCTGAATAAACCCCCGTCTGTCAGGTGTCCGTTCAAGTTCTGGYTTGTTTTATCATTTATACGCCTTTGATAACCAGCGAGCAGGAGGAAGACAGCCTACAGGCTTTTTTGCCATGATATTGGTCAYGAAGCCGAGACCGGGTGAGCTCTGGGCTGTGGGAGCTCGGAGGGGGTCCCCTCCGGGACACAGGCACACAAGCRCGGCGTGAGGCTCCCAGTTCGCACCAATCTACACATGGTCTGTCCTTGCCACTCCTCGCTGACAAGGTTTTATATCAGATATCAGAACTCACTCTTGTGAGTTTAGCACTACATGCCCACAGGGCAGCATGCCCAGCATTGCAGGTAAGTATTACATTAACTTAGTAATTATTTATTCCTGCAAAACTCAAAGGGAATTTATTCTTGGAAGAAAGGATGGTAGAAAAAGGGAAAGTAACAGGCAGCCAGGTTTTACAAAAAACTAATTTTCTTCTGTGACTGGCTAACAGGCTTTTGGAAAACAGAAGACAGTAAATGTCATTTATTTTGACTTTAATAATGCTTCTGAGGCTCTTTTGCGTGACATTTCTGAGCAAGCTAGGGAAACATGGTCTGGATGAAACAAAGAAGAGGTAGGAAGCCAGAACATCATACTGAGAGAGCAGTTATCCATGACCCAGGGGGGCATGCTGAGTGTGCTTCTGCATCTCTCTGGGTCTGATACTATTTGACTTTTCCCTTAACAGCCTGGATGAGGGAAACCAGCACATGTGTGATAGGCACAGCTGAGACCGATCTGGGGCAGTCTGTAAGGAGCTTGGTCAACCAGACTGAGAATTGAAAAGCCTCGTGACAACTGGAAAACGGATTTGAAAAAAATACTTAAATTGAAGAATGAAAAGTGCCCGGTACTACCCGAAGCAGTACAAGCTGCAGAAGTACAGGCTGGCGAGAAAACGAGCAGCTCCTSAGAAAGGGGCTGGGTTTACAGTGGGTTGCAGGTGAACTGCAGGATTAGTTAGCAATTCCCAGTCATTAGGGAAAAAGGCAAAGGTCAATCTGCGGTGCAGGAACAGCAGTGTCCTCGGAGAGGGCTCTGGAGCAGCCCTGTTCTCCTCAGCATCTTCCCYGTGCGCACGGTACGGCCCCAGGGGACCCCCCAGGGGACCCCCCTCCGCAGCCGGCCGCAGCCCGGCCGCGGCCCCGCGGAGGTCAGCAGGGCCACGGGCAGCAGGTTCGGGCTGCCCTCCTGCCTTCCGCCACCTAAACCTCTCCTTGTTCGGTAGCAGAAGAACAGCGGGGTAGTTGTCCTTCCTTTGGCACTGTCTTGCAACCTGCGCCTGCAAACACCTGATTTTCCACCAGAAAGTTTGATCAACTTGTCCAAAAAGCTTCCATCCAATAAAYGTGATCCAGTTATCATAACTACTGCATGCAGGTGACTTCTGTCCTCGTTCCTGTTTTCAGGAAGACAAGACACTCGGGAGCACAGCGCAGTTGAGTCTCTAAATTTCTAACATATGTTGATGATGGACTCTGATTGCCTCTGTGGTAATTTGGGTTGTTCTTGCATTTTATGGGCTTTGAATAGATTTCCTTACAGCAAAATGCTGTCTGGGAAATTGAAGGGCTGCTCCTGTTCTCTTTCACATTCAGATCTTGAGTTCTTAGGTTTCGCCTTCTTCTCCCTTTGCCCTTAGCAAATCAAGCGCATTTTCAATTTTGACAGTAATTTCTCTTCAGAGGAGAAAATAATTGATCAGGAAGCCATTTGCAAATGTGTTTCAAAGACAGTGTAATACAAATGCGAACATCTAATCACATGGAAGTAGAATAGAAAAAGTTTACTGATAATCATTTCTGTTTCCCCAGGGTCAACGAGGATGAAGTTTCTGTGTGAGCGAGTCCCCACGCTGGGTGCCCCCGCGGGCAGCAGCCAGACACCTCAGGGGTGATGCAGATCTAGAAGGGATTTGACCATCTTTCACAACAGCAGGGAACTAAAACCGGTATTAAGCCACCTGCTAATTCCTTAGCAACCTCCTCCCTCTCACAGTGAACGCAGTTTGCGGCAGGATCCACACACGACGTGCTTATTTTGCTTTTGCACGATGGACTGTGCCTGCAGTGGAAGGGGTACGGTGGGACGCACGCTCCGGTGTATCTGGAAGGGTCCCAGCTCAATCCGCTGGATGCCGACCTGAGCACAGGTAGCGGCTTCTCGCCCTGACAGTGAAAACACGAGCAGAAAGAGGAACCAAGCCGAACGCAGGTGACAAGGCCACGGTCAGGAATGAAAGTTTCAGAGGCTGCAAAAAGCCAATTAGATAAATCCACAGAAGAAAAATCCACGAAGAATTGTAAGCAGAAAGATACCGCGGCTGATTCAGAAGGTCCCTAAGCCATAGCCTGCTGAAGGCGAAGGGAATACACAGCAAAATTATCATTATAGACACTCTCCCCCCATTATTATACTCCTCCCCGAGCATCCCCTACTATTATCCGCTGCCAGAGGTGGGACACTGCCTGCACGGACCCGTGCCTGGCGCAGGGCAGCCGCTCCTGAGCCCTTTGGGGGTACAAGCAAGCCGAGAGCTGCTTGCGGTGCGGCAGCAGCGCTGACGGGCTGGGGGTACGGGTCCCGGGAATGGAAATGTCACGCTGTCTCTCCTGCACGTCTGCTGGCTAGGCTACAAAGGTAGAGCAGTAATTGGTGTACGTTGCTGGAAGATTAATAACCACTTGCAACATCTAATGACATTGCATTTCATGCTATGGTCTGATGGACGTAATCTGCCTGTGATCCACACAAAAGCTGTTTTATAAATCAGTTAACAGTCATCAAAAGCAGCATTGATAATAAATGCATTATTTTTTAGTATTAATGTCTTACAGCACTTTAATCCAAAAGAATTTTGGTTTTGTCACTTACAAATGAAAAACTTATCTCTCCTTGCAGTGGTAAAACATCATTTTCGTATGATAGATGTGAAATCCTCTCTGTATTTTTCTACTTACAGTGTTTTTGTTGCCAGATAAATTACTTATAACATGGTTCCTTCAGATATTACTGAGGAGTATGCAGAAAGTATCTGGATTCATATTCAATCACTCAAAACATTCATTCCCTATAAAAGGCTAGTTTCACTTCAGGCTTTAAACCTACGTATATATTATCAGACCATTTCCACGAATCGTGACTTGATCAGGCTGTAGATAATATGCACAGACACCACATTTGCTGAATGCCAATGGCTAATATAAATTTCTTGAACACTAAACTTTCCTTCTTTTCCAGCCACAACTCTGGGAATGACGCCACTGCCTACCACCTCTGGGTCTGAGCTTGCAATAGGCTGAGGCAAAAACTAATGCAAATAGGTCCAAAAGCATCCACAAGACCATCAAGAAAAGACACAGGAAGAAGAACTGAGTCTCTTCTTCCTATCCAAGACCATTCAATGACCCCCATAAGCAACCGGAGCGATTCACCCACATCTGGCAGCGCAACGGCCAAGTTAACGCAGGTGTCACTGGATTTACTGATTCCTCTGGAACACGAGGAGAGTGTCACTTCTCTCTACCCTTCATTGCAACTAACTTTGGTTGGTTGCCTATTTCAGACCGTCTCCCCCGAACAGCGATGCGTGAGGCATGAAAACGCACTCTCACTCGGCAACTGAACGTGCTGTTCTGTTGGCTGTGAGGTGTCGGAGGGTAAAGGTCCAGCCGGGGCGTGCAGCATCTGCTGCTGTTGTGGCGGGATGCTGCATACGGAGTCCAAAGAGCCAGCTCAGTATAATAGGCAAGATCTGCATCTCCAGGCCTAGGACGAGCTGTGTCAGGCTGCATTTGCAGGGGACTGCAGGCGTTGCCTTACGGCGGCTAGTTTGCAAGGGAGTCAGTAAAAGGTGTCGCTGGCTGCAGCAGAAACACACTATTACGGTCTTATGTGATGTGACATATTAGCTGACACATTTTATTTGGTATGTCATACCCTCACTTCTGGAGGCTAACAAATGAAATCACAGCTGTCAACCATCCRAATTAAAAATAAATCACTCCACTGACCCTTGAACCCAAGCTGACAAGTCATTCCCCCACCCGACGGCATCGCGTTCGCTCTCAGTTTCTAATCCTCTGCTATCACCCGTGCCTTAATTTATTTTCGGTTCTGGCCCGGCAGAGCCAGCTCTACCCACCTTTAGCCACGCGGCTGCAGCCTCCATTTGCGGTGAGGGTGGTGGTGCTCGCAAGCGCAGCGACCCGCAGCCACGCTGGTGGGCTCAGGGGAGACGGGACGGGTGGGACCTGCTGGGACCAGGCTGGGGGAGCCTTGCTGAGAGCTGCTGGGGCCGGACGCGGCTCCTGCTCACTGTGGAGGTGCTGCTCCGGCGGCAGTTTGGGGAGGATGAACAAGGGGGCTCATCAGAGCCAGCTGAGCCCCAGTCTAGCGCCCAGGTACCTGTGTGCCCTCGTTAGGCAGCTGGAGAACACCCTACAGACAGGCCCTGGTACTGGGGGTGACTTTAAACACCTCAGTATCTGCCAGGTGGGCACKATGGCTGGGTGCAAGCAATCCAGGTGATTTCTAGAGTGTATTAAAGATAATTTCTTTAATGAAATGACCAGGGTAGATGCTCTGTTGGACTTGCTACTCAAACAAGGAGAACTGTTGGATGATGCAGCCTTGGATACAGTGACCATGAGAAAATGTGGAGTTCAAGATCCTGAGAGGAATGAGCAAGATAAACAGTGGAAATACAACTGTGGGCTTCAGAARAAAATCATTTTAGCCTCTTCATGGACCTACCTGGCAGGATCTGATGAGAATATGCCCCTGGGGGGGAGGGGGAAAGGGGCCCAGGAGAGCTTGCTAATCGTCAAGGACAGCCTCCTCAAAGCACCAGAACACTTCATTCCAAAGAACAAAAAGTCAAGCAAGAGTGGCAAAAGGCCAGCGTGGATAAATGTGAAGCTCCTGACTGAGGTCAAACACAATAAAGAAATATACAGAAGGTGGAAGTAGGGACAGGCTGCTTGGAAGGAAAACCAAAGACACTGCCTGTAGGTACAGGAATGGAGTCAGGAAAGCCAAAGCTCAGCTGGGGCTGAAGCTAGAAGGGCAGGGGACAGGCAGCCAGACAGGTTTCTGGAAGTATACCACTAGCAAAGGGAAGGTGAAGGAGAATGCGGGCCCACTGCTCAGTGGGGCAGGGGAGCCAGTGACAAGTGTACACCAACTTTATTTTTAGTTATCTCACTTTTTTGTTTGTCTTTCTGTCCTGTAGACTGACACTCTGAACCCATAGTCAGATCTCTCCATAAATGAAGGCAACTGAGAAGAACCAATGTTTTTAACAAAACTATTTCRGACTATATCCACAGAAGATGATATCATGGTTACAGATGAAAACCCTGAACTGTTTTTTCCATTTCAGACACATATTCTGAGTAAGAAAAGAAACTCCTGTATATTTTAATAGAGAAACTCATCAAGAACTCATGTTTCCAAGTAAACTGCTGCTAGGATGTTTAGCAGCATCAAAAAGACCTTCAAATAGAGTATTTAGCAAATAGCCTTGCCTATGAGAGCTGGAAGATTTGGCAATGTTTAGTAATTTATGTCCTGCTTTTTTTAGAGGAAGGTAATAAATCAAAGAATGTTTTTTACCTGAAGATACGGAGAGAGAAGGTGCTCTCTGCTCTGTACCTTCATTATTTGTCTTCAGCTTCAAAGCATACAGCCGGTTGAAAGCTCCAAAAGGGACATATAATGATGCCCCGTAATCAGCAGAGTAATCATGAGATGGCTGTGTTACATTACTCTCTCCAGAATATTAATGGAGTGAGGACTTTGCAGACTGATGTGCAACAAGGGTTTAAAATCCTTCCAAATTGTTTCTTAGTCCATTATTTTTTATGCTGTGCCACTCTGTTATCAAGGCTGAGAACRGTAGGAGGAAAGCAGTCGCGTAATATTTGCAGCCAATTGAGTTGCACAGTCTGTATCTCCTCTCTGCTGCATCTCCCTTCTTCAAAGAGCCACACATGCAGAGCTAAAACATCGTGCGTTAAAAAGCAACGAGGTTTTGACCTCCAGAACTGTTCCTGGACTCGCTTAGGCTTTAGGCAGCCCTGAGAGGTGCCAAGTAGCCAGAGACGTGAACTTTGCCCGCATGGAGTCACGACGCACGTGCCCTCACCCGCGCCGCTGGCTGCGAGCCTGCGGTCAGCCCTCGCACAAAGCATCCGCAGCGCCTTCAGAGCAGCCCCTGGCAGGCTGGGCCATGGTGTGCCCACCCGCACTCGTGCCTCACCCGCCCACCCTGCAGGGACAACGGACTGGGACTGYCCTATGGCCCCCAGCACACCCAGGRACCTGCGGTGCCTTGGGCTGCGCTTGGCAGGACGCGCGCCCAGCGGTGAGCAGCACGGGTGACGAACAGGTCTGGATTTGCAGATGGGCTCAGACAACGCTTACGGGGCTGGGGGCTGGGGGGTCCCACCAGGAAATCAGGGCTCTACAGGACGCACTAGCAATAAGGAGGGTGAGTCTGTGGATACATTTCAGGTCACTGCCTTCGGTCGGGAAGCACAAATGGTCTCCCAGAAGACAGCAGATCAGGCGTTTGGTGCATTGAGCAGATATCCACAAACTTCTGCTGGGAGCAGCGGAACCATTCCCAGCACTGGGCGGGACTGGTCAGGGACATAGGAAAGTGATGTGAGACCTGGGAAAGACAACCGCTCCTTGGCAAAGTGTCTGCACAGGCCCAGATCCAAACCATGGACTGTTTGGTATTGTCCAGTTGTGCAGTTGGAAACGCAAAGGAAAAATTACTCACTCTGCTTCTGTGCCTGGGTGGGGAGGAAAAGGACTTACTAATGCTAAGAGCATCAGCTGGATTATMTGCATTGAAAACTTAACTTTCACTAAAGAATATACTAATTCCAAGTAACTTTACAGGAGATAACATAGCTCTTGTTTAGTAAAAGCACAGAGAAATCCATGCTAGTTAATGCTGAGCAGCAGCTGCRGCGCAGAGCAGCGCAGGAAGAGCCAGAGACGTGTCTGCAGCTCACCTGGCTCTGCCCAGGGCTGCTGCTGTCACGCCGCGGGCAGGTGCCAGCAACGGGGACCGGCTCCGTCACGTGAGCATGGGAACCACGACAAACTCCAATCTCTGTCCGGACTGCTTTTTTCAATGAAATTTTTCAATGAAAGACTATTTTCAAAACAGTATTCAGAAAAAATGATTGTTTTATGCGGAACGCGCTTCTTCAGAAGCCACAGCACTCCAGYTGAGCACGTCAAACAAAATACTTCCCATCACAAGTGTTGCTCTCGTACCTTGGCACAGCCATCCAAATACGTGCTAATGCCACCCCAACTATGCACCAATCCCCAATACCATGTRCTATAATGCCTCACATAGGAAGGGATGCCACGAAATCCTAATGAGAGGGATGCACAAGGCATCACGGGAGATTAATCCGACCCAAACCCCGCTCTTGAGTCAACATGACACAATGCCYCGGCAGCATTTCTAGCCTCAGCCAAACGTTTCCATTTTTCAGATTTTGCCAGGAAGTTGAGGTCATTCCTAGACACATCTTGCAAGAAATGTTTTCAGTTTCCCCTCCTGAAATGATCACAGAAAAATTAATTTTTAGAAAGTTCTTTCTGTAATTTAATTCAACTTAATTTGTTAGGGAAGAGAGGTTTGTTGCTTCACTGTGTTCTGGTTATTTCATCCAGTGCCGTTCTCTAGTTAAGCTGTACTAATAWCTCTAACGCTTACCAACTTATCCTTTCCGTAAGTCAAAACAGGGCTGGKGAGCAGGGTAACACAGACTTGAAGGGATACTCTTTGACCTCTTTATCTTCACTCTGGCAACATCTCTGACCTCACCTAATTTATTCACCACAGAGCGATTGAAAAAATATGAAAAAGAGCAAGCTATATTGCTGSAGAGGTTTCATGTAGCTGCAAACTGCTTCGCACACTCCCATCAATTGCATTTTTCTGTCCTAGTCTCTCTGCATGCAATTTTGACTCCCTGGCAGGAAGGCATCTGCAGAGGTAAGACAGCACAAAAGACAGAGGTCAAGATTGCAGATATTCTTCCRGGCAGCCCTGGAAGTTTCCTAAATTGCGTGCGTGTCTCCACGCCACCGGGGCGGGTACTGCCGAGGGTGGGTGCTGTGCTGAGGCCCTGCAGCCCGCTGTGCCCACCGAATCCCAGGCTCCCGAAGGGTGGGAGGTTGGTGGGCACCTCTGGAGGTCACCTGGTCCAACCCCCTGCTCCAGCACCGCCTGCTCTTGGTGCCGGGGTGGGAGCGGCTGATGCCGAAATAGCTTTCACCAGCCGAGAGCTCACCTCCCCGGGAGTTCTCCAAGTACTTCCAGGCAATTTCAAACCCTGCCATCGACTTTAAGTGCAYGAGGTGAAACAAGTGCAGCAGAGGACCCATCACAACCTACCRCATTGCACTTCGGTCGCTGCAGCTTAGGAAAATGCTTATCGCTTGTGTTGATTTTAAAGCCTGGTCCTTCATGRGATGAACACTGTAATGTTTCTTCCCCAGGTGGAAAAGACCGGGAGGTCCACTTCTGTGGGACAACTCCATGGCATACCCTGCCCGGGGAAAGCGTTTTCACCAGGATCCACACGAGGAGCTGACACATCTCGTCCCAGCTACCTTGTGATGCTAATGCAAGTGGAAGAAACAACTATTTTCTGCCCTCTCTCAGGCTGCCTTATTGCTGTTATTGGCATTATTCCTGCCAACTGGTGCTCAGCACTGAGCGGGACATGAAATAAAGACTGTTCTCGCCACCTGGTGCTACTGATGGTAATTACAGGAGAGCAGTTAAGGGATGCTCTAGTCTTATGCTTCATCTGCCTTCTCAGGGAAGTTGCGCATGGGACTGGACTATTTTAATTGCCATCAGTAGAACTAGATGGAGAAAACTGTCTTGGAGCCCTGTTCAGTGCCACACAGGAACAATGCCGATAATAACACTGTAATAATGCAGTCTTTTGAGAGGACAGAAAACAGTTGCTGTTTCTGCCATTTGCATCAGCACTGCAAAGCGGATGGCCTGGGACGTGTGGTTCGGCGCAGATGCAGTCCCCAGGCTGGGTATCTGATTTGTTTTCCTAGGCAAATCTGCTTGTGTGATGGGAGCTTTGCGCCTTCAGGAATGGACCGTCTTCTAGATTCAGATATGCTAAATACTTTCCTGCTGTTACAGAGTGCTTTTGCTGGCACTTTATGTGTGCCTGTGTGCCCACCATGTGCTACTTCATACAGATTYTCGAGAAGAAATAACTTCAAAGCCYGTTGAAGCTAGCAGAAAACCTCCCACTAATATGAATTGGCTCTGCGTCAAGGCTCCGGTACTCTGATTCTGAATCCCTCCGGGACCACAGGCCAACTCACATCTAAAACTCCCACCTCCCTGTGCCACATGAAAACAACATTCCAGTGTTCCAGCATGACACGGGTTCAGTGCAGGAGTTAGCTATATAGCACTACTGCTAAGCCCTGGGCTGTTTCTCAGTTTACCACCGAAGCAGGAGAAAATCTAGCATACAGAAACAGGATTATTTGTATTCAAGCAGCCGCTGTCCTCCTGCCTGGGTACAGGATAAAGGAGTGAAGCGCTGCTGCCCCGTGACAAGGAACCACGCTGTTCTAACAGCCCTTCCACCCAGCGTCYCCACCTCTCCACCGTGGCACATCCATGCACGCGCTGTAGAAATGGTTCCTTCARACTACAGAGAACAAGTCCCAGAGTGTGATCTGCATGGGAAGTTTCACATGGGGACCTCTCAGCATCGTCCCTGTGCGAATTCGGGGTGACAGTGACATGCTGAGGATTTCACAGATTCTCTGACTTTCAGTGTTTTCAGCGTTTTTAAGTTCTTCATTCCAGTGACTGTGCGCTCCGCGTCCTGACTACAGAGCTGGGAAATGATCCCAGGGCTACCGTTATACACAGTTCAGAGCGCTCGCCGGAGGCCTGGGAGGTGTGAATGCTGCAGACAAGTCTGGTCCCAGGGTTGCACCACAGCTACCCACTCCCTGGGGACTCTGCAGCCAAAGCTTTCGGCAGCAGGCAGGCCGGCCAAAAACCAGTGCAGGGAGCAGACCTGAGGGTGGACTTTGGTCCCCTGCTATTAACACTACTGGATTTGATGGGAAAGCAAGCAGCAGGCAACCAAGAGGGCAGAATCAGCATCTGGAGCAATTCAGCTTGAAATTAAGTAYATAAATTATGTAATGAGAAAAGATTAGCTAAATTAGTGTTTCTGTGTGAACTCAGAATGCAGATAGCATGACCACAGCCTGTGCCTTGAGCGCACTCCTGCTCTGCATTAACACTCTCCATTACTGCACACAATATCTCATTTAGTGTATTTGGCGACTGAAATATTTCAAGTTTCAGACAGAGATGAATTGAGGTCTGCAGCATTAGCTCTTTCCCCCTAGTTGAGCTCCTGCCAGAGCACCCGACAGCACCTCCATGACACCAAGACCATCAGTGCCAGTCACAGCAGAGCTCTGGCTTAACGTGAGGAAGCGTCATCTCAAGCTGACACAATCGCATAAYGGCTGACCTTGGGCTGCTTCTGAAGAAAATGAATTAGCTTACAGAAGTAGTCAACTGGAAAGCTGAAACTATCATTTTCCAAAGATATTCAGGGTAAAAAGCCTCAGGGACARTCTTTTGTCAGTTTCTGAGACTTGATTAACTGCCTTAATTCCACATGATTAATGGCTTTCAAATCTCAGGAGACCCAAGTCTCTGTGCTCATGGTTATGACTGGAGCGTCTTTAAAAAAGCCTTTCTCTAAASACCCCTACGAGCTGCTCGAGAGCCGCAGCCACCGGTGTCCCCGACAGACCKCACAACCCTGTGCCCTCCTCACGCTCCCAGCTGCACGTCGGGAGCAGGGTCTTCCTCCTCCTGTCCCACCCGCTCCACACACAGAGGGGATGCAGAGAGAGATCATGCTTCACGTCAGCCGGGAAAAGCTGTTTGCCTACAACAGCTGGACAGCGGCTGTCTCACCCACTGAAATCCCAGAGGGAAATATGTCTGCTGGAAAATTACTAGTGACAACCCCTCAGTGGGTCYCAGCTTTAAGATACCCAACACTTTCCTGTGAGAGCATTTATGAGCTAGCTCGCTGATCTGTGCATCGTGTCAGAGAGGTATGAGCACAGCAGGACCACGGCAAGGAACGGGGAAGGCAGGTGGGGTTAGCCCAGAGATYTCCCCTCATACGAACTGAAGGGACTCTCGCGAGACGGCCAGGACTGTTGTAGATACCCAAGACCTGGCAGGGGTAAGAGCTGACCAGTGAAGCTCCTGGTCTGCAGATGAACAGAGAGAGGGGTGGGTCAGACTGGAAAACCTGCTGGAAAGAKTGCTCCTTGGAAAGGACGCTCCATTGCCCCACGGCTGCTGAAGAACAGCTTTGCATCACAGGCTGAAGATTGCCAGCACTTTGCTCCCTGCAGCACTAACCGGGAAACGACCCCTGTGTGCGGCACTTCAGCCGAGCAGAAGTTGGCTATCCAGAGGGACAAAGCCAACCGCTTGCCATTTTCATCCTGAAGGACCAGATGTTTGCAGCCACACAGAGAAAAGAACAGATTCAAAAATCAAACTGGCCTCATGTGGGTCGCTGTTTATAGCTGTGGTAAGATTATGTTAAATACCTGTTTGCTGGGCCCCTCCTTGTTTGGGTTCTGCAGGGAGAAAGAAATGTGGGTTTAGGAACACAGGGTCACCACAGTAGAAAATCCAGATAGAGTCACACAAGGGGTGGTTGGAAGGGACCTCTGAAGGTCCTACCTCTCACTTGACGTGAGACCATCATCAACACTAGACCCAGTCAGCTATGCCTTTGTCCACTGAGTCTGGAGGGAGGGGAAGAACGGGGAGGGGAGGAAGGCACGGCTGAGATGAGGAGAAGCTTTTTTCCCAAGGCTCAGTTTTACTAAGACCTGCAGGGCCACGCTGCACAGCAAATGCTATCACACCACAAACAGGCTCTGGGCAGGGACTTCAACCACCGCCAGCGATCAGAGAACAGACAGCTCTCGTCTTCCCCCATTTTGCTGATTTCTCAGTTCCCAGTGCTTAAGTGCTGGGTTTGGGACGGGGAGAGCTGGCTTCTCTGCACCTCAGTTCAAGCTCTTTATTGAAGAGCTGCAATGAGGGAGATGCAGGCACCTCGTAAAGAGGTCTGCTGCACCCAGGGTGGTGGGAAGGGTGGAGGAGCAGTGTTCACACCATCTGGCTTGGTGCTTAACCAAGGAGACCAGGTTCTGTCAGCGGAAGAAGGCTTCTAACCCCCCTTCACCAGCCACAGAAGCCTAGTCCCTACGGTGGGCACCCTCCAAAACAGGACAACAGGAACACTTCCTTTTGCCAGGATCGTCAGCCAGTAGAAATGCCTACCTCAGCATCTCTCACCGAGAGAGGAGTTTGCTGGACTTCGGTGGATAACAGGCCACAGCATCCCTCTGTATCTCAGGGACCAGGTCTCTACCATTTTAGGGATGACATCTTCTCTTTTGCTCTCCAACAGAAATGACTGCAGCATGAGAAAGGTGTTCAGAGTATGTCTGTATTTCCAGGTCCCTCTGAGAATCACCAGGTCCTTCAGCGGCCCTGGCAGGAGGACTTCTGCACTGGCACTCTAATCCTGCCGACGGTCCTCTTCAGAGCCACAAATGATGCCTTGGGTGTCACCCATGACACCTATACAAGAGATCTGTGACACAGAGCAGAACAAATGGTGGAAAGAAACCTTAAGAAAATTATCAAAACTCTACTGAAGAGTTAGCAAAACCCTCCTGGTTACAGCTGTTGTCCATGTGTGCAATAACAGTCAAAACCAATTTCATTCTCTTCAGTGATCACTAGCGATGCTCCCAAGGGGTCAGAGGTGAGGGGAAGCTCAGGCAGTATGTTTCAACTTAAAGYGGTGGCCGAAATGCAAATGGAAAGAGAAGAATATGAAAAGAAAGAAGGAAGCATTGGCCTCATCACCTCATATTACTTGCCACATCAGCATGTGTTCTCCAGATGAATAATGCTTGTTTCACAGTTCATGGTAAATATGGTGATGTTGAACATTGGACTTATTATAAACAAAATCAAATGAATGTATTGAATGAGTATGAAGTTGTTAAGTACACATGCACCACACAGGTCTTGGGCAAGACATCAGTAAAAGCTGGTAGCTGAATCATTCATCACTTCTCAAAGGTTAAAACAGTAGAGCCTCCAGTAAAAATGCACAGTATTTTATGCAGCACAAGGTCCATAATGGATAAAAATTTCATCCCGTTTCTGCCCYTGTTAATAGAATGCGAGAACTGTGCATCTACAGGATCTATAAATAAACTACCAAGGCTGACTTGCTTCTACTGTACTTAATGGTAGGAAATTGCATAAAAGAGTTGCTCAGGCAGCCAGTGACCTTGAGAAGTTGATGTGAAGAGAATACATACGGGTTGATTGCGCTCTCCTGAGGTGGGCTTCTGAGCGAGGTTATCACAGCAAATACACAGCAGAGCTGAATTTTTCTGATTTGTATTATGGAAAGTCAGACTGTAGCTCACATGAACTGAACTGAATTACACATGGATTGGATTATTATTTTTATTTATTTATATTTATGCAGAAAACGGAAGTGCTGCATGGATCAATCGAGTTTGTATTCTCAGAAACACAAAACCTGSCTCTGTAGAAACAACTATCGAACTTCATTGGGCACCCACTCTCACACTTATTTATTTGTACCATTTTCCATTACGCGCCCCTGAGCTTTTGCTGTTAAATGAATCTGTGCTGACTAAGGCGTGGGGCAGATAGTTYCTGTTAACATACAGGCAACAACAGCTCATCTCCGTAGTGCTTCCCTGTTTTGGGCACTCGCTAGACTCTCCCCCCCTGCCCTCACTCAGAGGCAGGCAGAAATCCTAACGCACCTGGGAGAAGACTTCGAAGCTGAATTTGCGATCCCTGCCTGGGCGCTCCCTGCCACAGCCCCGCGGTGCCTATGCCAGACCCAGCTCTCTGGCAGGGAAAACATTCGATAAAAGGAGGACACCGTTATATCTAAGGAATTTACTTGGTGTTTCCCATTGCAGTACTTTGTTTTCATTGCTTATACCTTGGACAAGTTTTGGCACCTTATTTTACATTTTCTGTGCTAGGTCAGTCCCGAGCTGATCTTTCTGGAACACTTCCACTGCAATAAGTATGCTATTTCTAAGAGCGATAGCAGATGAAAACATGAGGGAGGGTGAAGGCCCAAGGTCTGGCTGAGGAGCTGGGAGGATGGGGATGGGAACTGGAAGAGAAAGGAGGGAACAGGGCTGARAAACCTGGATGGACCAGGCTTATTTATAGCAAAGTGCAGGGACTGGAATGACGAAGAAGGGCAATAACAGGCAAAGCGAAGTCAAAAGCTCACGACTTTGGGGGAAAAGGGGAGCGCTTACTGGACCACAGCCTGGGACGAAACGCAAGATCCCTGCGCCTCACCGTTCRCTGGCACCCCACAGCACCACGCGTGTCCTGCTCCCCTCAAGTGCCGGCGTGCAAATCCCCCTCCTGCCCCCTCAGCTCTGCTACCGACAGMTCTGCACGTGGGTCTCAATGTCTCAGCCGCGCTGCGTGATTTAAATAAAGGCTGTATCACRATGCATATCTCACCTCTGGTCTGTTCAGAGGGAAGCCTTTCAGTGACTGTGTTATGCACAGACAAGCAGATCTCATTAAAGCTGTTCGAAGGAGTGGCAGAGATCTGTGAAGGGGCTGAAAAGGTCACAAGGCTGTGAGTGTCAATGGGACAACTGAATTTATTTTTCCACAAACACAACTAATAAAGAAAATTCAGTAAGGWCATAAATCAAGCTTAAAAAATTTGAGGATACATACCGGTCTTGTACAACTTACCTAGACCCCTGTTGCATATATAATACATTGATTGATGGATTAGTATCATAGGATCATAGAATAMCTCAGGTTGGAAGGCCTCTAGTCCAACCTCCTGCTGAGGCGGGGTCAGCTGTGAGSTCAGACCAGATTCCTCAGGGCTTTATCCAGTCCGGTCCTGAAAATCTTCAGGGATGGAGACTGTACAATGTCTCTGAGCAACCTGTTCCTCTCCTGGACTGTCCCCATGGGAGTACAGCCTATTAACCACCACCACCCTCTGAGCCCAAGCACCCAGCCAGGCTTTTACTCAACTATTTGTCCACCCCCTCAGACTGTAATGTCCAAACTTGGAAACACAAATATGGGACAGAAGAATATTTTGTTAAAAAAATTGCAAAACTCAAGGTAACTGCCACCCGCTGCATTCCTTTTGTCTGCACATCCAGTCATTTTATCATAGAAGATAATGAGGTTGGTCAGACRTAATGYCACCTTCTTCTCCTTCATGTGCCCAGAAGTATGGTCCAAGATAACTCGCTCCGTGATTTTCCCAGGGGTAGTTCCCTGGATTGTTCTTTCAGTCTTTTCTGAAGATGACTACAACATCTGACTTTCTCTAGTTGTAAGAGAACTCCCCYGATCACCACGACTTTGCAAAGATGATAGAGAGCAGCCTTGCAAGGACATAACCCAATTCTCTCAGCACTTTCGGATACAYCCCATGTGGTCCCATGGACTTGTATGGGTCAAGTTCTCACAAGCAATCCCTGAGTAGATAGTGGATAACACTGCGGGTATTTTTTCTCCTCCTTGAAACCCCTTCACTAGGCACAGAGGCCCAGGAGACCTTGCTGGTAAAAACAGCAGCAAAGGCGGCATGGAGTGCCTCAGCCTCATCTGTGTCTGCTGTCTCTAAATCACCCACCCCACCCAGCAACTGGCTCACATGTTCCTTCTTCAGCTTATTATTGCTAATCTAGTGGTAGAAGCTCTTCTTGTTGTCCTTGACACCCCTTGCAAGTCTCAACTCCAGGTGGCATTTGGCTTTCCTGGTACCATCCCTAAAGGCCAAGACAGTATTTCTAAATTCCTCCTTTGTAGCCTGTCCCTGCTTYTACCTCCTGTGTGCTGCCTTTCTGCACAGGACCCYCATCCTGACTTCCCTGCTTAGCCAAGCTGGTCTTGTCTCCTGATGCATCTCCTTCTCTTCCTGAGTATGGGGATGGACRGTTCTTGTGCTTGAARGGTGCTCTCCTTACGGACCTGYCAGCTTCCTTCAACATCTTTGTCCYTCAGAGCTSCCTCCCATGGGATCTCACCTACTAGTTTCCTAAATAAACCAAAATCTGCTCTCCTGAAGTCCAGGTTCTGTATTGTGATACTCTTTCATCACTTCCTTCATGATCTTGACTATTTCCTGGTCGGTTCAGACAAGGCTGCCATTGATTACCACATCCCCATCAGCAGTAGCTGAGCTCTGCAAGTCCCAGATCACATTCTGCAAGGCTGAGCAGACTGGGACTGCATTCATCAGTGGCTTTAATGTTCATAAAGAAATAGTATTTAATGACATTATCACCTTTTTTTTTTTTTTTACAAGGTCAAGACCCTGCAGTGGTAAAACAACTAGGAATGAATACTGTTAAGCTGTGCCCATTTCAAGATCTAAGGATTCAGTTTTACTAACATGTAAACCAGAAAATTACAGGAACACAAACCAGAGTTGAAAGAGTGTGGACTCTAAAATGCCACTGCCTTGCCGGTTTCCAGAGATAACGTTAAAAAGTGCCCTTCCTCTCTGCTGGCTCTCCAAACTTTGCCTGGCGTTTGCAAGTCAAGTTAGGTTCTTGTTGACGCATGTATCTGCAGGGAACCATGGCTGCAAGTCAAATTCTTCTCTGTTGCATAAGCAGATTCTCAGTAGCCTTYGGAGACACCAGAGGAAGCTGACACAACACCTATTCTCCATTGTTTGCTCCAGAAACGTTATTTCCATCTGCCTTTTGCCCAACCGTGTCTTAGAAAACAGTAACCACGAACTCTTTCCGCTGTTCCTGCAATGGGAATGTTACACACCAGCAGGGAAACGGCACTCTGTGGACACCCAAAAAGATAAAGCTGCTTTCCCCCTGAAGCTCACTGCTGACTGCGGCACTGCCTGCAGGCTCTCTGAATTAGTCACAGCAACAACTCTGGCTCCTGCAAGGAGATCCGGTAATCTCCTGCTCTCTCGGGGCACTGTCTAGTTTTGGAATGTCAGTTCCAATCCAACRACTGTCTCTTAAAACCAGCCAGACAAATGTTAACCCTTGGTTAACAAATGTCAACCCTTTGCAAGACAAATGTTAGCCTTTCGCTGAGTCTTATCCCTTTAATTTGAGTGAAACTAGAATGCTCAAAATACTTTGCAATASCCAGGAAAAGAAGCATTTTAATGCTTTCGGATGTAAACTTAAGTTTCCCAAACACGTGGAAAACAAATGCATCCCCAAATACTGCAGGCCAACACGAAGATGGTCAGTGTGGCCTGGTGGGACAGGCAGTAATACGTRCTGCCACTGGTGTGGTAGATGACTTTGGGATGGTCACTCTTGTACCCCTAGCTAGGCTCCTCTTCTAAAAGATACTGAAAAAAAGGATTAGTGACACTGGACCCACTCGTAGCGTGCTGTGTGAATTGCCGATGGCAAGCACTGTACAGATTCAGGTAGCCGTATTACAGGGCTCTTCCAACAATAAACTGGTCATTACATTGTGCCATTGCCAAAATCATTCTTCTTTTCCCAGGCAACATGGATMTTACTGAGACAGAAACGACTGTTCATTCACAGTTTAGAGTTATCACAGGCTTTTTATGATCATTGCGCTTCTTTCTGATACTTGCACTATTACAAGTTTTAGTACCAGTCCAAATTAAATTCATTTTACAGTATGTATTTATTTTCCTGCTTCTTAATAGAACAATTTGGAAGCCTACCGGACACTTTGAACAACAATACTATTTTTTCTTTATGGCAAAAACATGGGTTCTTTGCCTTTCTTTTCTCAGGGAGAACAGTCAGCAAGGGCAGCACCTCAGCTTGCACAAGGTATTTTTTCACCTGCTAATTGCACACAAAGCTATTCAGCAGTTTAGCATTTCCAAGCTGTCATTTTGTCACGCTACTGTCTGTTAATTACATTTATAATTCCTTATACATAGGGGGTGTGGKGTGTGTGTGTGTGTGTAGAAATTGAGTATCAAGTGAAATTTACTTTGTCTCCCGTGTAGTAAGCAAATAAAACTTTACTTATCTTATTGTAATTTCATGACCCACAGCATGAGCTGGCGAAAAAATCCTCAATAATGTTACTTATCACTAACAGAGAGTGCTGGACTCTTCCTTTAATCTTTGTTATGACCAAGACTGTAGAAAGGCTCCAGAATGCATGGCTGGGAACAGAGTCTCTGTGCCTGGAAGAGCACCAACGGTGCTTCCAGACTGAACAGTTTCYGCATCGCTCTCCCTTCACTCTTCTCTCTCCACACCTTAAGTATATCTCTGACTTTTCCTYCATAATAACTGTTTTTACAGCTGTTTCCCAGTCTTACGTGATAAACATACTTGTGATGCTCTGATGATTTCCTACAGGTATCCCAAATGATTTGAGATGAGGAGAACTTTGGGAGGAAACAATCTCCTTATCATGCCAGATGTCACTATGAATAAAGACCTTGGAAGAAAAAGTACCATTAATGCGGCTTAGGTGATRTTGTTTTTGCAGGTGTGCCAGCATCAGGGGAATACGTTACAATGCAGGTTGGTTTCCTCTGCTGAGGAAAGAATAGGAAGAGTTGTCAAGAGAAATTCAAATCAGTCCCTTCCCATTTCGTTTAAAAATGGCTCTGTGTCCTCAGGAGTGGTGCACAGCCTGGTGTGGTTCAAATGCACAGTTCAAATGAGGCATAACTCTGGCAGCCTAAGTGGATAAACAAAAAGGAAGGAACTTGTCCCATCATCATTATTTCAATCCAAAGCATGTTTACTGTCACCACAGTGATGATTCAGCTCCGAGTTCTGCGGCACTGAAGGCTGTAAACACACAAAGACAGTCTCAATGAACAAGAGTAAGGGAAGTGATTCTTGCATTCATTTTACAGAGAGGACTAATGCAGAAAGCAGGGAAGCATCCCAAAGACACTTGCTTTTATGCATTAGGTTACTGCCTCTGCCTTACAGGATTGCTACATGCATAGAGCATGTACCAAACCGTCTGTCCACTCTCACATAAAGTCCCGCCAGTGCAGGGAACGGAGTCCAAGATTCAGACGTCCCACAACTGCACTGATGACAGTCCCATCCCCCCCTGCTTCCCGGCTGCTCCGCTCCCGAGGACACCGAGCCACTTCTAAAAAAATGTGAAGGGGCTCTTTTGAATTTCCTATCTAATCTCTTGCAAAAAAAACAAGTCAGAAAACATTCCCTATAAGCCCAGAAATTCTGGTGGGGCAGAGAAATGTCCCTCAAAAAGCCAGCCAGTCCTTGTCTGATGACACCCAGGGCAGAAGAGCTGCCGCAGGCGGATGAACTGGGACYGGCCCTGGAAGTGCTGGGAAGGCCGGGCAGCTGCAGTTTCCCTCTCCACGTTTCCCCTGCGGCACTCCCAGGCGGACGTATGCCCGAGGACAGTGAGAACATCGGTCCCAAGCAGCCACCAGCCACTGGTACAAAACAGGGTTTGTCACCTCATCTTCCAGCCTCCAGAGATCACGAGTATGTTGTTGTCAGAGAACAGTCCCCGGCAGCTCCCTTTCTACGATGGATCTAAAATAGCAATGTCATTTAGCAAAGCAAACTTTAGCTCATAGCATAATTAATGTGAGGCAGCCGTGRAGATATCCTTAGGAGGATCAGCAACATTCACCAGCGTTAAATCCTGCTGTCAGTGCACTGTGAAATAAGATACAAATAGATTGAATCTGGTGGCAGCCAGCACTGCCTGTGTGAAGCAACCCTGCCTGCACCCAACATTTTGGGGCCGGTAAGAGAACAAGATGGCATATTTTCTTCTCCTCAGCTCTGTTTCTACTGCTCTTCGTSTTTTAATGGAATATCGCGAGAGAAAGCTGAGGTGAAATTGAGATTTCAGGGGCTTACAAAGCAGTAATTTCAGAGAAAAGYATGTACCATGAAGTTGCAGTGTTCTGAAATCCTTCACAGCTGTGTGGGAAAGTAGCTGTTTGCCCAATTTAACTCATAAACCCTGAGGAAAGAGATCTCACAAGGGATGCTCTCCTCTCGGTAGGAAAACATAGATTTGATCTGTCAGCGTCTGTATCAATCAAATGATAGTTCATGTCTTAATTTCGCCAGAAGGGATCACTCTGAGTAACTGAAAGGGCATCACCATGCAAGTTTTAAGCATTCGTGAAAATGAAGGCCGCCTCTTTGTTGCAAAAGACACCTCTAAAGAACAAAACTACTTCCAAAAAAGGATCATTCATCACTTCCTAAAATAGAAACCTTCAGTTCTGCAGCATCTAAAAGAGTAAAATCTCAGAATCTCTTTTTACACCTTTTGCTAACTCTTTAAAAAGAAGACAGAAAATAATTCAGTAACTTTCTGCAATTAGTCTAATATTCAAATTCTGCTCCTTTCCTTTTTTTGATAGGCAGAGCTGATTTTGTCTAGTAAGAGGRCGAGAATCAGGAATACTCCAGAAAAACCAAACCAACCCCACCACGGATCAGCTCACGGCATGGAAAGGTCTGGAACACCATTCCAGGCTGCTCAGCAAGGGACTTCCCCAGGACCCAAAGTGTACCCTTTGCACACTCACGCTCACCCGCACTTCGGAAGAGCACTGTGCCGCAGCCGCYCACCTTACGTATCACATTTTGCCTGCTTCAGAGTGCACAACCTCAGCCTAATGCGTAGTTCAGATAACTGCTGCTTTGTTCCACCTATCTCACAGAATAAACCCCAAAATAAACTAATGACCATTACTATGTTGTTCTGTTGTCCTGAAAAGTAGAAGAAAGCCTGAAGATCCTGGCTCYAGCAAGGTTTTCATAATTAAACAGTTCTTCAGAATGTATCTTTTCTGCATTTACACAGAAAGACCCAAATGTTACAAAAACYTAATTTCTGCAGAGTAGCTCCATAGTATGCAATGCAACAACAAAAATCTTATTTGGTATTAATCCCATTCATTACAGAATTAAAAACACTACACAAACAAAGGTTTTCTTGTCCCAAATGTCTTTCAACTGTGCCCATTTTGCAAACATCTTGGGCTTCAATTCAGTAAACAATAAAACAAGACTGAAGCACAGGGATACACTGCCAAGTCATTATTTCTGTCATTATTGAGGTAGAAAGTTGACACCCTTAGCTAACTTGGAGCACCAAAACCAATGACCAGTAAACTGTGTGCTCCATGAATAATTCATGAGTCCTTTTGAGGKTTTTTTGCCAGTTCTCTTGAAACCAACCAAACTAATGCAGGCTGATGACAAAGATGCATCATCTCTGTCGTTAAGATRTGAGCCTCATCTGCCCAGCCAGCTCATGTGTCTGAAAGTAACCATTGTCTCATGGATGGTTTGTATTCCTGGTGTCTGCTCTAGAGGCACTGTGTTATTTAGACCCACACTCTGAAGTGTGAAAATAAGCTACCACTGAGCTTCACAGGTACATGGTGCCCAAGCACCAAGCCCAAGCTGAGGCAGAACAGGCAGTCCTGCTCAATATCTTCTAACTGGGTATTTCAGGAGCACAAATAGATGAAAACATCATCAAAAATAAAGACGACTTTGGAACAAGTGAGACAAGAAACAGAGAACACAAGAGGCCAGGAAGAGGAGAGAAGATTGCTGTAGACTTCCAGCCAGAAACCCTGGCTACGGTGCCATCAACGGGGGGGCTGTTATYGGACCAGCCAGAGTGACCACAGTTAGACCACTCACTGAGCAGTGGCCCCAGAATCAGGCTTAAAGCCTTACTCTGCCCTATGGCTGTCCCAGAGCATCTCCAGCGCAGGGCTGCGTGCCCATGCTCTCAGGACTGCCTCACCTCAGGGAGACTTTTTTGTACAAAACTGAGACCCTCTAGGACYCTCTAGTTTCTGCGTGACCTCTCTGTCCCAAGATGTCTTCACAAGGACTGATGGGAGAGATGCAGCAGACCTTATGCACCGTCCTTTTYACGTGGCTCAGTGTTGCACAAGGGCCTCCTCCTGCCAGTGACATGAAAAGGGACACAATGCCATTAAACACAATTAATATTCGTACTGTAATAAACCGTTATGCAGTAGCTCACTGTACAATCCAGGCCTAAAGAGAAAATACGACATTCGTGGTATGATACTGTCTCAAAAACCTACTCTGCGAGTAGAGGTCTATGTTAATGACGTCTTCTTGACAGTGTGCAYCTTCTGTCTAACCACTCCAGGCTTAATACAGCACTGTATTGCCAAAGCCCTTCTTAGCATCTGGGGGACGTGGGACTTGTCGAGAGGGTGTAAAAACACTACTAAGGTATTTAGAAAAATCCAGACTAAWTCTGAACAAACTTCTCAGCAGAGCAAATTAGCCCCAGAAGGCCTGAGTGCTAACAGAGGTATCTTGTAATGGCACCTGAGATCTCTCACGCACAGCAAGCAGGTATCAGCCTGAGATGGAACTGCACTCCTACACCAACGCTCTCTCCTTCCTACCTGCTCTGAAAATGTATGTGATTTGAGCTCCTCCTGGCTGGGAGTAGGAATAAAAAGGAGGGATATTTTGCAGTGCTACGGCTTCTTTTGGAAATGTAATAACAATTTTAGGAAAAGATTAAAGAGTGTTTTAATCAACTTCAAACAGACAACAGATGTTGGCTGTAATAAAAATGAGTTATGAAAGAGAYGGGAATAACAAGAATTAATTAGAGGATGCTGAGCAAAGAAAGGAAGTCCAGAAATCTGACATTTCCTCACAATTAGTTTATACATTAGCATCCCCTCAGGACAGGTGGATACTCTTTCTTTACTTGTTTTTAATAAAGACAGTATCACATTGGTATCACCACTACCAAAAGCACAGATCRTTAATTCCGTATTTCAGTAAACGCAGCCCATAAAGTCATCACTCCAGCTCCTGGGAGCACCTCTTCTCACAGCCAAGCGCAGCGCCGGGGGTGTGCACRTCYTCTGAACACACGCGCAGTGTTTGCWGTGCCTGGGTGCAAACTTCACCCCAGTGACAGTAAAGGAAGAAAAAGTTRCTGTCGCCAGGTTAACGGGTGAAAGGGAACATTTGTTCTGGTACTTTGGGGAGCAAGGTGATGGGTAACCAGCAGAGGAAAGAAATATTGCCAAATGAATGATGGAACGTGGACCAACTGTCTTTTTTCTTCAGCCACAGCAATAGACTCTACTGTAGGCCTCTGAATGACCTCCTCTACTACAGCGACTCCCATGCAGTAATCGTGAAGAAGGATCAGAAACAGGCATCACCGAAATTACAGACCATGCACAAGCCATTCTCTGCATAAACTGCAGTAGCTGCAGTAGTGTGGAGCTCTCTCCTCTAACATGGAGAAGCACTCCAAGACAAAATACTGGAATGGGAAAATATTCACGATAAAAGTGAAATGATATCCAGAAGCATCAGATATAAAACCAGTACAGAAAGCTAAATTTACCGCT
This sequence comes from Oceanodroma leucorhoa, assembly GCA_030449065.1. Taxonomy (NCBI): domain Eukaryota; kingdom Metazoa; phylum Chordata; class Aves; order Procellariiformes; genus Oceanodroma; species Oceanodroma leucorhoa. The sequence goes on along the minus strand of JASVER010000057.1, from coordinate 1,536,879 downwards.
CGCTCTTCTAAAATACATGGACTTGGAATAGAAGACAGAATGACTGTAAAATATTAAATGTAGAATCATGGAAGGGGATGTGCTAAGAAGTAATTCAGAAGTATTGGACCTCCCAAATGATGGGTGGCTTTTCCCACAGTCAGGCAGGACAGCGTGGGATGCCAAAGCTTGTATCGAAGAGCCCTTTTGCCTTGTTAAGCCCATTACTTCAGGAGGGTGTCCTGGCACAGCGGCTAACACTGCCCATGAGTAACAGGGCAAAGGTACACAGGGGCTCATCCAGAAAGGCTCTGAAGGTATAACCTAAGGGAATCTCTCACTAGTGGGCACCCATGCCCTTTTGTGTCCCACTCCAACAAGGACATCCAAAGTTGGATGATTCTTTCAAAATCCAGGCTCTGATGCTGCATGGCATTATGCGGCTGGTGACATCAATGTCACCAGAGTAATCGGAGCTAAGAGCCTGCTCAAAGTGCTTTGCTAAATGAAGGCTATGAACTGAGATGGGGGGAGGTAGGGGAAAGTGTAGGTTTACGTAGTAACTGCAGGAATGAGAATAAGGCCTCACATGTGAGAAATCTCAAAGGGGAGGTCCCAGTTTGGCCATGACCATGGCACACACCCTGTGCACAGTGTTTACCTCTAACCCAACAGAGGTGTTTTCCATCATCAGGAGCAAACACCAGCATCTGGCTACAACAGCAGTCACTGACAATCATGGTTAAAAGGAACTCAGTTTCCTGAAATAGAGTCATAGAATCATAGAATCTTTAAGGTTGGAAAAGACCTCTAAGACCATCAAGTCCAACTGTCAACCCAACACCACCATGCCCACTAAATCATGTCCTGAAGTGACATGTCTACATGTTTTTTGAACACCTCCAGGGATGGTGACTCCACCACTTCCCTGGGCAGCCTGTTCCAAGGCTTGTCCACTCTTTCAGTAAAGAAATTTTTCCTAATATCCAACCTAAACCTCCCCTGGAGCAACTTGAGGCTATTTCCTCTCGTCCTATCGCTTGTTACTTGGGAGAAGACACCAGCACCCATCTCTCTACAGCCTCCTTTCAGGTAGTTGTAGAGAGCGATAAGGTCTCCCCTCAGCCTCCTCTTCTCCAGGCTAAACACCCCCAGCTCCCTCAGCCGCTCCTCATCAGACCTGTGCTCCAGACCCTTCACCAGCCTCGT